>CM068320.1:2610000-2657500 GCA_034766995.1 Acanthacorydalis orientalis | reverse complement strand
ATTTTTACAAATGAATTAACATCACATAAATTACAAAAAGTACATTCATCAAAACCATCAGTTTCATATTTTCAATTTTGTCGTGTGGTAATTCGTTTGTAAAAATGGTACTTGCCACAGTACACATTGTATATGTACATAATCTGATTATACATTCAAACATATTTGAACACAAATGAAAAAAAATATATTTCGTAAGGATTGTTCTGGACATATAAAATTTTAACAAATAAATTCTTTGAACTTATTTCGTTTCTTGTAATTAAATGCGATCACTATTAAACAAATATTGTCATCAAAAAAGTTAAAAGACTAGAGCAGAAAAGTTAAAAGAAGAAAATTTAATAAAATTCACTTTTCATACAAAAAGTATTCAAGGTTAAATACATGCTATTATATTAATATTTGAAGAATGTTAGTTGGAGTTGTATGACACTATTGAATGGCGTTTTCACTCCATATTAATATATAAAAATATTTTTTGTATATTTTCTGTGAAAAGATTAACATTGATTGTGCGATTGTCACTAACTGTGCATATACAGAATTTGCTGTTGTGTAACATGTATATAACATTATTTCGTTTACGTTCTATATTATTTCGGTTAAAATAGCATTGACTTTATTATGTGTTTGCCGTAAGGTTTCAAATTAAGACAAATAACAGGAGTGAACGTTTAGTTTTGTCTTTGATCATTTAGCGCTTCTTCATGAATTCTTTTTTCAAATAATAAATGAGAAGCACTTCCGATCATTTCCCAATAATTCATCTTTTTCGAAATAAAATATTACTCTTATTGGTCATAAGTTAACATTTCAATTTAATTTCTCATAGTAATTAAAACTTATGGGTGATTTTTTTCTGTAGAAGAGAGTGCTCTTGGTTGAGGCACTTTTGATTTTTTGTTTAAAAAAGCGATAAATATCACAAAATTATTGAATGTTTTGTTTGACATCGATAAATGTATGCCTAAGGCATCACAAGAGGCACTAAAAAGCATACGTAACAGGAAATTGTTGAAACGAGATGCATTTTTGTAAACACGCGCAAACGCCTTAAACAAGGGCCTGGTGTTCTTGATTGAGGCAGGTGAGGTCCTTGGTTGAGACAGTTATCGAATCAAAGAATTAAACAACCAATCTTTCAAAAACGATTGTTCTCACTCATTTAATGACAGTACAGATTGAAAAGAGTGTGGAGATATGAAATGTGCAAGAAAAAGCAGGAAATTGGAGGAAATATTAGAAAACCGAACATGACTAATGGATAATCTTGACTACATATTTATGCATTGCGAACATTATAATAACAATTATAAACATTTTGAAATCACATTTTCGTCAGTGATACTATAATGCAATAAAATATGATTTTTATCTCCAATAATGATAAAATATAGGAACAGAATTATATAACCCTGCAAGCAACAGAATCTTCAAATATCTATCGTAACAGTTTTGCTTCTTTTAGCGGTTTTTTGTCCAGTTTTACTTTTTAAATCTTTACTATATCTGTTTTTTTCAAATTTTGTGATTGGCTTTTCGTCTTTTGGAAATCTTTGAGTTCCTTCAAAAACAGTACTCTGTCTTTTATTAGCAGTTTGGTTTCCCGTTTCTATTTTTTCCATCTTTGCTTTTTTCGCTTTTTCTGCTTTCTCTTATTTCCTTTTTCGCATATTTCCTTTCCGTCTCATTTGTCAAAATTATTCTACGTTCAAAATTATTATTTTTTTCTGCCCTGTTGCTTTTTTATCCTTAGTTGTGCGTTTGGAAATCCTTGAAACACGTCAGGAGGAACGAAAGCGCCCGTCGATGTGTGTTCTGTGTTCGAAATATTATAAAGATTCTTTCATTAGTACACATTACTATCTTCAGTGTTCTGATGAACTTTAAAATGTTCACTTTCAACAGCTGCCATAGCTTCAGGTTTCGAAGTTTTATCCGTTTGCAACGGCCTGTCAGTTACATTGGCCGTTAAAAAGTCGTTTTCGGAAAAAATGTCTGTGTCAAACGGCAATAATTCCGCTCTTTTTGAATCGTGAAACAATACTTTGTGGAATAAATGATTTGAAATAGGCTCAACCTACGTATTCAACGACGTTATAAGTAGTAATAATTTTTCCTAGATGATTTCTCAACCACAAGTCACATGCTTTATTGTATTGAGATTTGAATGGACCAAATACTGATACATTTAGAAGTTGCATTCGGTTGCTGCAATAAGGTGGTAGAGTTAATAAAACGACACCCGATTTCCTCAAAACGACTGCATAAAACATCATTTATTAGGTTATAATTTCAAATTCTTACATATATTAGTAAAAATTTCGTGTTTATAGCTACGAAGCTACTAAATTTATAACCAATTATTATGAAATAGATTAATAAAATTACCTTTTCATTTGAAATTTTTGGTATTTATTTTAAAACAAATCGGGAACTGTCAAATGTTTCAAGTAAAACGCATATATGCAGAAGTGCCTCAATTAAGAAATAATGCAAGTTTGTAGAAATTAATGTTGTACGAAATGCCCCTTATATTTTACAAAGTCTTGAACATATTCAGTTTCAGCATAAAATGTCCCTGCAAGTTAGTATTAATTAATTTTAAAAAAATGAGCTAGAATAGAAAAAATCCACTCTCAAAAAAAAATAAAAATTTTACTTTTGATATCAAAAACGTGACTGTTTTTTATTATGGAGAAAAATCAGTTCTATGAATTCTCACTGCAGCCGTTTATGGATTATGACTGTATAAAACTTACATATTTTTTTCATATTTTTACACATTAATCTATAGAAATTATTTAGACTGTCTCAACCAAGGGCACTCTCCCCTAGTAATATTTCGTGTAATATTACATGTTAAATATTTTTTAAGTTCTCATTTTCTGCCACAAACTCTGAAATTTTTCCCATCGATACGGAAAAATGATAATTCCATTAAACAAAATCAATTGATAATCACACAACAGATATATAATAATTATATTACCGTATATATTTTACAGTATATTCCTTTCTATATTTTAATTGAAACTTTATATTTGACCCTTTGCACTCGAAACATTTTTTGATTTGATACACCATCAACTCGATGGAATAATCAAGATATATTATCAAATTAAAATAGATATAATTTCGATAAACTTTTAATCATATATTGTAAATTGATACAGTTTATATTGTGCTATATAATTACATTGTGATATAATTATACGATTTTAATCTTTATATTTTTTGATTGTGTGGAATTTTTAAAAGCAACCGTCTATTCAATACTCGGATTATCTACACATGTGTCGCAATAATACCGAATTTTTTTCGGCCTCCTTGAATTTTTCTATTTGAGCACACAATACAATCTTTAGTATTATCAGGACGTATGATGTGAAATTTACATATACAATTTTGTTCGCTGCAATAAATAACAGAATATTGGTTCTACAGAAGTAACATCAAGAGGAAAATATTTTATTTCTAATTTAATAAGTTTGGACGGTTTTTTTGTCTGGGAAAACTAATTTTTTCAGTTTGCATGTAATGCCGTAATAAAGTTATTTATTTCAGGATATTACAGGAGAATATAACAAAGGGTAACAGAATATTCTGATTTTCCCGTACAAAAGACAAGACGAGTTGGGGAGAAAATGCCGTGTCCCCGTACGGGGACACATCGAGTGCAAAAGTTAATACTTATTTGTTGTTTGATGTTTTTGCATTTTTAAAATGTATCTATAGTAAAAAGGACATAAAGTAATATTGTTAGTTTTACATCTAAAATGATCATAATTCATTCATAAATCTATTGTTAAACACTTAAATATATCAAAATTTTCATCTATAAATTTATTCATCAATTTAAAGTAGAAAAAATTTTTATCATTATGATGACTATGATACATTGTGAATGATTTCAAAATTGTAAGAAAAATAGAATGAAAATGAATGCAAGAGCATCAGCTAGGCATCAGTCTTCTAACAGTTTTCGACTACTTAAAACAGTTAGGAAAATCAAAAAAGCTTGACAAATGGGTGCCAAGAGAATTGAACGAATACTAGTTGGACAAAAATTAATCCCCAAAGCATTTCAATAAACCGAAATTAAATCAAAAAAAAATTATAGTGACTGTTTAGTGGTCTGCGCTTGATATAATCGACTACAATTTTTTGAATTCGGGCGAAACCATTACAGCTAAGAGTTATTGTCAATAAATCGACAAAATGCACCAATAACTGGGACGTCTGTTCTCTTCACTGGTCTATCGAAAATGTCCAATCCTCCTGCATGACAATGCACGATCACAAGTCGCACGATTGGGCCCTCCAAAAGTTGAATGAATTGGGCTATAAAACATCGTCTCATCCACCATACTCAGTAGATATCTCGCCAACAGATTATCACTTGTTAAAGCATTTCGACAACTTTTTGCAGGGTAAGGTCTTCAACAACCAAACTGTTGTTAGAAGTGCATTTCGAGATTTTATCAACTTCAGAACTTCGAAATTTTACATCACCGGAATAAGTCAATTTGTAATTAATTAGTAAAAATATGTCGATTCGAATGGTGATTATTTCGATTAATAAAGTTAATTGTTATCTGAATATATATATATATATATATATATATATATATATATATATTATGCAACGGAGCCACCGTAATTCTTCTAACAAGAAAGGAGATAAAGAGGATTTGAAAAACTATCGGCCGATTAGTTTACTACCTACGATATATAAGATCTTTACAAAAATAATTTCGAAACGTCTACAAGTGCAATTAGAGTTTGCCCAACCAAGAGAACAAGCAGGATTTAAAACCGGATTTAGTACATTGGATCATATTCAAGTAGTGAGAGAAGTAATAAGCCGGTCAAATGAATACCAAATACACCAGTATGTCTTGGATTTATAGACTTCGAGAAGGCTTTCGACTCCATCACCACCTTGTCGGTAATATCTGCATTGAAGAACCAATGCATAGAGGGCACATATATCGAGCTGCTAGATAACATCTATAAAAAAGCAACGATGTCGGTGAAGCTACATGAAGAAACAAGAAAGATAAAAATCGAAAAAGGTGTAAGACAGGGAGATGCAATTTCTCTAAAATTGTTTACTGCGGCCTTGGAAGAAGTATTCAAAACGCTCGACTGGGAGGACAAAGGAATCGAAATAAAGGGCGAAAGATTAAGCCATCTCCGGTTTGCCGATGATATAGTTATTTTCGCAAATACTCCGGAAGAGTTGCAAAAGAGGATAGAAGAACTAAACGATGCCAGTCAAAAAATCGGCCTCAACATGAATCATACAAAGACAAAAGTACTGTTCAATGCGTTTGTATGTCCGAAGAAAATTGAAATAAAAGGAACGGAAATAGAAGAAGTCACGAAATATGTCTATCTAGGCCAGCTTATCAACAGAGATGGATCATTCACTGAAGAAGTAAATAGGAGAATAAAAATGGGATGGAGCTCTTTTGGATGAAACGCCTCGATATTTAAATCAACAATCCCACTCTGTTTAATGAAACAAGTATTCGATCAGTGTATACTACCGGTCCTTACCTACGGCAGCGAAACATGGGTGCTTAACGCCAAGATAGTTCAAAGACTCCAAACAACACAGCGAAGTATGGAAAGATGCATGTTAGGAATAACAAGAAGAGATAGAAAGAGAATAGGATGGATGCGAGAACAAACAGGAGTCACAGATATAATAAGATGAGTGAAGAGTCTGAAATGGAAATGGGCGGGACATATCGCAAGAAGAGAGGACAACCGATGGACGAGAGAAATTATTGACTGGGAACCAAGGAATATAAAAAGACCCAGAAAGAGACCATTGAACAGATGGGATAAGGATATTAAAAACTTTCTTGGAAATCTGTGGAAAAGAGAGGCACTGAATCGAACAAAATGGAAAATCATGGAAGAGGCCTTTATTAAAGAATAAGTTCTATACTCTTCATTATATGGTGACACAATAACACTGGGATCGAGATAATATGCCATATTCTGATTTTGTATAGCATCCCCATTGAAATGAAAATAGTAAAATTCGTAAACTGATTTTATGTTACTTAAAACATGATACAAATGTAGTATTAAAAAGAATGCAAATTGTTATGTGAATATACGAACATATTTTTATATATTTTGATGTTCTGTCTTATACTCGTACAAACTGAAAATGTTCTTTCTTTGTTATAGTCGTTGAAAGTCGCCAAAAATTTATTGTAATAAAAAAAAACGAAAATTGGAGATTTTAGTTATTATTAACTTCTTGTCTTCTTTTTTGTTTTATAAAAATTAGAAAAGAACATTTTTTAACTGGTTAATATTTCGAAAATTTAAAAAACTTGAGTTATGCTTATTACTATCTTAGTATGTTTATTCATATGTTGGGCTGCATGAGACGAGAAACAAGTTTGTTTATTCCTACAAGAAAGAATTTTGGAGTCCTGGAATTAACGAATTCATCGAAAACGCGTTGAGCTGATGCTTGATATTTGAAAACCTTCTCTCGTAGGAAATTACTCAAATGTTTAAAAAAATGATAATCTGTCGGAGACAGGTTCGGAGAATAAGGTGGATGGGGCAACGTTTCATAAACCAGTTCATTTATTTTTAAAAAAAATCATTTGTGAGACGTGTGGTCAACTGTTGTCATAAAGAAGAATTGGTCCTCTTCGATTGAGTAATTCTGGCTGTAAACGAAACAACTTCTCATGATTTTTTTCAAATTCCTGACAATATTTTTCTGCTATTATTGTTTCGCCAGAATTTAAGAAGTTATAGTGAATAATTCCTCAAGACAACCACGAAACAGTGACCATAATCCTTTTTTTGTCGTGAAAATTCGGTCAAGGAAACTGTTTTGGTGCTTCTCCTCAGTCTAACCACTATGATAATCGTTTTCGATTATTGTAGAAAATCCACTTTTTATCTCATATGACAATGCGATCAAGAAATGGATCATTTTTGTCAAGCAAAAAAAAGCACAGAGCAGACTTCGTGCCATCGAATTGCTTGATGTTCGTTTATTTCATATGGCACCCATTTATCCAACTTTCTTGTTTTTTAATTAGGCTCAAATGTCGAACAACTGTTGAATGATCAACATTGAGTTCTTCTACTATCTCTCGAGTTCTTTTACGTGGGTCTATATCAATGATGGTTAAACCATTATTGTCTATTGGCAGGGAGCGCGACGAAAACGACATCTGATGGTTACAAAAAATCATGCTCGAGAATTGTGGGAGATATGTAAAATCAGTGTAAAAAATAAAAATTCGTTATAAAAACAAAATGTAAAAATTTATAATGATATAAATAAAAAAAGTGCAATTGTATTTTTGAAAGAGAAAATTAAATTGAACGTATTATGATAAAGAAAGTAAGTATAAAAAATTTAAATAAATATCAAATACTATTGTTTTAGAATAGAGTGAGATTAACCGATAAAAGCAAAACAAATAATACATGACAGCTACAATAATAAAAATTGAAAAAAATAGTAGGATATTAATTTGAGTTTTTTAACAAAATTAAAGTAAATAATTTTATTTTAATTCATGATAATTTGTTGGTGAATTGAGCATGATTTAACGAAATTTTGTCCACAGCGAGCGCTGCGATCGATTCAGTTGTCCCCACCATATACTCTGCACCCTGCCAATAGCTGAAAGACGTCCTTGACCATCCTCATCATCAAGGCTTTCGTTTGCATTACGAAATTTTTGGAACCAGTGTTGAGAGTACGTACACTAATTGACTCTTCGTCAAAACAAATTTGACATTTCGAGCAGTTTCTATTGCTTCACGTCCCAATTTAAACTCATATAATAAAATCAGGCAAATTTGCTTTTTTCAATGACTAATTTAAGAGGTTATACCCAACAATACTAAAGAATGAAAACAATAGGTATAAGCTGAAATCAGTAGTGATCATTTCATTGATTACACTGATGTATCACATGACTATAACAAAAGATAACGGTAACTAGAAAAATCGGTGCCAATCTTAAAATGATAAAAACCACAATTTTTGCACCAACCTAATATCACTAGTTATATTTTATTTTTAAAAATATTATTGATCTGACAACCAATTAAGCTCGTTAATTTTAGGAAAAACAACAAACAATGTTAATATTTACTTATCTTGAATAAGGAGTTGCTTTAATTGTACAAATAAAACAATTTAAAAAATGTTCATTAAATGATGTCATTCCTAAATTCGTCCCTATCTCTAAATATTTTATAATGTTATTTTCACATCGAATAAATGCCAAATTCAAAATGCTATTATTTTCGAGCAATGACAGAACTTTCATCTAATTATTTATTTGCGTATCTGTCTTTCAAAGATAATTTATAGTTTTTCGTTATTGTTATCGATACAAATAAAAAATATAAACAAGACAATACGCAAACAGATTCTGGAAGTTACAAACGTGTGAAAGAAAACATTCGAATAAAAATATACAAATTATTGCCTCTGGTGTTTAATTGCGCCTCTTCTTCTGGTAATATCGCGTCCGCGTGTTCTTTGTAACAGTTCTTCGGTGGAATTATTTGTCGAATCCAACGTGGACGTCGATGACATTAACGCAGCAGTGGACGAGGACAGCGTCTCTTCATCGCGTGTGTATCTGTGCGCTAGAAATGTTTGTCGCGGGGGCGCTACAGGCGACGCTCGCATTTTCATCTGAAAAATAATTATAATCAAATGTCAATAGCGAATCGTGTTTACTGACTATTTACACATATATTCTTGTAAATAGATTTTGATCTATTGAAAATAATACGTTCAAACAGACATACTCAAGCGATATACAATAAAATGTAAATTAATGATCTCATTGAAAAAGGTTAACATATTATGTATGACAACGATCAGTGTACAACAAAATCAATGATTGTATCTTGACTATTAGATTCATTAGTATTCATACACAAACATCAAATACAAGTCTACAATCATAGATTAAATTATCGTTGCACACGTACTTTAGATCAGTGCTGCATAACATTTTCTTTATTTTAAATAAAAATTTTAACTTTTATTATAATGTGACTCTCAAATTCAATTAACTTATTACTTTAATCATCTATTTAAATATTTATGCCAATTGAAAAATATCTGGTTTCCTAAATACTTTTTCATACACTAATCAAAAAATAAGTAATAATTGCTAATTATTATTGTTATTAGATTACTGATTGTTGATACATTTTGATTGTTATTTATATTGACTGTGCATTAATTTAGAATTCTCAAGCATTTACTCAAGAATATTCTGTATCTGATTGTTATTAAATATAATGCAAATGTTACTTAGAGTTTTAATATAAGGAAATAGAAACATTTTTTTTGAATATTTTGATAACGTGGATAAAAGGCGATTCCAAGTCATAAAAGAAAGTGTATTAACATTAACGCTTCCAGCCTGTTTCCATTTAAAAACTCTCCGTATCGGTGCAGTAAACACAGTTTACTTCTAATATTTTTCATGAAAATTACTATGTGTGGAGGAATAGAAGGATTTTTAATTAGTTCAACATCACAAGTCAATTTTTACACTAGCGATTAGTATCAATATAACATGTGTACGAGGGTGGTCCCAGAAGTACCCGACCCAACAAAGAAAACACAAAAATTTTGGAAAAAATATATTTATTTTTCAACATAATCTCCTTTCAGCTCTATACACTTTTCCCATCGATGTTCAATAAGTTCGTTACCCTTTTAATAATAAGAACTGTCTTGCTCCTCAAAATACCCATTAACTGCCGACATCACTTCTTCATCGTTGGGAAATCTTTGACCACTGAGCCATTTCTTCAAGTTTGGGAACAGAAAATAATCCGAGGGGGCTAAATCTGGCGAATAGGGTGCATGAGGTAGCAATTCAAACTTTCATTCATTAATTTTGGCCATTGCAATAACGGATTTGTGAGCTGGTGCATTGTCTTGATGAAACAACACTTTTTTCTTAGCCAAATGCGGCCGTTTTCGCTTGATTTCTTCGCTCAAACGTTGCAATAAGTTCGCATAATACTCGCCGTTGATAGTTTTTCCTTCTTCAAGATAGTCAATGAAAATTATCCCACGCGCATCCCAAAAAACCGACGCCATGACCTTGCCTGCAGATAAAACGGTCTTCGCCTTCTTTGGAGCCGGTTCTCCCTTTTCAGTCCATTGTTTTGATTGTTCTTTTGTCTCGGGTGTGAAGTGATGGACCCATGTTTCATCCATGGTTATGAAACGGCGCAAAAATTCTGCTTTGTTGCTGTGAAACTTCGCTAAACACTCAATTGAAACATCTTCACGACACTGTTTTTGCTCGAGTGTGAGCAAACGCGGCACCCATCTTGCACACAGCTTTCTCATGTCCAAATTTTCAGATAATATGCGATGTACCGCACTTTTTGAAATGCCTACTATGTCTGCTAGCTCGCGCACTTTCAGTCGACGATCATCCACTACCACTTTGTGGATTTTCTTCACCATTTCTGGAGTCGTCACCTCATTTGATCGACCACTGCGATGCTCGTCTTGGCAGCTCGTACGACCTCGTTTAAACTCTGCTACCTAATATTTCACTGTTGTAAACGAAGGAACAGACTCACCCAGAGTAGAATCCAGATCAGCTTTTATATTGGTTGGACTGAGGCCTTTCAAATCAATGTATTGTATCACGTAACGCTGACCAATTTTCTCCATTTTCACAAATTCACTGAAGACGTTCACTATTGATGGCTGACAAACAAATACTAAACAACGTGGCGTCCTCAAACTTGAAACATATGCTTTATAGATTGTATACTTTCTAATACAGTGATATTTTTCAAACAACTACCGCTATCTCTAGGTCAGGCCGGGTACTTCTGGGACCACCCTCGTATTTAATAATGTTAATTTTACTTTGACGTAGACGGAAACATAAAAGTCTGGCAATCGATGTGTAAATTACGCTTTTGAGACAGAATTAATAAAATTAAATTATTTACGAACTGTATATATAATGAATAAATTTTTAAAAAGTGTACAATATTTAATATTCTCTAAAATTATGATCATCAATGGCAATATAAAAATGTATGGTTATTGGGTTGGTTTAAACAAAAAAACGAAGTTGTAAGTTTCTGCTCAGTTCAGGTAACAGTTTCAGTACGAATACTCATTTTTAACGTATTGTGAATAACATTGCGTACTAAAATCTCAAAGAGGGCAATTCTTTCCTTTTTCCAATCAATGCCATATCAAAAAACCAATAATTTTCATCAGAAATCTTTTATGAGATAATTATTTATTGTCCTTTTTATACTTGTCAATGCTTTTATAAACCTTTAGAATCCATCTCTTAAATTTCTAATCACAATTCACATTTGAACATTGTTGACAAAATGTGGATACATCATTCTTTTTTAAATTATAACATTATAATTATATCCGGTTAATTTGTGTTTTTAGTTATTTCATCGCATCCTTACAGTCTTAATGATAGTAAAAAATGTCATGTAGAAAACTAGTAATTCTTGTGTCAAAATAACTTATTGATGTATTTAGATTTATCTTCTTTACAAGCAAAATTTCCAAAAGAATGTGGTTTATATTGAATTCTTATTTACCTTGCGTCATTGGTAAAAATCTCAGGAACTAATGAGGACGTGCCCTTCAACCTCAGATAACTAACTAACTTGTTAAAAATCGCAGGACTTATATTAAATGAAGTCTCTTATCTAAATAACTCGAAGAGTAATTAATCAGATTACAATCAATTGCGTGCAGGTCTTTTTATAATCGCATTGATAAGAGAATCAAGTATACAAAACAAAGATTCAACTTGTAAATTTTCTCAACCCGAAAATCCATTTCGAATATATTCTCACGAAGGTTCAGAAGGCAGTTCTGTAGATGATACTCATTAATGAGTTGAAAGCCGAAATTATCACTGGAAAGTAAGCGTATGCTTTACCTTAGCTTTTTTCATCCGAACATAATATGAGACTTCAATTTGTGATAACCACTCAATCGACACGAAACGGCTGTAGGTGGTTCGTAACAGGTGCATGTGTCCCATCGTAGACGCACAGCAAGAAAAATACAATCCTGCACGGCGAGCTTCAGATCCCCACTTTGATAAGTCAGACGGCAACCTCGTCGACACGGCTGAAGGGTAGTGAGAAGGCGCTTATACTTACGCTCAGGCAAAATGACCTCATTGCCGAGTGCATCTGATATACACGGTACACCGAGCTACCGGCGCCAAACGAGAAGTGTTGAGATCACCAGCGCTTCAACTCTACCTCACCCATATTTCGATCGTTGTATTGGATCAGTGCAAAAGTCCGTATACGATTCAATGAGTGGTGTTAAAAGTTCCACATGATTGAAATGTATTCATGTTATATATTGTTTGAAAGGTGAGGTCACAGCTGTCATTTGAGTATCAGACGCATTTGTTTCGATTCGATTTGTGTGTAAGGAAAATGTTTGAAAAATGGATAACAAAAAAATACACTTTCGTCACGTTATGTTGTACGAGTTTCGGAAAGGAGTAACCATTGTCGCGGAAACGAAAAATATTCGGGAGGTTTATTTAGACCATGCGTCATCACTTCCAACTGTGAAAAAATGGTTTGATAATTTTAGACTTGATGATTTTAACCTCGAAGCCCACCCCCGATCGACTATGTTGTGCGCGGTTTAGTTGACAATAACTCGTGAATTTCGACAGAAGAGGTTGCCAAGACACTCAACGTTGACATATCGACTGCATTTCGCCATTTAGAGAAACGGTGGTTCACGTTGCAGCTCGATACACGGGTGCCGTACTTGTTATCCGAAAAAAACAAGTTTGAGTGTATCTCTTCGGCAGTTTCTTTGCTCGGACGCCTTAACCGAAACTCTTTTTTGGATCGTTTGGTGACTTATGATGAGAAATGGATCCTATACATCAACATCCGTCGCAGGCGAACGTGGAAACAAGCGAATGGAGGAGCAGAACCAGTCACCAAAGCTGGCTTACATCCGATGAAGGTGTTGCTGTGTGTTTGATGGGATTGTAAAAGTGTTATTTACTTTGAGCTACTCCCACGGAACGAAACGATTACAAAGAAGAAGTACTGTCAACAGCTAACCAAACTGAATGCAGCAATTAAAGAATAGCGTCCGATTTTGGTCTATCGCAAGGTCATCTTCCACCATGACAACAAATATAGCAAAACTGATTCTGAAAAAAATGAATCATTTGAAATGATAAATCATATCGCATCATGGAGACCATCGAAAATCACCTCACCACCTTTTTTGCCGAAAAACCGCGCAGATTTACGAATGAGAAATCCCGCAGCTGCTTGATCGTTGGAAAATGATTGCAGAAAACGATGATGAATACATAACTGATTAATAAAAGCATTTTGTGAGAAAAATAATCCCCTGAGTTTCTATTTCAAATCGTATCCGAACTTTTGCACTTATCCAATATATAGATCAAATAATGTTTTTTTTTTGTGAGGACTCTGAAGCTCCGACACAGAATCTTCAAAAAGTGGTCCTATCTAAAGAGAGCTCTTAAAATTAATTCAAAATTTTTAGGAGCTTCCCGCTCCTTCATAAATCAGCATAACGAATCTTAAAAGAACTTGCGTCCAAAGTTACCTATACGAGATTTCGTTCTCGTCTTCAATCCTTAACTGGTACGGCTGATAAATCGGGATGAAGCCATGATACTTTGTCACGCCTAGAACTCGTCTCTTTTTCACGGTTATCGTCTTCTTAATATACCCCAATCCCAACGCTGAAGAACTATATGAGGTAAAAATTATAGTTCTAGGAGCTGAAACTACTAATAATTTTGCGCTGCATTTGATACTAAGGACCACCCACATTGTACGAGATTTTTTCTATATCGAATCTCAACTACAATGTTTCAGTATAAGAATTAAGTATTGAAACAAAAATTGTTAGAAAAGAAGTAATAATAAAAGAGTAACAACTAGTGGCATTTATATATATATATATATATATATATATATATATATATATATATATATATATGCGGTTTATAGAGTCTGTCGACGCTTTCCGCTCTTCAACTTTTTCCTCCATTCCTTTCTATCTTGGCACAGCTGTTCGTCCAATTCTCTCTCCCTGATCAATTTACGGATTCCTTCGCTCCAAGATCTCCGTGGGCGACCTCGTTTCCATCGTTTCGGAGGTAAATACTCCATCGCTTGCTTAGGCAGTCTTGTATCGGTCATTCTCTTGACATGGATGTACCAGGTGAGTTGCTTCCGCTCAATGTCTTCAATGATGTTGTCTTCTACGCCCATTAACTACTTGATCCTTTCGTTTCTAATTCGATCTCTTCTTGATATTCGACAGGATCTTCTTAGAGCATCCATTTCAATGGCCGCAATTCGTCTTTTATCCTCCTCTGTTGCTGACCATGCCTCCGCTTCATATAACGCTATACTTTTAACCATTGTTTGGTAAATCTGCCATTTTCGTTGTTTCGATACTGTGGGAATCCACCAAATACTATTTAGTTTCCTAATAGCTCTTCTACTTTGTGCGATTTTTCCTCTTATTTCCATTGAGTCTTTGCCTTCTCTATTAAGTTTCACTCCCAAGTAGTTGTATACCTCACAGGCTGATATTTTTTCATCATTGTCCAATTCTAATTCCGTAGTTGCAGTTCCCCCTACGCATAAATATTTGGTTTTGCTAATATTCATTTTTAGCCCTCCTTTCTCATATTGTTGTTTGAGCTTCTTGGCCATGTATTCGAGGTCTTCCTTATCCTGCGCTATAAGAACCTGATCGTCCGCAAATTGCAAGGTATATATTGTGGTTTAATCATTAACAGGAAGGCCCATAGGACTACACTTTCGTTTCCAGTCTCGTAAAAGATGTTTTACGTAAATCTTAAATAGGGTTGGGGAAATACAACATCCTTGTCTTAATTCTTTAGTTACGGTAAATCGATTAGATAAATTTTGGCCGACTTTAATTTTTGTTGTAGATTGCCTGTATAGTTGTTTCACCGATGTAATAAGGGTGTGGCTTATCGGAGTTTGTTGTAATGCTTCCCAAAGTTTCACTGTAAGTATACTATCATATGCCTTAGCTAAATCGATGAATAATAGGTGCAGTTCTCGCCCTGTTCCTATCCTCTTTTCTATGAGCTGTTTGAGGCAGAAAATGTGATCCATGCACGACCTTCCAGCTCGGAAACCGCATTGTTCTTCAGCTTCTTTCCCCTGGTATTCTTGTTCTATTAGGTTCTTTAAGATTCTACCATAGAGTCTGCTAAATGTTAATGTCACCGTTGTACCTCGATAATTTTCACATTTTCTTATATCTCCCTTCTTATGAATTGAGGACATATATCCAACTTTCCATTCTTCTGGTATCTCATCACTGTTAATACATAAGTTAAATAGGTGAGTCATCATTCTAGCTACTTTTACTGTGCGATTCTTTATTAATTCTGCAACTATTCCTCCTGGGCCACTAGCTTTTCTATTTTTTAATTTTTTCATTTCTTCTTGAACTTGCTGTTCTGTTATTATTATCTCTTCCCCCTCTACTTGAATATAGTGGCATTTAATACGCTTTATAGAGACACAATTTTTAAAATCTGTTCAAACCGGTATCGAGAATTAGAAAGGAACTGAAGAAAAAAACTAGTATGAAAGTCATAATACAAACTATTAATACAAATGATTTTAAAATTTAAAAAAATCCTTCCTAATAAAAATAATGGATAAGAAAAAATCTAATATATTTTTGAACGGGCTATCAATTCGTTTCGACCAAAAGATGGTGATAATCAAATTAAGAAAATAGCTATATATTAATAAAAAAAATGGTTAGTAGAAATTGACATGTCTCCTATTACCAATTGTATTGATATTTCATATTATATATCTGTTTGGCATACATGTATTCAAAGACAAGAAAACTGCAAATCAGAAAAAAATACATACATAAAGCAAAGAAGATAAATAAATTAATGTTCTATTATTATTTCGATTGAAATCAAACAATCCACACCACACTGAATAAATAAATTGTTGGCAGTTAAAATTATCTCGGCGGACGACGATATTTACTTGCAATGAAATGAAAATAGATATGATCACGCTTCCTGAAAATGATAATTTAAAAAAAGTATCCGTAAATTTTATAGAATTCCGCCGTCGCGTTTATGAAGTAAATATTTTCACGATGAATATTTTAGTAGTTTCGAGATACTTGTAATCTGTTACTGCTAAGACGACGAACACAGATTGTAAAGACGACGCTCATTCATAAACACCCACCACATTGAGCGGAGACCTTGCTTATAAATATTTTTGGATACACAAAATGATCTGAATGATTTCGTAGTATTAAAATCTATGATAATTTTACACAAATATGAATGTATGTGTATGTACTCGGTAAAAGCCAATCTAAATACACACACACACATACGCATATATATATATATATATATATATATATATATATAAAACTAATTTATAATATTCATGTTACTTAAAACAAGACCAACTATTTATTTGTTGCAATATTTTATTTTTCTGATTTTTTTTTTAAAAATTAATAAATCATGAATACACGCCAAGAAAATAATCGATATTTACTTCCAGAAAAATATTCAAAAATTTTATAAAAACAGACAGTCATGTGATAACGATTAATATTAATTGCACTCAGAAGGCCAGCTGTAGTACCCAGGCACTTAATATTAGAAATACCGACAGTTAAGACGAAGCTGTTTCTACCAAAACCAGTCAAAATGACTGGTCTTTAAGAAATTCGTAATAATAGAACATTTTTATATTTATTGACTTATTAGTTTCACACAAAACGAATTCCATGTTATGTAGTACATTTTTGGTATTACATATTAAGCCATTTGAGACCATGTTCTCTAAATGAGGATTGGCGCATTTTATCACACACATCAATACGAATAATAAGTCTAATAAATAATATATGCTTTGGTAAAAAAAAATTAAAATAAATTTTCATTTCAAAATTAAGTTGTTCTTATAGCATAAAGTAAATTATTAGGTATAACAAGTTACAATTTGTCACATTTCTTACAAACGTAGTTTTTCTTTTGAGTCCACTTTCCGCATACATATTTTTTTACAGATATTACAAATGGTGGTAGTCTTATTATTGTTACAGCACCCTATTTGACACCACTTGCGTGAACAAAGTGAGCTCTGAAGTTGTTTGTACATTAGCTTCTCATGATTCCATCTCTGGTTTTACATTTTCAACGGTATTTTCAGTGGCAAGCTCATCTGCTAGTGAAAACATAAATTCACCTTTCATAATATTTTTTTTGCATATTCTGATGGAGAAGACACATCTTTGAAAATATTATGAAATGATAATCTTCCAGGACTAGACCCTTCTTGTATTTTTTTCCCAACTGGTTCCGTCTGCAGCAATTTCATTATGATGATCTTGCAATATACTTTCATTTTCATCTTCAGAACTTGAAATCATTCGAGCACATTTTTTTACGTAAATTCAAAATATTTTCAAATTCACTATCACTTTCTGAGGACTCCTGAGCATTTTCTTCGTCTACAAGCCCATCATCACTATTCTCACTATCAAAAAGTTCATCGCGAATACCGCATAGTTTATTTTCAATTTCTTCTGGTTCACCTTCACTGTCAGTGATTTCATCATCCTCGAGATCAGAGCATTCCATTGGCATATCGTTTAGTTTTTCCAATAATTCAGAGATCTTCAATCGTTTTGCCATTTCTAGGACTTATAAAAATAAAATAAAACTTGTGATTACATAAAATTATATTTGTATTCATTTTTCCCACCTCGCACTAATTGAAATAATATATCGTTTATTATAATTTATATATATTTTTTTATTACTTATTATATTATATAAAATGAATGCAACATTCAACAAAAACTTCAATACACATTCTACGTCTCCAGATCCAAATGAACGACTAAATATATTTTCGAATGACGGCATTAGTTTTGCATTACCATCATGATCGATCCGGAATTTTCCGGATACTTTTCACAATCACACTGCATGAAACAGAGTAAAAATTCTAAGAACGTGTGAGAAGTTGTACAAAACGAGTAAACTGGTTAATTCGTGTTCGGTAAGCAGATTGCAGGACACTTTATACTTTCACAGGTAGCAGCCATTTTGACTGGTATTGGTATAAGTAGCCATGATACAAAAATATTTTGATTTTGAATAAAAAAAAAATAAAAATAAAATTCATTATACTATTTCTTCAGTTATCGCTGCAAAATTTATGACGTCGTTTCGAGAAAAAAATGTAACATGAAGTAGGAATTTCAAAATAAAATTGTAAAACCAGCCATTTTGACTGGTGTGGTAGTTCGAGTGTTAAAAATTAAAATACATAGTACATGAAGTACCCACAGATCGAACAGCAGTTCTTTACGTCTGGATTTTAATCTCTTAATTGAAGAATTAACCAGTGAGAAGATTAAGAATGTCTCCTTTCTGGTAGGCATTTTTTGGGGTGAATTCCACGTTAAGCCCATTATAAAAATCACAATGGTAAAAAAATAGGGAAAGAGAAAAGCCGTTCTAATCGCAAAAAAATGAGACTGTTAATATTTTTTGTTTTTTTATTATCTGCGTTCATTAAAAATAAATGAAAAAATCATTAATAAATGAAAAAAAAATTAATCAATGAAGCGATGTATGTTTTTGGAGAATCGCTTAAAATTTAGTCCGTAAAATGAAGTTCTATTAGCCTGAATGGCACAGGCTTCAAGGACGCCCGTCCATGATTAGAAGTGAGGGTTGTTTCTTATCTCTATATGTCTCAACATAATTTTCGATTACTTTCAAAAGAAAATCTAGTTTTTTCAATTTCTCATCATGCCTTTTGTACAGTACAAATGCGTTCAAACAAACCAAGTCAATCATATGTTTATCATTATACTATATATATTGTTTCCTTAGTTATCGGTGCAAAAGTCATGACATCTTTTCAAGAAAAAAATGTAACATGAAGTAGGAATTTCAAAATAAAATTGTAAAACCAGTCATTTTGACTGGTGTGGTAGTTCGAGTCTTAAAAGCATTCTTCTCTTACGGCCAGTGTCACTGCCCACATTTTATCATTCACAGATAAAAGCTTTGATAAGCGTTCGTCCATCAATGTCATCGGATGTTTATACTTTTCTATGTTTATCATACTCTTATCCTAATTCGTAGTATACAAAATTCTGATCTGTTGTATATCCTAATTTCTTGGAGTGCAAAAGATCAATAAAAAAATGTTCTTATCAAAAGCCTTTTGTATGAGAATGTAAAAAAAATACTGAGGGGTACCATGAGAATCAATACAAGTAAGTTGTTTAACTCTTAAGCAATAGAGTTTTTGCGTTACCGTATTTTTTTGATGTAAAAAAAATTGTAACGTTAAATAATATACATCATCAACTGTACATAAGCAGAACTAATGGTTATGCTATTTTGTTAACATTTCGATTGAAATAACGATTACGTTATCACGAATTTACATTATAATTCGAAATTATAAAAAAATAATAGGGCTGGGGATGTAAGGTTTTGTTTTTAACCATTCAGTACTTCTTCTTGAAATTATTTCGAAAATTCGTATGAAAATAAATTAAACAGTCGCGAATATTCCCAAAGAAGCAAATCGAAACGAAAATACTGCCGATATTTATCCTTGTTAACATTTAAATTACATTTGCTGCATTTAGTATCAAATATGTGTGCGAAATATCTATAGAACAATATTTCATGTAATAACACATCAACAATATTTTACAATTTTCCATTTACTAACACAACAAGCTCCAAAATTCCTTTCTTGTTTAAAGGAAATTATCTAATACGCTCTGTGAACTCATTTTATAATCACTGGCGCTAACTATATTATCATTATACGAAGACGATTTGAAACTTTCACGGCCTAACTACTTAAAATCATAACGTGTGTTTTTAAATTACTTTTATTTTTCAATATCGTCCCCCTGCACTTCAATGCACTTCATCCAGCGATACTTCAGTGTTTTTATCCTTTCCTTGGAGGTCCCCAAAATAGCGATTCACTGTTGCATCAGTTCTTTGACATTGAGAAAGCCTTCGACACGGTCTGGCACGATGGCCACATTTACAAGCTGCTTGGATATGGAGTGCCGCCGTATCTAGTCAAGATAATCGATCACTACCAGATGTAGGTCATTCCGTGTCGAGGTGAATGGGCAACTTTCCACGGTCAGACAAGTAGTTGCGGGCGTACCGCAAGGATCGCTCCTCGGGCCGCTGCTCTTCAGCTACTATGTCAACGATATGCCGCGCATTAGAGGCGTTGAACTGGCTCTCTACGCTGACGACACCGCCATCTTCGCAAACACCAGGTCACTGGATGATTCGTTGAATAGACTACAGGACGCCCTCGACGATGTGTCCGGCTTCTTCGCCAGATGGCGGATGAAGATAAACGCGGACAAGACGGGGGAGATCGTCTTTTCGCGAGTGAAGCGGAGTCATCCACGGCGCCTCACCATCGACGGCGCCGATGTGACCGCGAAGGATTCCGTCAGGTATCTCGGCGTGCAAATAGACTCACGCCTCCGCTACAACCAGCACGTCGTGTGTGTACGCAGGAAGGCATATGGGGCCCTAGCCGAACTCTATCCGCTGATGGATAGGGGGAGCGGTCTGTCGCATGACAATAAAGTCATGATTTACAAGATGGCGATCAGACCGATCCTGACATGTGCTTCCCCGATCTGGCGGAATACCTCGAGGTTCAACATCAACCGACTTCAATGGACCCAAAACAAAATCCTGAGGATGGCGATGGATAAACCCTTTAATTATCCGACGTCAGCGCTACACGAGCTGGCGAGCATCTGTACGGTTACCGGACACATCGAGGACGCGAGCTGGAGGTTCTACACACGTGTGCCTCGAGCGGTTGCCTAAAGCGCGAGTAATCCCCCTAGGAAGGAGGATCGGCTACACCAGGAGACGTAACAAATTCGTGCAACCAAAACTATACATACTATTTCAAAACTACACCGCTCGCGCGGCTAGTCAACGCGCATCGACGGACAACGGGTAACGTCAGGATGTGAACGCACGACCATCATGGCAATCTCATGAGTTTATCTTCTAGTCTCCAGCGTGGGAAAGAAAAGGGCGGGACCTGGGAGGGGTGGGGTGGGCTTCTTTTGGGATTTTTATTTTTCTTTTCTTTCTTTTGAGCTTTTTCTTTCTTTTTCCTCACTTTTAGGTCAGACATCCAGGTTTTTTTGAAATTTTTCCTGGATTTGAGTACGAAAGCCTGATTGTTTTACCGAGTCATATGCTGATATTCTATAAAAATGATGACTTTGGCTGTTGTCGAAGCACCCTTCGCCTCTAGGGACGGCCATCTATATTGACATATATTTACTTTTCCATAGGCTGACCAGAAACATCGCCAAATTCGTGCAAAAAAAAATTCCTGCTATCAGTTCTTCATCTGACGAAAATTACTTAGCACCAAATATTTTTTTAAGTTTTGAGAACAAATGAAAATCTGAACAGGTCAAATCTGAAGAAAAGGCTGGATGGGATAGCAAGTCATACTTCAATTCAACGTAGATATATTGCATCGTTGAATGCTAATGAGAGTCTTCCTCTCGTAGATATATTGCAACGTAGTTGTTTTATAAAGTCACACATTTTTATTGTAGTTGTTATTTACTAGGTGGGTTTTTGAAAGTTTTCCTACATATCCCACGAATCAGGCTCAGCATTCATACACGGACAACACACTATAAAAAGACCAAGGTTGGGTTCGGGGAAACACCCAACACCGAAGTGCAGCCACAGAAATGAAGGCACACTATAACATGATTCACACTTTTTTAAAATTCGCGGAAAAAGATTGCAGTTGGTATGATACCAATATCGTAATTTTTCGTAAAAATTTCGTGTCACTTCTGATGTCATCGTTAAAAATAATTGAATATAAAACCTCTACACGTTTTTTCAAAAAAAAATGTCCATTTTTTGAAATTTTACGTAATATTTTTTTATATATAAATATATATATATATATATATATATATATATATATATATATATATATATATAATAAGGGTACGTGTTTGTTTTGTTGTCAGTTTCATTCATTTTTAAATAGAATCAGTTTTAGTAGAAACATATCTAATAAGAAAACACTTTGACTTACATCGTCCATTATAAAAATATCTCATACTTAAATAATTGTTGCTATCAATTTTATTAATAGTAAAAAATTTTTTCATAGTATCTAAATTCGTTTTTAAACTGTATAATATAAAAATCTTCTATTACAAACAAAATTATAGTCTTTAATCCTTGGAATATTTCAATTTCTTTTCTAAAAAAGAGAGATTCGCATTTTGTAATATTTATAATTTGTTATATCACCTGCTTTATTCATTTTTAATATTAATATGTCAGAATCAACTGTATTTCGGTTATTCAATTCATACATAATTCACATATTAATTGTTTACTTAGATTTCTTACTATAAAAACAACTATATGAAGAAGTATATGCCCGATGCATTTATTTAAGCCCCTAAATTTCAGTTTGACATAATTTATTTTCCGTTAATTTACGCCACCACCCATTGACTGCCTTTTTCTTTTTTTTTATGAAATCTTCAACATTATTTCACTTGAATAAATCAAATTTTAATTTGATTCAAGAACATATACTTTACAATACCGCAGTACCTGAATTGTAATAGAGTCAATAATATTCGATATTCTGCATTATTTTGTATAGAACTAGAATTATTATTGTGCCCTGCTCTAGATCTAAGAAAATAAAATAAAACTTGTAGACAATTTTAATTAGATATCTTAATCTGTCAGTAGAAACAGAATTATTATATAAATTTAATTTATTTTTTATAAAAGTAACAAACTAAATCCTCTTTATTGTTCACAATTAACTATAATTTGTCGATTAGAAATTTTAATTCTGTCAGAAACTTTATTTAGCATTAAATTTTCAAGCCACATATCTTTTTAGACATTTTTTAAATAAGATTTATCATTTCATCGAAAGTAATCAAATAAAAACGATATTTACTCTCTGATTTTTAAAATATGCAATTATTATCACAACTCGGCTGTAAATTGTCTAACATAAAAATGGTCGACATTTCTCTACAATTGAATAATTTAGAAAATTCACCATGTAGGTACTTGATTCATACAAATACACTAACTTGTAATTAAATATGATGTCTGTTTCTGTTTAATAATAAATATATTGCATTACTATTCAAAATGATGACCTTTCCTCTGCATATGTTAGTTCTTTAGGTTTATATTATTTCCACCATATAGTGACAGTAAAAATTCTATAATCTCTATGAAAATTAAAATATTAGGTTAGTAGAGAAGAAATTGCTATTTATGAACTTCAAGTTCATATACACTTAGAGCTTTTTGATTTTGTGTTTTAAGTGCTTCGAATACCAACGCCTAACTTTTGTGCAAGCTCTCGAATTATTATGCATGGTTCTGATTCAAATAACGCATTCAGTTGCCCGTTATGAACTCAAGAAGGACATCAGCAACTTTCTTTATCTTCAACGGTCTCTAGTACAAAATTTTTGGAACCACCATTGCAGCTTACGTTCCTTAACACTACCCACACCAAAAGCATCGTTTATTTTACGAGCAGTTTCTGCTGCTTTGCAACCCGTTTTGAACTCATACAAAAATTGCTCTTATTTGCTCCTTTTCATCTTTAATTCAATAGCCTAATTTGGAGCAAAATTAATGATAAAACCAAAGTCGATGTTACCAAAATACAGATCGAAAAATGCACTTCAAAATGATATTAACATGAATATGATGAAATGACACTTTCATTGAAAAAATAAGGTTAGAAATCAAATAACCAAAACCGCAACTATTTTCCTACCAACTTAATACAACATATTAAAAAATATAAACATATGAAATGTATTACAGATCTGCAGATGGAGTTTATTAACAATTTTAACAATATATACATTGCTAATTACAATTAGAAATAAATAATTTTATTACAAATAGTTAATTTCAAACATGAAGAGCAAAAACTGTACATTGCTCGAATTTGATTTTCTTAACGATTACGATTAACAAAAACCACAATAATGTATCTGATTGAATTTGAGTGAAAACAATGTTCTCCGCTTAAATGTTTAATAATTAGAAATACTTCAAAGATATAAAAAGAAACTTTCATTGAAAAATATAATGTTAGAATTGAGAAAACAAAAAACCGGAATTATTTTCCTACCATTCTAATAGTTTAAAAATATTTGGCGTGATCTCAATCTTCAATAATCAACTTTAAAAAAAATTTTAGGGGAGCACCATTCTTTTTACAGCGAAAAATATTAGATTGTTAGTGCAAAATTTAATTTTTCAGTTGAAGTGGTCACTGTTTTGTGAATTTTTGAACTGTTATCATCAATTTAGTTCAAATCATCAACATTAATTCAGCCATCCTTCATTCGATGATCTCATTACTATAATGTTTATTGATATTTTATTAAAATGTATATTTTCTTTATGAATAATATGAAATATTTCGACTTCCAAAGATACTCCCGTTCATTATCAGTGATATATTTTCTTTTTCCATAAATTATTTAATAATATTCTGAAATTTCGATACGATAATGTTTCCTAATGAATAAACGCATGACACATCGGGTTAACACCCCATTGTGCCAACTACTCGATGCAACCATCAACCTTTATTATTCTTGGTAACTGTATTTTACAAACATTATTTTAATAAATGAATACAAAACAGTTCCACTAAAACACAAGCGTTTTCAAGAAATTTTAATTTTAACCTCGACAATCATCTGGATTAATCATTTGAAGTTTTAATACTAAAAGTGTATTTATGAATTAAAATTCAACGAAAATAACATACGTGAAATGTTCATTAAGAAGTGTATATGTTGATACACTTAATGTATAAATTTAGTTAATTTCACGGTCGCCTGTTTTTATTTTCTGTTTTCTAGTGTAACGTACTATTTTTACTTTTTAAAAATAGCATTGTCTTCTGAGAAACAAATACATCTAATGAAATACATTCATTGTTTTCGTTGTAATTTTAAATCGAAAGTGGCAAAAGGGCGTTGATTTTAAACAAAAATATTCTTTTGTAGTAAGTAATAAAAAATGTCAAATAACATGTTGTATACAACAGAGTAAATTTGTGCAATAAGAAAAACTTATCTTACAAACATAAATAAAAACATTGATTATATCTTGAAGGACTCCTAAATAATTTTAAAAAAAATTTTTCAACTTTTGTACGGTTTAAAAAAGAAGGATTTAATTTAGTAGATAGTAAATAGCATTAACATTCGATCATATTTAATTTCTAAAATAAGTAGTTAATAAACTAACACATAAACATAAGTTCACGATTTAACGATATGTTTAGTAGTGAATTTTAATAAAACATTTGACCTGCTATAGATTATGCTGTCGTTGTAACCTTACTTTTACGTGTTGGCATTTATGATATATGTGTATATATTAGGTCATTAAATATAAAATGTTCGATTTCGAATCAAAAGTTTAGTTTATTATGCCTCAAACAACAAGCTGTAAAATTAATCACAGTGTGCGCCTAAACTATCGACACAATATTGACATCTTAAAGGTAGGTTGTTTATGCTAGCAGCGAGGAAGCCTGGGGAGCGAGTGGCAATGAAATCGTGAGAGGGGTTTCCACAACTTGTTGAGAATTGAATATTTTTTTTGCATGAAATGGTCTAAAGCCTGGTAGTCAATTGGTGCAAAGACTGGTGAATACGATGGATGATAGAGAATTTACAAGTCCAGTTCCTGTAGTTTGAACAGCGTTGTTTCTGCGGCATGTGGTCGAGTGTTGTCTTACAAGAGGATTGGACTGTCTCCATTGATCAATCTCGGGTGTTTAATCGCAAGCATCCTCATCATTTCGTCTATTGTTGCCGTAGATATCCGCTATAATCTATTGACCAGGTTTCATGAAGCTGTAATGAATAATACCAGCGCTGGACTACCAACCAGGTATCATTATCTTTTTTTGATTAATATTCAGTTTCGGACTGTGTTTATGCTCTTTATCTTTACCCAGCCATTGTGCCGAATGCTTGATATTGTCAAAGAGAATCCATTGTTCATCACACATAACAACACGGCATATAAATGATTCACTTTTATGTCGTGACAACAAAGAAAGGCAAGCTTCGAGACGATTTCTCTTCTGGTGCTCGTTTAATTCATGCAGAAGTCATCTATCCAGCTTCTTTATATTGCCGATTTGTTTCAAATGCTCCAATATTATTGGAATAGTAACGTCAAACCTTACTACTAATTTACGCGTAGTTTGAGATGGATTATCTTCCACTAAAGCTTTCAGCTCATCATTGTCTACCTTGGTCTCAGATCGCACACGTGGCTCATTTTCAAGGTTAAGATCATCAGAACGAAACTTATCAAACCATCTACGTACCGTGCATTCATTATTCACATCATTCCTAAATACACTGTTTATATTTGCTGACTGCGCTGCATTAGTTCCACGACGGAATTCATATTCGAAAATAACACGAATTTTTGACAGACCCATGTTTTTGAAAACTGGACAAGTCAAAAAAAATTGCTTTAAAAATTAATTGAATATTAAATACAAGACAAAATGTATGTTTGAAAGAATGGGATGTATATTCATCACAATAAAAATAAAAAAAAAAAAAAAAAAAAAACAGGAAATGTTAATCAAAGTGAAATGTCAGATATGGCAGCTGTCAAACTTAGTATTTAAGGAAATCGGACATTTCATACATAATAGTCTAATAATATATTTTTAAATTATAGTACTTAAAATTTTATATATCAATATATTTTTTGTTTTATATTATTTTACGAAACTTAAAAAAATTGAATTTGCCTGAAATGGGAAAAATCCATAAAAAGCAATAAATGCGCTATATGAGAAAAAACTGAACAATAACAGAAAAAAATATTTTAAATTTTTGAATGAAAATTATTTTATAATGAGATATCGTTTATTCAAAGATCGAGTGAGGTTTTTTGTATAATTAATAAAAAAAGATATTCAACCAACATCACACAGAAATGGTAGTGTACACGTATAACGGCAAAAATGCAGGCCTAATTAGTTCTGATTATTTCGTAAAGGAGGATATAAACCTGAAAAATTGCATAATATATTTTTTTAAGTACTTACTGCAATTATTAATAAATTTTAATCCATAGTAAAGAGCATAGTGACATACAGCAGTGAGATATGGCCGCTAAAGAAAAGATCAGAGAACATGCTATTGACAATGGAAATGGATTTCTGGAGGAGATCGGCAAGAAGATCAAGAAAAGAATGGATTAGAAATGAGAAAATTAGAGAAATCATGAACGTTGACACCACCATAGTGGAAGACATTAGAACTAATCAATTGAGATGTGCCATCTCAATGTTCTACGGATGCAAAAAGAGAGACTTCCAAAACAAGAGCTCTTATGAAACCCTCAAGGTAGAAAAAGACAGGGAAGACCAAGAAGAAGTTGGTCAGAAGGAATTTGAGAAGAAATGAGAGAAAGGGATCTAAAAGAAGATCAATGTAATGACAGACGGCAATGGAGAATGGATATCGGAAAACGTCGTAGAACGTTATAAACCGAAAATTAAAAAAAAAATTAATACATATATCTTATTTACACGGTAACAGTAAGAAACCGCGTCGATCATTTTCAATAAGTATCGCCTGAGAAAAAAAATATTAGCTTTTCAGAAAACACCTCTTTCTCAAATCGCTCAAATACCTAACGAGTTATCGATGGAACACATAAAAATCAAGAATCCGGGAGGAGAAATTCAAAATTCTTGTATACGTTTTTAAGGACTTCAATTGATAAACGTCCAGGTATTTCGGGCTCTATTAAAATAAACATTATTAGATAAAAATCTAAAATTAATAGTTTAGACAGATTGTGATACAAATGATCGTTAAAAATCGCATGAAAAACATTAAAGATCGCAAGCATTAAAAATATAAATTATAGAAATTGGTACACTGAACAAATTATTAGTATTTCAAGGTTTTAATGACAATAGAATGAGAAAAGAAACACAGTTTAGAAATATATAAATAACTTCATTGATGTGAAATTATAATCCAGACAAAAATGCGTGTGTATATTATACACAGTAGTTGACTTGTTTTTTTTATAAACATGTATCCATGACAACCAGGACGGTGGTGCCACAAGGAACTAAAAATTACAAGCTAAACATACAATAACTAAATTGTTAATATTTCAACACAAATTATCCATGGAGGATAAATTTGGAAGATAAGACATTGAGCTTAAACTATATATTTGTGATTTTCTTATTTTAAACAACGCAATATCGTGTGATGAAGATGAAAACGAAGAAGAAAATTTGGCAAGAAACCAAGAAGGGACTGTATTTACATAAAGATACATTTAATGATATTTTAATTAGTTTAATCTTGTGTATATGTACACTATAAATAAATAAAAACAATTATTATTATTTTAAGTAAATATTGTTTATTCGCACAATAAAACTCGGTATTATATTATATTTATTGATTTTGAGCTTAACTAATTGAATATTTTCTTATTGTAATCATTTGTAATTGTTTATATTGTAGATTTATTTCAATTTGTTCTTTAAATAAATCGTAAAAATTTAAAAATCTATCGCAATCATGGCTAAAGTATACATATTGTATAATATGTACTCTCTTTATATGACTGCATAACAGTATACACACACACTTACACACATAGAAAAAACTATCGAGTGCTAAGACTTCGACGACGAACAGATCACCTCACCTCTTGACGCCAGATAGATGTTCAATAGTATTAACGATACCAAAAAATATATACTGCAATACAGGAGCTCTTGATATTTATCATTCGAATGAAAAACGACCTTATCAGTAACATATATTGGCTTGAGTTGATTTTTATATGAAACCCATAATTTTCATTTGACAATTCCGTTAATTAAATCATATATTTTACTATTTATGTTTATTTAAGTTTGCATTTTATTTTTATAATTATAATTTTGTATTATAATAAAGAATACTCAATTATAAGCTACTTTCTTAATTTTAATAATTTATATACAATATGAGAAAGAATTATCAAAATTTATATTACTCATTTCCTTCGTATATATATATATATATGTGTGTGTGTGTGTGTGTGTGTGTTTGTATTGTGTGAGTGTATGTGTGTGAGTGTATGTGTGTTAAACGTACTAAACATACCTGTAAAATTGTTGTCAAAAATATTAGCAATAACACAGAAGAAATAATTAATCTGATTTGATTAAAGGGGATGCTGAATACACTGTATCAATAAAATGAGGTTATAAACTAGCTGTCGATTAAACGTTATTATCTTAAAATAGTGTCATGATACAACATTTTAAATACAATGAAATATATTTGTATATACCATTTAAACTTGGATTCGAACAGATGATGAACAAGTAGTCACAAAAAAAAATAATAAAAAAAGTCCGAATGTAAAAGCCAGAACGACAAAATTTAGAATGCAATTGTATTTAGAAAGAGTCAAACACATTGAAGTCATATAATTCATGTTTATTTATTAACTTTCTCTTAAACTATACATTCGATTCTGTCATAGAAAATTGTAAATAACAAAGACGGGCTGCAATTTGTTTCTTTGAAAAAAAAACAATAATATCTCACATAAAAAATAGAGCATCATTAAAATAGTTTATATGAAACTCAATCCCAACACAAATCTCACAAGTAATCGTACGCTAAAGCAAATTCATTAAAATAAAAGGTTTATTAATTATGAATATTTACATATATATATATGTATATATATATATATATATATATATATATATATATATCCTTCCCTAAATTCCTAATTCATTGCCTCAAAGCGGCGGGAAGGTACGAACAGAATTCAAAGGAAATATACTGTGATATTCCTTGATTATTGATAGGTTTAACCATGTAGAATAACTTGAAAACTCTTTCCGACCAATCTTGAATTTATAGATTATGAAAAGGATTTGGTCTCTATTACTACATCATTGGTCACATCTGTATTAAAGAATTAGGGCATAAAGACACATGCATCAAATTCATAGATACTATCACAAGAATGCAACCTGAACGGTGAAGCTACGAAAAAAAAAAGGATAAAAATCAAGAATGTTATAAGACAGAGTAGATATTACACGCAAAATTATGATATTGGTAATATAAAAACTGCAATGAAATATTTTTTTTGCATGAACTTTTGGTGGTGTTAATCGACATATGAATTGTATCTGCTTATGTGTAGCCTTTGCTAGAGACCATTTGAAGCCCCGACAACAGCCAGAGTCTGTGTATTTCATTTCGATTCTTTCGAAATCTCTATCTATGTTGAGTCATCGTTAAAAAAAATAAAATAAAATAAAAAATAAAAATGAATTTTATTGATCATAAATTTTTGTACAGGGCCGGGTTTGGCCTTATGATACATGATTTTGTGCGGTGCCCTACCTTTCCGGTATAGATCCGCATTTGTGGAGTGTGGATTGTATGTAGTGTTTTGTGTGGTTTTTATTAGTGTCTCTTGCTTTGGTTCCGGGAAAAATTTTCAAAAAACCGGGAGTCAAAAAACCGGGAGTCAAAAAACCGGGAGGAGTCATCGTTTATGAAATGTGCGAGATTATAAAACAATATGTCGCAATATAACTCTGAGAGTGATTATATAAACATACTATCATATAAATATATATATATATATATATATATATATATATATATATTAATATGTAAATATATATATATATATATGTATATATATATATATATATATATATATATATGTATATATATATATGTAAATATATATATATATATATATCATATAAATATATATATATATATATATATATATATATATATATATTAATATGTAAATATATATATATATATATGTATATATATATATATATATTACAAATAATGATATTGAGTTAATATATGCGATACGAACGAAGTGAGTTAGGGGAGCGAGCAAAGCGATAACGTAGACAACGTCGATGAGCGTATCGAAAAATGGACAGAGCCCCTTCGTTATAAATAAAAAAGTTTTGAGAAAATGAATACATAAATTGTGTAATATGTATCTAATAATCACTGTAATTTAGTAAGAGTTTCGATCATCTGTTGAATAATTTTTTCAGGATTTCGCTTATAATTTTTATATACTGGTATATAATAATTAACATATATAATGATACATAACATATATAATATAATATATATATATACATGTGTGTGTGTGTATAAATATCGGTTGCTTTTTATTCCAAATAAGGCATATTTATTAAATAGATTTAAAATATATGTAAATTCACTTTAAGAAATCCGTATTTATTTTCTATTAAAGAATGATTCTACTAAAATTTCATATGATTATACCAATTTATAGGGAACATCTGAAAAAAAACACACAACAAGACTCTGGAAATACGTAAGATATTAGATGAAATAAACAAAAAAGAAAAGTTAGAATATAATATTTTAATCGGTGTAATTATTTTTTGACATAATTCACTTTATTATCGATATATTAGGTCTGTAGAAAAATAATTGCGGTTTACGACCTTCATATTAATATACATATTGTTCTATTTTGATTTTCCTAGCTGTTTTAAGTGATCCACAACTACCTAACTTTTGTGCAAGCTCTTAAATTAATGTGCACACTTCAAATTCAACGAACAACTTCAATTGATCGTTTCAAACTAAAAAACGCCGCCCGCAATTTTCTTCATCTTCAAGGCTCTCGTCGCCAGCACGAAATTTGTGGAACCACCATTGCACTCTACGTACCCACACCAAAAGCATCGTTTAGTTTACAAGCAGTTTCTGCTGCTTTACCATCCATTTTGAACTCATACAAAAAAGTTATCTTATTTGCTCCTTTTCCATCTTTAATTCAATAACCCAATTTGAAGCAAAAGTAATACGAAAACCACAGTCGATGTTACCAAAATACAAACAGAAAAATGCATTTTAATAATGTTAACATGAAATGACACTTTTTGAAAAAAATAAGGTTAGAATACAGAAAACAAAAACCGTAATTATTTTCCTATCAACCTAATATTTTGCCAGTGTGAAAAAGTTTCTCTATTTCAATAATGAATAAATCTGATGTTTGTTCATCCAACTGACTATTCATGGCAGTTTTAATTTAGGCACAAAAATCAAAATACTTCTTTTTAGATCACTTTTAGCCCCTGAAATAAAAGAAAGCTAAATGGTGCCAAATCTGAATTGTAAAGAAAATATTAGTGGACATCAAATGTACTCCTCTTTTAAGATTTTTGGGTAATGTTTAAAGGGCAAGTCTCACATTATCGTAATGAAGCATAATTTAGTCATAGTAAGCCCTTTATAGTTTATCAAAAAGCTGCTTAAAAAGGACTTGATTTGATACTATTCATGGCAAATAACGATCCGAATAATTCATTAGAACCAAAATTACCATGACAAGTTCTCACAGACATAAAAACCGACAACTATAATTTTAATTATAAAAATATTTTTTTAGGATAGGTAACTTTATAAAACATTATTTATCCACAATTTTTTCATTATTTTTTTTATTCTCAAAAGCAATGTCATAAATCAATAAATAATTTAAAAGTTCGGCCGTTATTTTTAATTACATGATTATTGAAAACACAATATATTAAGAGGATTCTAATTATTATTCTTTAATTCCACAATTCTTTTTTATAACAATTCATTTTTATTGTTAATTAATTTGACTCCATTACACAAATTAATAACATAATAAAAAAAAAATTTCCAACAACAAATTTACAAATTACACATATAAAGTGATGAATATTTTCAACAAATTTTTAAAATTCCTCTTAAATTCAAATACTGTCCGGGTTTTCTTAAATTCCTTTTTTAAAACGTTATATTCTTCTCGGCTATATTATCTCTTATGATTCAGTCAAATTAATAGGTCTTGTATCACGTTATATGTTTAAGTTTGTCACGCACTTCATTCATATTTCTTTCTTTTTCGAATCATTTGATCATTTATTAATGGAAAACAATAAAACTGGCAACTACTCAAAGATCCCACCAACAAAAAGATCACAAATTTATTTTATTTATTAAAAAAAAAATATTAAACGTACGCACACATACTAATAGGCTTTTTTATTTTGAAAATAAATATATAACTCGAATCTATAATTGAATTGAAATTTTTTTTCTACAAAATGAAATATAGCATTAAAGTTAAATAATTAAACTGTATAACGATATCAATGTTGTCATCTCGTATTCAATTTTCCAAAAATACCCTTAGATAGTTCCACGTAATTAAAATCGCATAAAATACTCATCTCCTTTTGGCACAAGAGGTCTGTTATTTTTAGCAGGCGGAAGTGGCGTGGATTCCAAATATAAATTAGACATATTCATAAATATAAAATTTATATGCATATGTACATATGTGTGTGTGTGTATATATATATATATATATACATGTACAGTATACAACAAAATTATTCGTACAGTATCAAATTTTTAGAATGTCACTAAACATTACTAAAAATTACTTGTTCAAATATCTGACTTCCTGAAAACAATACGATAGATGTAGATGTATAATTAATTAATTGAAATAATAACCGAAATATATATATAACCGAAATAATAACCGAAATATTTATATATATATTTATTTGTGCATCAATATTAACCCTACTAGTTTAACTTCATTTTGAAAGTTATTATTATGAATTAAACATTGTTGAATAAAAATGCGTCACAAACACAAGAAGAACTCGTGGTATAACTGAAATTTGGACGAGTAACAGACAGCATGAGATAGGAAAAATTCAAAACCTCGTAAAATCCGTACGGTAGGAACTCTCGAAAATCATTATTACCTGCTGGCTCAACACATGCACACATTCATGGGTAGATCCTGATCAACCATCAACGTTAACGACAAAACCAAGCATCCATCTTAAAAAATTTCTCCTGTACATCTGATGGAACATAAAGTGTGCCCTGTTTTACGAGCTCTGTCAACTGGGCGAAACGGTTACTGTCAGCACTATAACCATCATGTGAATCATTTGGCCGACGAAATGGTATAAAAAGAACATTTACTGTAAGTATATTACTGTAAAAAAACATTATTGTGGCAAGATCATTTTGCTACACAACGATGCTAGACCATATTGCTCTCACTACTTAAAAATTATCTTTAACTAGAACTGGGAAGTTCTTCCGCACGCGGCGTATTCATCCGGCTAGCGCCATCGGATTGTCAGTTATATCTATCGATGCAGAATTCATTAGCTAGACAACGCTTTTGAGATGTATCTGGGATACGAAAATGTGTCAACTTTTTAATTACTTCCAGTGGATCTCTTTTTTCCTCAAAATAATTCCAAAATTATCCAAGATAGAGTAAGTTCATAAAAAGTGAAGAAAATGATTTTGATGACTGAATTGCATTTTATATATTATGAAAATAAAGTGAAAACTTGCCAAAAAGAACTAATACTTTTACACGTACCTGATATAATACTTTTTATTACCAACTTTATTTCACCACACTATATTAAGTGAAAGGACGCTATTAAAAAGAAAAAATATATCCTTTACGACTAGTTTCAAGTTTTAATTGATTTAAAATTGAGCCTGATAACGAACTCTTCAGAATTTTTCCGTGAACCTATAACTGTTTTGACGCAGAGAAGCTGTTTTCGAATATTTTATGAATAGTTTGCAAATATAAATTTATAATAGAACATATATTTTTACACATATTTTATACTTGAATGTAACAATTTACTTCACTGAAAAAACTGATCAATTCTTGACATTACTACTACGATTCAAATGGCAAGACAGTAGCACAGGAATCGAAACATCCTTAAATATTTTTTATTACTCTCCATGTAAACTGACTAATTAACGATTATAATTTATGAATTATTTAAAATATTATGCAGGAACATCACTTTTTGTTCTTTTATAAAAAAAAGATACTAAAATAATTTAATGGATCATATAACATCAGCCTGCGTAACATGACGCCTTAAATTTTAAGCAAGAACTTTTTTCGCATTGAATATAGCATTAAAATCACTTTCATTTCAATCACAATATTTTTGATTAATCAAATACATTTTAATAAACCATTTGTGGTGACTTCGGCCACTAGCATAGAAATTAGTGCGCTGTAGTGTTACTTATAAGTATTAATTATTAGTAATAGCGGACTGTTTTGTATTGTTAAGTATTTTGGAAATATTTTGCATAATAAAACAATAAATGCTGAACGCACATCTCCAAACCGAACAAGCGACGCTTGACACGCGCTCACAGACCTGCTTCGCTTAGGTTCACCCTTCCCCGTGAGTATATAAGCCTGCGAGTTAGTGGGCTTAGACTTGACCACGGACTTAAATACAGGTCTGACAACGACGGTATTGAAAACGGTATCGCCTGTTGGTCGACTTTTCTAATAACAATCTCCGCCAAGACGCTACGCCATCCGTAAAGGGATACACTCCCTCCTTTATCTTTCACAGTATAGCGCGAATTTTAAATACGTATTAACAAAAAAAATTGTTAAATGTGTGCAAGTGCGCGTGATTTATCATCTTTTAATAATCTATGACATTTTATTACCTTTTATTACTCAACTTCCATGAAAATTAGATTTGTAAAAAAACATCATTAGAATTACGCTATTATTACGAGAACGGTGACAAGTAAGGTATGGTTAGGCAGAAGTGTATCTTTCTACGAGTGGAGTCGCGTAGTGGCGGAAAACGTAATTGAAAAGATCGACCAATAAGCGATACCGTTTTCGTCATTGAAATTGCTATTCATTGCCAGACCTATATATACGACCTTCAACTTGACTTTATACAAAATGGAAATCAGACCGACCATGCTATACACTTCCCCAGTTTGGAGACACACCTCCATAACCAATATCAATACACTACAGAGGGTTCAGAATAAGTGTCTGAGGATGGCCTTAAATAAAGAGTACAACTTCCCGGCAAAGGAACTGCATGAGGAAGCAGAAATATGTACGGTTGCTGACTACATTGATGAACTGGAAATTTAACACACGAAAGCCTCTCGGAAATCCACTGATCGAGAGGCTGCCAGCTGCGAAGATCGTCCCTCTAATTAATCGTGTAGGCAAATACCGCCAGAACAACCAGTTCGTGCAGCCATACTATTTCACGGAGGCGCGACCAACGCTGTCGACGATATCACGTCGACAGCGAACCAGGACTCTTAGGGAGGCATCAGGGGGAGGGATATGCTTCTAGTGGAAGGTGGGTGGTGAGATTTAGAATCAGATTTATCTGGACTTTTTGAATCTTTTCCCAGATGTTCACTATTTGAGAAGATTAACAACATATGATAAACAGGACGCAACCCATTACACGAAAATGACTGTTGTCGGGGTCTCGTACTTCCCAGGTAAGGTCTTCAATATTGAGACGACAACACAAAGGATGTCCAAATGCCTTAAATACGTGAAAAAACGGCGTTAGACCATATGTTCTGACCCAGTTTTGAACATTTCCGGGCCATACACAAAAACAAAAACACGACACTCGATCATCAAAATTCACAGACTACGGATAAAATTAATTAAACTCCGAGGAGAGGCATTGAAACACAACATACATATCACACTCACACAGTATCAGTGAAGTACTACATAAAATATTTAAATATCTATAAAATCATTAATTGTTTGGCCTTAAACCAGTCGACCTCTGACACATACAATTAGCATCTCTTCACTATCTGTCTATCTTGAGCTGTTACGGTCGATTTTAAGTAGCACTAAAGTTTTCCTTGAGCCTGGTAGTTCACCCTGTATGGCGAACGATCCTCACCGCCTTACGGATCAGTGACGGCACCATGTTCCCAACACTCGGTGGAGGCGATACAGCGCTTAGCTGTTGTGGACTAACGTCCCCACAGCCACTGAATAACCTATATCTACCTCTGGTGATTCGGCCTGTAACACCAACGCTCTTTACAACCCTACGGATCTGTGTCTGAACCCGAGCGTAGGCGGCTTAAAAGAAACAGTACAGCGTCTCACTACTGTGGTCACTAAATTCCCCATATCCGCTAAGTTTAGCTCTCTCTCTCTCCTATCTGGTGGTTCGCCTTGTATGACGTACGCTCCTCATAGTTCTTCGGACCTGTGAAGACGCCAGACTCTCAGTGGTCGGTGGAAACGATACATCGTCTCGCTGCTGTGGGCACGAGGAAATCCTCTCTTAATCCCCACACTCGTGATCAGTCGAGCCTCCATCTCTTTCGCACAAAGTCGGGAACCTTCTTTTATCTATTGGAGTCAGATAATTCACCTCAGTTACGCCACGGATGTAATCATTTTCACATCATACGATTGGTGGACTCGACACCATTTGTAAGAATATATTTCATAAATATAATAAATAAGCAATATTATTAAATAAATAATTAGTTTTAGTAACGAAATATTTTTAGTTCCACTTACTACATGTAATGAAATGTCTAAGAATATTAACGATGTTGGAAAAAAATGTTCAAAATGAAACAAAAAAACGTCGATTACCCTTTTCGTCGAAATATGTCGTATTCATGAGATAGTCCTACACTAAGAAAATATTAGATGACATTTCTAATTAATTGTTCAGAAGCCCATTTAAATCAATCGAGAAATTGTCGCATTATTACAGATTGAACTATGATTTAATTCAAAAATCTATTATTATCTATTAAAAAAAATCTATTAAAAAATCTATTTAAAAATCTATTAAAATCTATTATATAAAAGGCAAGTTGTATGTAAAAGGACTGATTTTTAAACACTGGCATATTTTTTTTGATTTATAAATGAAATAATATTATTGTATATTGTTTAACAATTTCATTGTTCAAAATGAAAAAGTTTGCAGTTTGACACTGTAATGATGATTTCTTCTTCCAATGTACATGGACTAGCAAAAATCTGTTCAGTCTAAGAAGAGTTTTCACTTAATAACAGCTCAAACTCCTCGTCTTCAATTTTTGTCGGTTGTCCAGAACGTTCCCGATCGAAAAGACCAAAATCGCACTCGAAAAAATTCGAAATAATTTTTTGCATGTTTTATGTGTTACAATGCCTTCCTCAAAAGCTAATCAAATCATTCCCGTAGTTTCGGCTGCATTTTTTTCAGCTCGAATTCGAAAAGTACACAATACCTAATATGCTACTTTTCGGACGCCATCGTGTTCTCTACTGTTCTTTCAAGTTATGGCACCTGCTTGGCCAACGTATAAAATATTTTTAAATGTTCAAGTTAGCATTTTAACGATGACATAAACGACAAGAAAATATTTTAATTTAAAACAGTTATGATTGACTTAATTTAAAGGCACATAATTAATTTGCATGCCTAATATGATATTATCAGTCTATGTATTCGTATATTGTGTATACAACTTCACTATACATTTCTTCAATTGTTTTTTTTATTATTGTCTGCTTATCATCTACTTCGTTTAACATCGGCTAATAGAAACATGTAATTTATCATTAGATATATCTAATGATTTTTTAATGTTCATATGATATCTATAGATATCATATAAACTATACACACCAGTTTTGAAATAAATTTCCGATATTAATTTTTAATTCAAAGAACAAGTGTATATATGATTTACAAAGTATCCATCTATATATATATATATATATATATATATATATATATATAAATATATATATATATATATATATATAAATCTTCCGTAAAATTTCAAAAAATGAACAGAACATTGCATTAAAAATTGAACAAAAAAAGTGTAAAGAGACTATAGTAAATGATTATTAACGATTACACTCGAAGTTACACTGAAAATTATGATATTGATATGATAAAAATTGCATTGCATGCAGCGCAGGCCTGAAGGGCCCTTGCTTGAGTACCGAGCGTATGCACTCACGACTCGAATGGATCATATTACTGGGGTGTTGCTTAGTACGGGAAACATTCTCTAAGTGTTGGAGCATTTTCCGTGACCTCCTCCAGGGGATCGCCTCTTGGTGATAGTCAGCGGAGCTCCAGGTCAGCCGATGAAGGCAGACCTCTTACTGACTTTTTTATGTGGCAGATGCCAGATCGGTGACCATCGATCGCCTCGCACTACGCCAACAGCAGGCTAGGCCGCTGATGGGAGCAGTGTTCGGCGACGAGGTCGTTGGTTCGCAGTCCACGGACCAGGGCGTTGTCGCTGGATCTCGCCCACCCGTACAAACGGCTAGCTTGTCGGCGAACAAACTCGTCGATCGTGGGGAGGCGACGATCCCGGTGAAGAGTGGTGTTCCTCACCAGGTAGTGCGCGTCGGCGATGAGACGCATCACCCGGTTTTGGAACACCTGAAACCGCTTGATATTTTTTGAGTTGTAAGCCCAGGCTGATGATCGGTAGCCATGATTGCACAATTACCGCGGTGTCGTCCGCAAAGAGCGCCATGTGCTGATCTCGCGGCACGTCATTGACGTACAGGTTGAACAACACAGGGCCCACCACACTTCCTTACGGGACACCGGCCGCTATTGGTCTAACGGTGGACCGCTCCCCGTCAACACTCACGTAAAAGGACCGATCCTCCAGGTATGAAGCCAACAAGTCGATCATACTGTCGGGGAAGCCCATGTACACGAGCTTGTACTGGAGGCCGGCATGCCAGACCTTGTCGAACGCTTTTTCAATGTCTATAAACACAATGCCAGTGGCGCGGTTCTCATTAAAGCCGCGGGTCACGCGTTCCGTGAGACGAACAAGATGAACACATGAAAGTATTAAAAAAATCTCAAATATTAAAAAAATATTTTTATTTTTTATTTAGTATTATAGTTCAATTCAATACTAAAATACAATTGAACTAAAATAGTAAATAAAAAATAAAAATAATTTTTTAATATTTGAGAATTTTTTAATACTTTCATGTGGAAACCGAAATTGAATCACTCCATATTTAGAATGATGCCTACTCTTTCTGATATTGTGATAATGTATTTATGTCTTCCTCATGGTATTCGTTATCATTGCCTTCCTCGTCGTCAAACAAACAAAAATAAATCTTTTCGAAGTACTATGCAACCATATATACTTCGTGAAAGAAATAATCTATTTTATACATTGAGGAATATAGATTTTTTATTAAACGCTATTAAATAACACAATTAGTCCTTTAATTATAGGTAAACTTACATTCAAAAAGATTTTTTTCGATCATGAAAAAAAATAGTAAATTGTGTCATAGTTACTACCGCTGATGTTTTTAGAGGAAAGCGTCTTACCTAAGCGGTTTTGTCGGGGTATGATGTTTATATGGTTGGTAAGAAAGAAATCAGCACAACAAACTTGTGTCTTTTTGTTTATTTCTCACAATGCTGACTAATTTGTAAAATTTTGTTAAAGAAAAGAAAATTTTGTTAATGATACGAGTAATACAATATGTAAGACTTACATGCTACATTTATATCTCTAGAGAACTTTAAATGTATAGTGGTATTCTTTACAGTTGTGGAGTCTGTTGGATCCGTGGCCAAGACTAATCTAAACTTGTTCAGCAACTGTTTCAGACGATCGTTCAATTCAATGTTAAAGTCCCCGGTGAGCAGAATTTGGGATCGCAGAAGTTTGGTATGTTGGGATCGCAGGGCCAGTCACTAACTATTGTTCTGACATGCTCTTTGTAGTAAATTATTAGTTGAAAAAGAAACATCTCGATGTAGTTGAGTGTCAAGTGTGTTGGCTTCAGCGGATACGCGAAACCGTTAATTTTACTCAACGTTGGCACCTTTCTTTGCTTTACTAATGTAAAGCAGTTTGAGCACAAAATAAACTGTTGAACGTCTTCATATGTAAATTCCTTTTGTAAGAATTGCAATATAGCTACATTTGGCCGTTTTAAATTATTTTGGAACCATATACGGTCACAAATTTCACAAATAGAACCCAACTTGTTATTCCCATAAAATATCTTTTCAATGTGCTCCGTCACCAGATGCCAAGGGGTTATAAACACTAAATCTCGATTTTCAAACGTTCCATCTGTTTCTGTTTCGTCGTACTCCATCGGTTCATCACACTGTCGATATTTATAGCCTGTGAACTTTAATCATGCATTGCGGCGTTCGCATGACTGTTGTTCACCTCAAATTGTCGACGCTGCCTCATCCTCCGCATTCGTTCTCTTGCTATCATAAAGGCCTTTTTGGATTCCTCATTTAGTCTTCTTTCATTTTGTAAACATTTACGATACTTATTTACCTTCTTGTTTTGAATATATTTGGACATTTTTAAAATTTTAGAGAAAATTAGTCAAGTGTCAACACTTTATCAGTGTATATCTTTTCAATTCCTTTCACTATTGTCACTGTTAGTATTTTACTTTATAGCACTTGTCCAGCTCTGCCAAACGATATCTCATACAACATCCCACGCGCACGCACTCTTGAGCTACATTGATTTTTCCGCGCAGCGAACAAATAATATTACATTACAATTTGACGACAATGTTGTGGCGGCCTGTGACGTCACGCGCTTAAGGTTAACATTACATAACATTCTTACATCTTTTCTCTATTAAAACCATTTATTGCTAATTTGGATACGCGTTACAGTTTTAAAGTTATTAAGATTTGTTTAATATACACAAAATCGTAACATCGACTTTCGCATTGTTTCCACCCATATTAAACCCGCAGTGTTAGACTTTTTCCGTCATAACAACACGATTTTTTAATATTTGCGATTATTTTAATACTTTCATATGGAAACCTAAATTGAATGACTCTATATTCAGAATTATGCCTACTCTTTCTGATGTTCTGATAATGTATTGATGTCTTCCTCATCATATTCGTTATCATTGTCTTCCTCATCGTCAAACAAAAAAAAGAAATCTTTTCGAAGTACTGTGCAACCATATATACTTCATAAAAGGAATAATCTATTTTATATATTGAGAAATATATTTTTTTTATTAAACTCTATTAAATATCACAATATAGTTCTTCAATTATAGGTAAACTCACATTCAAAAAGAATTGTTTTGCTGACTCCACAAACTATGAAAAAAATTTCTGATGAAAAATGTTCAATACTTCATTATTGAACATTTATTTTGACTATAGATTTTTATTGTTCAATACCACTGTTCAGCGACGTACATCTCAATGTCGCAGGCACATTATTATTTTAATACCACTTATTATACCTGTTCATTAATTAATTGTATATTATTTTATGTGTTATATTCTACCAGAAACTTTAGATAAGTTACTGGAATGATAAATTATCAGAGCATCTCAAGTAATGTTACGATAACTAGATTCTACTAAAAACCAAGTATTAAACAACTAGATCAAGAAAACGTACCATCTAAAAAACAAGTATTTCTTATTTATATTCTATTATATTAAAAAAAAAAAAACTAAACTAGATCCATTATTTTTAAATTAAAAAATATATACATATGCCAAAATAGTCAATGTGTAACATTTATTTAGAAATAATCGACTTCATTATAAAAATCCATTTTAACTTGCAAATGGATCGCTCATTATGGTCACATGGTCGCACATTAAATATCCCAGTAATTGTATTAGCTCTATCAAACAATTTACTATCTGTAGAAAAATAAGGTATCTTCTGGTTGAGATACAAACAAAAGAAACGTGCTACTAATTTTTTTACAATGGGAAATATGATTGGAATATTATTTTATATTTTTTATTAGGTTGGTAGAAAAATAATTGCGGTTTTCGTTTTCTGGTTACTAACATTAATGTTTTTCACTGAAAGTTTCATTTCATCGTGTTCATTTTGATATCATTTTAAAATGTATTTTGCAGTCTGTAATTTGCTTTAAATTGAGCTATTGAATTAACCCATTAACTGCCAAATTTTTTTTTAAATTTTTGACGGGAAATGTTATATATATATATATATATATATATATATATATATATATATCCACAAAAAATTGTGTAACAATATAATTATATTCAAATTATGTTTTGTTGTGAAAATATTTTATATTTTTTAAAAAGTCCCAAATGGGGATAGTGGCAGTTTGCATGAAAAAAAAACTAATAACAAAATATTTTTTTATTGTATGAATTATTTTATATACACAAATATAGCTGTTATTTATGCCATTTTTCCATACAGTCCACATGTAACCCGACGTTACATTTACCACATTCTTTTCTTACATTTGTTTTGCACACTGCGCATTTTCTTTGTTTTCCTTCAAAAGTTCTTTGTAAGTAATGCCCTATTGGGTCTTTCCTTACGGTTTCGAGAAAACGTTTTCAAGCTTGTTTTTGTAGAGAAGGTCTACCAAGATTTTTAGGATTAGAAAGGGACGCTCGCTGCAAATATGCTCAGGCGATATTTTGTCTAAATTCTAGTAATGGCATGATTTTGTTAGCATGGCAATACAGTACGTAGGCGTTTACAACGGCTGTGTCGATTATGTTTGTAAAAATAGGAAAAAACCACTTTTTTCCACGAATTTTTATCCTGTATTTGTTAACATTCCAGTTCAGTTTGTCAACACCTCCCATAAACTTATTACAGTTACTTATGAAATAGGGTTGATTTATTTTGATTTGTTTTTCTCAGACTTGGACCATCTAGTTACATTGTTTAAGGGTTGTATACCTTGATGATTTGACAAGACTTTCACACATTTGTTGTCTTTCCACACTACACAAAATATTTCATTATTCATATCAAATCTGTAATGTAAACTGCCGCGAACTTCCTTCTTGAATTCATAGTCCGATATTTCATAGTACGATTTTATAGGACAGTTATTTAGACGATTAGATCGAGCTGTTCCTGTAGCTGCTATGTTTTTCTCCTTTAACGTTTTCATTAGTTCAAAACTAGTAAAAAAATTATCAAACTAAAATACATGATTTGAACGATTTTCAAGAAGCGCTATGTTCTTCATTATAACAGATGCACCCAGGCCTTGTAATTGCCACTCATCATTTCTTTTCGCTGTATACAACTTAGTGTGATAACAGTATCACGTTTCTGCACAGCACATTGTCCATTGTTTGAATCCAAATCGAATTGGCTTTTCCCTAATGAACTGCTTGAAATAATAATGACCGTAGAAGAGAAAAAAGAGAAAAATGTATATGAATTTAAAGGTCATAAACCTCAATTATTTTTCTACCAACCTAATATGTTAACATAAATAACATATCTTTTATTATAAATAGCTATTTTTTTTATAATATTTAACGCCACTGCTTCGCCAGTTAACAAAGTTTAATAAAAGACAAATAGAGATTATTGTAGACAGTTTCAGTGGTAAGCTAGGTCATTAGGTAGACAGTGTAGGCTAAGCTAGTTAAAAAATGTATTTATACATTACACATATTTCTTTAGAAAATTCTTGAAGTCACTAAAATATATAAGCGCATATTCCGCTAGCTATCAGTGTGACGATATTATCGCAATTCATGTAACTTCTAGAAAAATCCACTGCTACTCGTAAGAGAATGAGATTGAAAAGAGAGAATAACCTATTAGTATTATTATGAAAATATTTTTGTTCCTCTGAACTCAAAATTGCCTCGGCAACTCTCAGGTTCCGCAGACTACACTATGAGAACCACTAATATAGAAGGTTTATAATAGTGTGAACATTTCTATATATACATATCGTTCGTTTGAGGTTTTAGTTAGGCCAGTTAGATTTTGAACTCATTTTAAGAGATTGATGAGAACAATGAAAATGGAAATTGATTGTAAAAGAAAGAAACTTACATGTGACTCACAAATTCACATATAACAATGAACAAGTATACAGAAAACTACACAACAAGAAAAAAACATTTTCCTAAAATTTAATTTATTTACAATCAGAAATTACATTTAAAAAAATTATAGCTCCAAAATAAATTTCAGAAGTAAAAAAGAGTGTGGAGACAATACATTTTAAAGTATTTGATCTAAACACTCCTTCCTGTATGTAACCTATAAAACGACTAAAAATATTTCAACCACAAAATTTACACTCCATAATGCCTCATTATTCGAAATGTGTTAACTACCTCTTGTAACCGCACACGAAAACTTCTAGTCTTTTTGTTACAAAAACATCACAGACTCAAACCGAAATAATAAAGTATTTTTTCATAAAAACTGAAATATTAACAACTCAAAAAATCATATATTTAATGACATTACTCTTTAATTTGATTTAATAATTGTCAAAATAACATTATAAAGATTTCTGTTTCTTATTCACTAACGCAGATAGTACAAAAAAGTGAATTTAATAGTAAGTCCAAAGTTATTTATTATTTTATCAATTATCTTGACATATTTTTTAATCTAAGACACTTGCTTAGTCTGTTTGCTTATTTTATCTACAAACATTTCAGTTTATTTACACAATCCACTACTGTTCATTTGCATGGTATGATGAAATATTTAAATATAATATATTCTGTAATAAATACACATATGTAATCATATCTCTCTGGTAATAAAAATCAGTTCTGTTGTTGTCGTCAAATGATTTGTATTCGTGTTCTGATTGATTGATGGTAATCGTGTCGTCTGCTTTCTGATTAGTTAATGGTGAGGATGAGGGTGTGTAACATTTTCAAGTAACATTTTTCAAATGGATTGAGAGACTGTTAGCGAGCGCGGGTCGGCGAGCAAAGCGAGTAGGGGGCGGAGCTCCCTAGTATGTATATATATATATATATATATGTATATATATATATATATGTATATATATATATATATATATATATATGTATATACATACACACGCACACAATGTCCCTAAGTTATTTATCACATTAAAGGTTAGCACACCAACAAACTTTGATCAAAATACAATTGACAAGCAACACTTTAAGCTTTTGACAACAGTCAATAGCAGAATATATCTTATCATCTATTTCTTAAGCAATTGTCGTTTTATCAATTATTTCGTTTTAAGTTAGTATGTATAAGTATTTAACTAGTTTTGAATAACAATGATACATATATACCTATAGTAACCAATATAATTCAATGTTAACTTCATTATATTCATTTGTAGTGTAAGAAATCTCTTCTCCCTATAACTAAAAAAATGGTCCCGCACATTTTACTCGTTCTATAATTGGTTGATATCAGTCACATGGTCTCTACTCTGATTGGTTGCTATTAGTCATATTATCAGTGTTGTTTCACAGCGTACAACGGAAGATAGTATATGATTTCAGTGGAAAACTGATAAGAAATTTATTCAAATTATTGTTTCCACTGAAGCTTTAGAGTATAAAAAAATGTTTTGTTAATTTTTATAAATTTACAATTTTTAAATGTTGTTACACATTTAAACATTGTATTTTGTTATGTTAATTTTTATAAATTTTTCCAATAAAAATTTTACTAACATTTCTCGCGGATCATTTATATGTATAATTTGATAATTTGTTAGGGGGACTGAGCGTTAATGAGCGGGACTGGGACGATTGTCATCTATTCAGGGGAGAGCGAGAATTAGAGGGTGAGGAGATATTTAACGAGCGAGACGAGATTTAGCGAGCATGTGGAGCAAGAATTAGCGAACGGGGGATTCCCCCGTTGGGATGGTGAGCGGAGCGAGCAGTGGCTAAAGCCACCTAGTACAATTAAAAATTATAATTAATGAATTGTATATACATCCACATTTATTCCCAATTTATGAAAACAGATAAAATAACGAATTAATACATAAAAGGAACATAGATAAATCTATCACGAAAAATTGAAATTTTATTAAAAATCACTTAAATGCCTTCATATCCATATTAATAATGATATCAGCCGTTGGAAAATTAAAACCAACATTGGGAAACTGTCAGGTGCCTCTCAACAAACTAACTGCAATCAATAAGTTTTAGATGCAATTCCCGTTAGTCTACAATAGCTGAAAATCATTGACTTTAACATCGAAGAAAAATTCCACAAAAAGAAAAATGAATTAATCGACGTTATCGCTCACCATAATATTTGTATGTCACCCACTATCATATAACAACATATTTTTCACGCCCGACTTTCGATAACCAGAGTCAGTCCATTGAAACGAAATATCGCTACCCAACTAGAAAGCAGATAAAAATACAGATAAATATAATCTATATCCGTACTCTACATACGTTGTTGTCTGTCAGATGAGCATACACCAACAATACTTGTGGGTTACTTTTATACCGCTTACAT
>CM068320.1:2595000-2605000 GCA_034766995.1 Acanthacorydalis orientalis | reverse complement strand
CTGGATCTCTGTAACGCAGATTTGCGCTCAGTACGCTACAATCGTTCAACCGATTCACATTGTATCAAATGTGTTGTGATAGCTAAACAACTTCTGAACCTAAAAATTCTTCTTTTGTTAATTAAATTAAAAGTTATGACCTTGAAAATTTGAACATCGGAGTCACGTTTCCAACATTAAAAGGCGAATGTCTCGAAAACTCTTCATCGTACGATAAAAACTAAAATATCTGCGGATAGAGATTACAAAACTCTGTAAGAAGAGCACACATTCATTTTTGTAATTTTTAAAATTACAGAAATGAATAAAATTAAATGTTTAAAATAATTATAATCAAAAGTTTTGTAAACCTATTATACATTTTCAATAAATGTTTCATTTTTTAAGTAACTTAAAACATTTTCACTTCTTTAACCCGACGTAATTCTATGTAAACTACTGCGGCTGTGTACATATACAATCCCCATTTTTTTTAAAAAAAATAGATCGTTCTGATTACATGTGAGGAGCCAATTACAAGCAGAGATGAGGCCTATCAAAATTTTTCTTCCCAAAATTTTATGAGATCCAGGTATATATATATATATATATATATATATATATATATATATATATATATATATATATATATATATATATATATATATATATATATATATATATATATATATGTGTGTGTGTGTGTGTGTACGTGTATGTGTTTTCTCAAATGTCTAACAACTAATGCTTATGGTATGAAAATACATTCAATAATCTGCTTAGCAGTGCAGTGTAAATTTATATCAGGATTTCATCAATATTGGAACTTATTTCAGATCGTAGGACATTTTTTAAAAAAAAAAAAAACATCCGATAATAAATTTGTAAATCACTTTTAAACCATCCTAACATCGACAAATAACTCTTCGTAAACAATATAAACGTATTACGTTGTTAGAAAAATAATTGCGGTTTATAAGTTCATGCGTCACACATTTGTCAAGCTTTTTTAATTTTCCTAGCTGTTTTAAGTGGTCCACAACTGCTTAACTTTTGTGCAGACTCTCGAATTGTTGTGCGTGGTTCTGATTCAACTAACGCCTTCGAGTAGTCGTTATGAAATGAACAAGGACGCCCGCGACCTTCATCTTAAAGGCTCTCGACCCCAGCACAAATTTTTTGGAACCACCATTGCACCATACATCTCATAAACGCATTCACACACATACACATACATATATATATATATATATATATATATATATATATATGTGTGTATATATATATATATATATATATATAGAGAGAGAGAGAGAGACAGAGAGAGAAGTGAGTACTAGCCGTTTGAGTTAAATAGTTATTTTATATATAACTATTAGGTTAGTAGAAAAATGACTGCGGTTTATGACCTTCAAATTCTTATACATAATAATTAACTTTATTAATTAAGCGAGATGTATATATATATATATATATATATATATATATATATATATATATAAATATACATACATATATACAGATAGATAGACAGATAGATATATATGTGTGTGTATATATATATATATATACAAAAATGGATCAAATCTATAAATATCGGATGTCAAAAAACATTTAATTCTATATTCAATCTACATTTTCACCATCTTCGCAGACAGAGACCAAAAGTGTGACTTAGTTAACTCGAAAGATACTGATATAAATTCTACCAATTAGAAAAACATTTTCTGGTCAATGAATTCGCTATCCTGTCCTACTCAATTTTTATTCGGTGAATGATGGTGGTAAAAGTGTAACCTATTCGATTTGTGGAGCAAAAATCAATTACAGTAAAGATTTACTAACTAATGGTTATGAAGCTGTATATCAATTTTGAAATAAATTCTCTGTACCATTGAACATAAATTATAATTTGAATTTTCAGTACCTCTACACATGCTAATAAAGGAACTTCACATTATCGAAAATAATAGATTTACGAAACACTGACTGTTATCACATTGTTTCTGTGAATAATGAATAGACTGAAGACAGATTTAGTCAAATTTCATTAGAATTACACATACAGTGTTATAAGCATAATTACAATTAATATCATTATTTATTATTTTTTTCAATATTATCCGTGATAACTTCTTCAATAAAATCAAATTAAAATAAATTATTTACATGGATTTTCACATAAATTGATATTTAAATAGATATTTATATATTGTACAAGTAAATGTCAGTGTCTGTTCGGCTTCTCTCTCATCAATTACATATGACTGACATTTTCTTTTCAGTTCAATCAACATCAATTCTATTTGACTGACAGCGATGATTTCACTTTAGATGGTGTCGATCATGTCAAATCTTCATCAGTTACATTCAGTAGATGTTTGAAAACACACGATGTGAAGTAATTAATCATTACATGTATAACAATTAATATGTATCTGCAAAACGATTATTTCGTGCTTTAAGCGCATTACGTCCTTCTAAAAATTAAAAAAAAGAATCGCATTATTTTCTTTCAGCGACTGATTTAAACTGATTTAATTTAAGATTAATTAATCCGAACATAATGTAAAAGTTTGAATTAAATTTCAATTTTTTCAGTTTCTTTCTATTATTTTTGCGTATAGAATATGAATTTTTTACTTTATTTTTATTCAATAATTATTAATAAACAATATTTACATAAGAAATCAATACCACAAATAAAAACGGGAAAATAAACAACTGTTGGTTTTTAAATCATATAACTGAAAATGATCGCTCTTTTCCTCAAAATGTTCAAATATATCAAAATAATTATAAGCGAATTAAAAATCCAATGTCAAAACCGTAATAACCGTACGAGCTGTGGCAATTGAATGGCGAGAATTTCCTTCTAACGCACTACCGAGTAGCACTGGCGCTTGTGCTACTATCTGATAGAAATATTCAGCAGTTTTTGCATATGCCTCCGCAATATCAACAAGCGAGTTTAAGTTTTCGATCGTCAGTGAAATTTTCAAAATTATTCTAAAAGTTGTCACGTCGTGAAAATATGTGACAAAAAAATCGGACAAAGAACAGTCATTAAATTTATGATTTGATGGAAAGGATTGTTAATGACGAATTATGGGTGTTCCAATATGATCCTGAGATCTTTCGATAGACAAGTAATGGGTAGAAGAGGGTGGAAAACGTTCGAATATACCCAGAATGTCAAGATCAAAAATCAAGACAATGTTAATTTGTTTCTTCGATATCAAAGGGTGGTACACAAAGAGTTCGTTCCACCGGACCAGGCAGTCAACATAGTATTTTACTTGACTGTACTGGAACATTTGAGACAGAGAATTGTGAGAGTTCGTCCAAATTTGGTGGTTGAAGAATGGATTTTGCATCACTATAACGCACCTGTTCACTCGTTGTTAGCGTTTTACAAGCGTTACAAGCGTTTTTAGCCAAAAAAAAAAAACAAATTCCGGTAGTACCTTGTCCCCATTATAGCCCGGATTTAGTACCCTGCGACTTTTTTTTATTACCTCGGATGAAGTCTTCGATGAAAGATCAACGTTTTGATGAGATTCGGGAAATTGAAAGGCACACGAGCAGGTTTTAAAGGCGTTCACTTCAGATGATTTTCGCGGCTGTTCCCAGTAATATGAGAAGCGCTGGCGCACGTGCATCATGCTCGGGAGAGACTCTTGTGAAGGTATGATAGAATAGATTCATGTATTTTCGTTTAATAAAGGATTTATAAAGCAATTCTCATTATTCAATTGCCGCACCTCGTATACAACAATATGTAAAATTTATCGGTATTCATTAAACAAAACTCTAATACAAAAAAAAGTACAATGTAAAAAAAAGAATATCTTTTTTGAAAGAAAAATAATAAAAAATAAAAATCTATCCAATATACAAAAAAATAAGATGTTTCGTAAATCACTGTTTACCTTGGCATGATCAAATGCGTGAAACAATCGTCGAAGTTAGACATCGAACATGTTTAGTTTTACATATAATTTTTTCAAACGCATCTGTAGCACAACTTATGATTTTAGATTAGTACGTCATAACATAAAACATCTTTCTACATACAAAAATTAATTCCATCGTAAAATTTGCATAAAACATTTTTTTTTATTTTTCGTGTAGACAACCTGCTCACGACGCCATTCCCTCCACTACACTATACAAGTAGCACGTTAACCACTTAATGCAAAGAAAATGCTACACATTTTAACATTGTTATTTGTTGTTAATTTTTATAAACTTTTCCAATAAAAAATGTATAACATACATTTTACGCAGATTATTTCTGCTCATTATTTGTCAATTTCTATTATTTGTTAGGCGAGATTGAGTATCACTGAGCGGAAGGGGGGAGGTGAAGACCCTCGGAAGTCGGCGAACGTAGCGAGTAGGGGACAGAGCCCCCTAGTTAATAAAGAAATAATGTGTTATTACAGTTTTACATTTATTGCGCTATATAAATGAATGATTGTTTTATAATAAAAAAAGTTAATTTTATTGAAAAAGTGGTAAAAAAGCATGTATACTTTTATCACAATATTGAATTTATATATATATATATATATATATATATATATATATATATATATTCTGTACGTTTCATTATCTTTGCGTTATATAATCATATTAGAGACAAAACACAACAATACCATTCAATTGAAATGAACCAGATTCAGATATATTGATTATATTCAGCCATCTTTATTCTCTGCATTTCTTTTGATTTTTCAACCTCACTATTAATGATTGCATAACTTATATTCTAATTATTAGGTCGAGACATACGGAATTTCCGTTTCTGGGAAAAATTATAACAATGTATCTGTCATCCTAATGACTCACGATACTCGACAGGTCAGAACCGGTTTGTAGTAAAGAAGTAGTTCTCATTTTTATCACGGCAATGGTAGGGTAGGCATCGAAGTAAAATAATAAGTTTCTCGGCCTTGAAATGGAAATATGGAAAATGCATATTCGACACTTAATGTTATGGAAGTTTAAGCAGGGAAGAAACGCTACAGCGACATGAAAGAATTATGCAGTGGTTATGATCAAGGAGTCATAACTGGCCGGCAAGTACGAAATTAGTTTACAAAATTTAATTTTGGAGATACGTCATTGAAAGATGAACCCAAACCAGAACTCTCATTAGACTTTGATAATGACGTTTTAAAATCATTGGAAGAATATAACCCATGGCAAAGTACTCAGGGATTAGCAAATAAAATAAACACATCACAATCCACCATATGCCACCACTTATAAAAGATAGTAAAAAGTCAGTAGGCTGGGGTTCCGCACGCTTTTAGTAAAAAGAACATAGCGGATCGTTTATCCATAGTAATCAGTCTTCTTTCACGGCAAAGAAATGACCCGTTTCTTAAAAATATCATAACAGGCGATGAAAAATGGATCATATACGACAATTTTCAATGCAGAAGGTAATGGATTAACAGAGATAAATCTTCACAACCGACCCTAAAAGCTGAACTTCATGGAAGAAGAGTATTGATGTGTGTGTGGTGGGATCGTCGTGCTATTATTTATTTCGAGTTTTTAAACCGCAATGAAACACTAAATGCAAATTCGCCATGCGTACGCATACGCAAACATGGTTAAGCCGAGAATATTTGGCACTACCTTTGTATATACCAACCATTTTGTTTCTATACTGATTCTTTCAGGCTTGAAGTTCAATGTTAAATAACAAAGTCGATTCAACATTTACCTGCCACATAGATGTGCAGCAGTAGTGTCGAGCATGCCCACAATACTCTAGATTGCGGCCCGCGGCTCAAAGGTTGAAGTGGATTTTATTAAAATAATAAAATGGAATTCAAAAAAATATAAAATTCATTTTTAAAACATTGCAAATCATAGAAGTATATTGTATGGATCACCATTTTATTATCAATTCCGATTTAGTTCATTTTCCTACTTGCAAAAATTATCGAGAATTATATTACGGATGTGGTTTTAACAAATACGGTTCAAATATTCAAGAATTACTATTTGAATTTGAAAACTGATTTGAAAGATTCAAGAAATGCGAAAATATTTTTTTACTATTTAGTGCTCCGTTTTCTTATAATACCGAAAAAGCAAAAAGTAACAACCAAATGGAATTGATTGAAATTCAGTGCAACGCGGTGCTAAAAGAAAAGTATAATGAAGTTGGTATTCTAGATCTTTATTCGTACTCGTCAGAACATTTTATTGAAATGTTGGCAGCAAAAATATTGACAATGTTTGGTAGTGGATATCTGTGTGAACAATTATTTTCACTTTTTAAGATTAATAATATTTCACACAGGTCAAGACAGAACATTTAACATCTATAGTAAAAATATCATTAATACAGAAAATTACTCCCGATATTGATCAAATAGTTTCTGCCAAAAGAAGTCAAGTTTCTAGTAAAAACATTTTTTTTAATTTCGATAATTTATAATTTTGTTGTAACATTTGATGATAATACATAAAATCAATGTACTTTTTTCATTTTTATAAATTCATTAAAGAAACGCTAAATGTAAAATTTAAATGAGTTATTTTCGAATACAAATAAAAGTCTAATTTTTTTGTTGTTGACTTTTTTTGTCTGCGGCCAGCAGACTCTCTTAAACCGAATTTGTTGGCCCGTGTTCATATATGAGTTGACACCACTGATGTACAGGATTCTACTTCTATGTTTTTTTAAATGATATATTTTTTAATAAAAAATTATTGAATGCAATTTCTAAAATTAATTAATAACTTCACTCTGTTCCAATTTTTTCTAAATTATAAATCAGAATATATTTTATACTAAATTTTATATATCATATAAAAAACATCGTATAAACATAAAAACTGTAATTAAAATAAATGTTTATTTTTTTAAGCACATTTGGAGTATAATTTTGACATTTACCGAAATTTATATTTCATTACATTTGAAGCAAAATACTTTAAATAAATGTTCTTAATGAAAAATTAACAAAATTTCAGCCATGAAATATACTACCTTGATCAAACAGTACTGGAAATTTTCAAATAAAACGCAAAATATTTGATTATTCATCAAAATTTATTTTGTCGACAGCCGTCCTGAACGAGGGTCATCTTCTACCGTCTCTCGGCCCTCGTAAACAAATTGTACTATTGGACTACCCGCGTTTTCGATAAACACTCATCTCCGAATGCTTTCTCCGACAATTCAAACATATCAGTACAAGAGATTTCGTTGTTGCCACAACATTTAATGTAAATTCATTGCTCGATACATTTAGACATAGTAAATTTCGACGAACACACAAAACGCTACTTTACAAAAGCATCAGCTGTTCACGAATGGTTTGAAAAATCGCAATAGTTTTTGGTATAGACTGCAATGAAAGTATTATCAACATTATAATTTAAAAAAAATAACATTGTGTTTGCGCGATTCTTTCAAAATAGAAATTCCTGAAACTTTTCGATCAAGGTAATAAACTTAAAAGTTTATTTTTTTGAAAATATTTTAGTTTTATTGTAAGATATTATTTAATCTTATTTCGAAACTAATGAAGAACTTTGATTATAAATATTTGCTATTTCTCATAATTATATACTGTTATCATTCAATGCACATAATAGTGGTTCGGAATAAAAATATAATAATATACAAATTGATTCATCATTAGTTGAAATTAATTGATAGTCGACTATAATAATATTGTATTAAGTAAACCCATAGGTCATCAATTATTTTCATTGAAATATTATTAAGTCAGTCCTAATTAGATCCGGACAGTATAAAGACGTGTTTTTAATGTTTTTGTAATGTGAATTGTGAAGTTATTTTTTTGTCAACAGCAATATAATTTTATTGCCCCACAATAAAATAGCAGACTAAACATTCTGAAAAAAAGCATACGCCATAATATACTGTTTCATTTTCGTTCAGGACTTAATCCAACACCATCAAACAAAAATTGCGATATTCATGGTGATGGTTTGATGATGTTTTGAAGATTAAAAAGTGTTAACGTTGATTTAGAAATTTCACTGCAAGTAATTTTAGCTTGTCTGATAGTCCTCGAAGTAGACGACCGGCCGAGTTCAATAACGACGGCTTAAAATTGTTCATGGAATCTGGCCCCAAATTAAACATACAAGAATTATCATGCAGAACTGGGTCCACATGATCAACTGTACAGAGACACCTATATGAAATTTGTAAAATTAATAAACAAAAAAGATGGGTCTCATTCCAATTATCGGATGCAAATAAAGATCATCGACGAATAGTTTGCATTTAATTCATAACAAGATTACATAATAATCGTTTTTTGACCAAAAATGTCACCGGATATGATGAACAATGTATATAATTTGTGAAAAAATGGTATAAATTATGAACAATGGCTTTCTATGAAGAAAAGATCGAAACCAACTCCTATTCCAAATACATCTTTGCAAAAGTTTCTCGTGTATTTGATGAGATTGCACTAGCATAATTCATTACGAGTTGGTAAATCCCGAGAAGACAATTACCGCTAAGTCATGTTGTCACCAAATACAGCAGCTACATGGGAATATTTGAAACTTCTTTAGTCAACAGAAAAGGCGTTATTCTTCAACACAATAATGTCAGACCACATGCGGCAAGGATCACACAAGAAACGAATAGGCATTTCGAATGAGAACTTTTAATACATCCACTATACTCTCCAGATATTCCTCCATCTGATTATTATTTGTTCTTGTTATTAGAGCACTCCTTGCCAAATAAAAAATTAAATCTCTAGTTGATGTTCGAAATCCCTTAGTCGTATTTTACATCACCGCCGCCAGATTTCTTCAGGAATGGAATTGAAAATTTACAAAAAAGATGAAAAACTGTTCTTGATAATAATGGAAATTATATAATTGATTAAAATAGACAGATAGATATTTGGGGTTTAGGGGCACGTCGACAACTAAGTTTATTAACACCTAATTGATTAACAAATTAAAACTTTTTTAAAAACTAACTTTTGTCTTTTTATATAAAAATAATTGATTACTAATGGATACTATTAATATATAATTTAATTAGTATAACATCTATTCAGTTAGAGAAATATAGAAGGTTCAATAAGAAAGCACTAGCGGTATATTTACACCGTGCGCTATCTAGATAATGTATATAATATGCGTCCATTCACTTATCAGTGCTGAATTATTTTTTTTGGTATGAAAAAGTATCTAAATAGGTTAAAAACAAACATTATTTTCGAGTATACGGTGGAGTGTTATCAGCATAATCAAATTTAGTTAAACTATTACAGTTAAAACAAACACTGAACGTAAACAAACGTTAAGACGTTACTCTCATCACACTGCTGTAAATTTAGATAAATAAACGAGATGATATTTTATAAAAGTATATAAATACATCCATTTATATATTTTATTTAAAGATTTAAATTAACTTCTGCATACTTAAATTAATATACTAAACATGTTTTATTTATTTTATGTATATGTATGTGTGTGTGTGTATATATATATATATATAATATATATATATATATACATATATATATATATATATATATATATATATATATATATATATATTAGTTATACAAATTAATTCGGTGCCATTTGTATAAAAAAATGAATGTTTATGGAAAAATGGAATACATTTAAATCCTCGAAATATCTCTCATTGTTTTTTATAACTTTACTCTATCAGGTAACTCATGAATTCTTTGTCGAAAAGAAGATGGCGACTTTGAGTCGATGAAGTCGTCATGCATTTTCGGATCTCTTCCATTGTTTTAGCATTTTGTACGTGTTTTATTTGTCACACCACCTTCCCTCAAAAGTGAACAAATCATGCCCACAGATTCGGAGTATTTTTTTAACTGGAATGCGAAAACTATGCAATGTTAATATGCTGCTTATCAGACGCTATCATGTTCACTACTATGTTATGAGGTTATTCCAACAGCTTGACCAACATATATAGTGTTTTTAAATGTTAATCTTTGTATTTTAA
>CM068320.1:2562500-2592500 GCA_034766995.1 Acanthacorydalis orientalis | reverse complement strand
TGTCACGAGCGATGAAAAGTGGATCAATTACGACAATCCCAAGCGCAGAAAGTCGTGGGTTAAGCCCGGCCAACCATCAACATCAGCGGCAAAGCCAAATATCCATAGATTCAAGCTCATGCTCCGTATTTGGTGGGATCATAAGGATGTGATCTACTATGAACTGTTCAAACCGAATGAAACCATCACTGGGGATCGTTACCGACTACGATTGATGCGCTTGAGCTGTGCATAGAAGTTAAAACTGCCGGAATACTTTGAAAGATACGACAAAGTGATTTCGCAGCACGACAATGCTCGTCCGCACGTCGCAAAACCGGTCAAAACATACTTGGAAACGCTCGAATGGGAAGTCCTACCCCACCCGCCGTATTCTCCATATATTGCACCTTCTGATTACCACTTGTTTCGATCGATGAGTCACAGCCTGTCTGGGCAGAAGCTCGGTTCTTATGAAGATTGTAAAAAATGGGTCGATTCGTGGATTGCATCTAAAGACGAGGCGTTTTTCCGACGTGGTATTCGTCTCCTGCCCAAAAGATGGGAAAAAGTAGTGGCTAACGATGGACAATACTTTGATTGATATCTTTTTTCAATTTCATTTAAAATAAACGATATTTTTTCATGAAGAAAACGCTACAAATTAATTCCTACACCCAATATATATATATATATATATATATATATATATATATATATACGAGGGTCGTTTTATAAGTTTTGTAAATTTCTATGATTTGGCGCCACCATTCATTTAGTAATGTCACGGTTTTCAAGTGTCACTTTTCAAACTAGCATAGGCGAAATTTTAGCCATATGTTTGAATCGAGCATTGTAACAGTTCCCGCAAAAATGGAAAAAAACAAGCAGGTCTTTTTGCATCGATTCTTCACCGTAGTTGAAACATGGATCCACCACTACACACCTGAATCGAAGCAGCAGTCAAAGTAGTGAACAACTACTGGTGAATGTACGCCGAAGAAGGCAAAGACCGTTTTGTCGGCTGGGAAGGCGATAGCCACTGTTTTTTGGGATTCCCAAGGAACATCTTTATCGACTACTTAATGAAGGGAAAAACGATAACAGGATTCTATTATGCAGTATTATTGGACCGTTTGAAAAAAGAGCTGAAACGAAAACGGTCAAGATTGGCGCACAAAAAAGTGATCTTCTACCAGGACAACACGCCGTCCCACAAATCGACCGTCGCAATGGCAAAATTGCACGAATTAGGCTTCGAATTGATTCCTCATCCACCCTATTCTCTGGACTTGGCCCCGTGCGACTTCTTCCTCTTCCCAAACTTGAAAATTTGACTCGGTGGGAAGAAATTCTCGTCGAATGAGGATGTCATCACCGCTGTCAATGCGTATTTTGCAGACTCGCTGGACCAAGTGTATAGCCCTCAATGGAAACTATGTTGAGGCATAAAATCGATTTTTTCCAAAAAAGGCTGTTTAACTTGCTTTTCCTATACTTATCAAATGACTCACATATGTGTATATATATATATATATATATATATATATATATATATAATCAGTCTATAAATTATATGCAAATATAAATAATGTAATGTCACTGTATGATTTCATATGATTTTGAACATAGAACCGACAAGATTAAAAATGAATCAACATAATGGACAGGTTTATCAAAAATATAATACCAAGAATTGTTGTTCAAAAGAATCCTATATTATAAAGACTTTTTCAAAGTCAACGAAAATGTTCCAACACAGAATCAATTAACTATTGATAATGGTTAAAAAATTAAATATTATACAGGAATCCAATAATAGGGACGCATTTTTTTAAATTTTAACTAAAGCACAGAATTTGCTCTGAAATTATAAGTTTCTTTATTTTAAAAACAAGTTGTGGGTATGCCATTTATGAATGAAAAATAATATCGTAAAGTGACCGCCGCGTACTTTCTTACAAGTAATCATTCCTTTATTAAAATTTCCAAAACATCCCTACACAACTGTGGCTCTATCTCACCAATTGCTCTTCGGATTTCATTTTTAGATCAGAATTTTTTTAGGATTACTGGCATACACCTATCCTTTAATGTGACCCTAAAGAAAGTAGTCCAACAGTGTTACATCACAGGATCTTGGTGGCCAATTAATGTCTCCATTTCTGGAAATAACGTGACCAGGAAATTTCGTCCACAATAAATCGATTGTTTCAACATCTGTGCGGCTTGTTGCACCATTCTGCTAGAACGACATGTCCTCCAGATCAATATTATCCAATTCTTCCCATAAAAAATGGTTATCATGGTTTAGTATCTTTCTCCATTCATAGTAATCGCTTTACTAGCCTGATTCTAAAAATGTAAGGACCAATGACTCTACCGGAGCAAAATGTGGACCAGCCATTCTTTCTGTATGCAGTGGCTTCTCAATGATCACTCTAGGATTTTCTTCACCCCAGATTTGACAGGTTTGCTTGTTAACGTAGCCATAGAGTTCGAAATGAGCCTCATCGCTAAGGATGACTTTTTCAGAAACACCATGTTGTTATTCCAGTATCCAATTAACAAATCTCCGATGCAGTGAATGGTCAACTGGCTTCAATTCTTGTGTTAATTGAAACTTATAAGCCTTCAGCAATAAATCCTTATGCAAAATACGCCATGTGAAAGGCCCAATTGATGTGAACGTCGCGGAATTGACATTCCTGTTTCTTCCGATACATTTTCACGAACCAAGTCAATGTTTTCTTCACAGCGCGCACTACGAACATGTGTTGGTGTTTCTTTATCTTTAACCGATCCATTCCCTTCAAATTTACTCACCAATCGAAGAATTGTTGATTCAGATGGACGAGTATGTCGAGAACACAAATCTCGTAATTTACGAAATTTATTTTTTATAGAACAACGATTTTATAATACAGTTGTATTATTTCAATGTACTGCTTTGTTGTATAGGAAGCCATAACTAAAAATGGTAATGTTGAAACTTAACATTGAAATATAACCTCTAAAAATTGCATCCCTATTGGAAAATCCTTTATATATAGAGAGAGAGAGAGAGAGGGAGGAGTAAAATTTTTTATAAGAACTTTGGATATGTAATGTCTTTATACATGTTAAGCTTTCGGGCTCATTTAATTAGTTTCTCCTTGGTAAATCTATGAATAATCTTATCAACTCAGTGTTTTAAATGTTCTATTGTGTTAGAAAGATTTTTAGCTACTTTTTATCCCATTTGTTAGTTTCTTCTAATCAAGATTCAAATATTTTATTAGTCCTGATTCATTTATATGCATATTTTAGCTCTCTACGAGACTATCATCATTTTATACGGTTTGTTTTAACGTTTGATATTTAAACATTTTGCATTCAAATTAAGAATGATTCTAATGTGAATATGCAAACGGATGCGCTTTTTCTATTTATCTTTAGACGCTAATAACCTTAGTTGTCAACACGCGCTTAATCTCTAAATAACCAACCGACCATCGTAAATATAAGCATGCTAATAAATAAAAATGTATTTACTAAAATATATGATAGAATCTTAAATTAACTGCAATGGACGTTTTTTGTTATGCAATGGAATTTAATATGCGTCTTATTACGAGCACAGCGTTCGCACATGACAAGATTTTTGACCAATTAATGTTTCGAATGTCAGTACATGAAGAGCACATAGCACATACTTAAATAAAATATATCCTTCTTTGATAGATAAGATCGTTTTGAAATTGATGTCAGATTAATTTACTTAACACTGTGCAGCTAGTGAATCCATAAAGAAGTGAAAAAATACATCTTTAATGCAAATTTAACCACATTACCAAGAAATATTTTATAATATGTATCTCAGAAAAAAACAAACCCTTCTTAGTTTTAGCACGAAACATGTTTATGTGAACTCTAATTAATTTTATTGAATCAGTAAGGGACTTCGCCTCTTTCTTACTAAGCTCGCCAACTCCCGAATGAGCTTCGCCTTCGTTCGCTCCCCCTAACAAATAACAGTAATTAACAAATTATACCCACAAAATAATCCGCGTAAAATATATGTCGTATTTTTTTATTAGAAAAATTTATAATAATTAACGTAACAAAATACAATGTTAAAATATGTAACAATTTTTTTTACTCTAAAGCTTCAGTGAATACGATATTTTGAATAAATGTCATCATTTCTACATTGAAATCGTATATACCTCTTTCCTTGTACACCGTGAGAGAGCTACACACATGTGATTGATATCAACCAACAGAACAGAGAACACGTGATTCTCATCAACCAATCAGAACACGAATAATCGGTTACACATGACGACGGTGATCACGTTCTGGTTTTTATTAATAGAGAGAAAATAAGCATTACAAAAACATATTTAATATGTTTTAATCTTTCTCTAGTCTATAAAACCACAAATGTACACTGATTTTTATTTAAAAAAATCTTAAAAATTTGGATGACTGAGATACTTAAAGGTCCCCATTATCTAGTTGCCATTGTACCGACAAATAAACCAATTACATAAGCAAACATTCAGTCGATCAGTGGTTAATTTTGAACGATAGAGCTATTTTAGAATATGTTCGTACTTAAATAATTCAAATAAAAGAATACTTTATCATAACAACCCTTATCATCATTTGGTAAAATTAACAATCCAAAAAATAAAGAATATCAATAAACACTTAAGAAAATGAAAGTCGTTGAAGAAAATATTTATTGCTTTTACTCTGCTCTAATTCTAAACTCGCAATTTTTCAACACCAAACTAAGGAGTTTACGATTTGAGTCTAACGTGAAAAAGAAAAAAAGCTGGATAAATGGGTGCAGTATGAACTAAATGAACATCAAAACATTCGGAAATACGAAATCTGCTCTGCGCTTCTTTTTCGTAACAAAAACGATCCCTTTTTTGAACGCATTATTACATGCGATAAAAAGTGGATTCTGTACAATAATCGGAAACGTTCATCACAGTGGCTAAGCCGAGGAGAGTCACCAAAGCAGTTTCCTAAACCGATGCTTCATGAAAAAATATTATGGCCACTGTTTGGTAGTCAGCAAGTGGCATCATTCACTACAACTTTTTAAATCCTGGTGAAACAATAACAGCAGAAAAATATTGTCAGTAAATTGGAAAAATGTATGAGAAGTTGCATTTTTACGGCTTGCAGTAGTCAATCGAAGAGGACCAATTCTTCTTCATGACAACGCCCGACCACACGTCTCACAAATGACTTTAAAAAAATTAAATGAACTGGGTTATGAAACCTTATCTCACCTACCTTATTATCCGGACCTGTCTCCGGCAGATTATCATTTTTTAAAACATTTGCTTAATTCCCTACGAGACAAGGTTTTCAAAGATCAAGTATCATCTAAAAAGCGCTTTCGATGGATTCGTTAATTCCAGGACTTCAGAATTCTATCTTGTAGGAACAAACAAACTTGCTTCGCGTTAAGAGAACTGTGTGCAGGCCAACGGTCTTTATTTTGATTAATAAATATAATTTTTAACTGATATATGTTTTTTTATACTCGATACGTAAAAATCGCAATTACGTTTGCATCAACCTAATATATTATGTGTTAGTCATATTAAATTAATATACAAATATGTTTAATATTGTAGTAAATAACTGTATTTGATATTTTTATATACCGAAACATAATAAGTTTCTCATTAATATATTATTTAATAATAGTAGATTACACCTCAGATCAGTCATGGTGAGCAAATGTCGTTTATTATAAGATTTGTGTTCCGAGGCAATAACTGGTTTGAAATCCGTGAGCATTTTATGGGATTCATCCCCGTGATAAATACTCCGGCGAAGGCATAACTGATAAAAATCTTAAAGGGTTAAGGGGTAACATAACTCCGAGTGAAGATATGAGGAGACAGGTGTATGATAATGGAGAAAAGATAAAAGAGTCTGTATTCAAAGCAAAATTTTACAACTAAATTCTCGCGCAATCTTTGTTCCTTGCGCATGTCACTCCCGCAACTTAATTGTTAATGATGCATCATCTGCTTCGAGAGTAGTAGCCAACTTTTTTCGTATTGTTGAGCAAATTTATGCATTTTTTTCATCAACTAGTCGGTGAGACGTTTTAAGACAGTATTGAAAAATTACTTTGAAACCAATTTGCTCCTCTAGATGGGTGAGCAAAATTTCCTCTATAACTCTTTTTAGATTCCAACTCGAACACATTTATGATTCTTTGATCAGCATTCATTTAGATAAAAACCGCGACAATTAAACAAAATGCAAAGCACAATCATTACCACAAAAGATATCTTGTTTTAAATTTATTTGCAGCCTGATCGTGTGGTACGACATTTTATCAAAAATGAATTTTACATCGAAAATGATGCAATCTCCTAAATTAAACTTATTAGAATATAGTAGCGTTTTGAAAGAAGTTTTGGATTTTTTAAATGAATACCGTCAGAATGAAACTGTTGTGAAAGTCATTGATGAACCAAAAAAGATAGATGAAATCCTTGAAATTCAAAATTTCCAGATTTTTCCTAGATTCTAATACGTAAAAAGAAAAACAGTTTTGATTACGGAACACACAGTTTTGATTACTCCAGGCGCCAAAATACCACAGCAGGGCACTGAGAATGATTTATGTTCATTGGACTCACGGAGACAATTCCAATAGATATAAATACAATTGAAAATTTACAAAAACATTTCAAAGAACTAATAACAGCAAGAAAATGTCGTAACAAGTCTGAACTATAGAAATATGTTCACATAATGTGGGAAGATATTCTTATAGAAACATGCAGACATTCTTGTGAAACAGTCATTTAAGGTACTTTTTTTGCAAAAAGAATATATTTTATTTACTTTTATACTCGTACCAACCTTTTGATTGATGAATAAAAGGCACTATAATTAATGTACCGACTAATTTGTTATATTTTTATAGACAAACGTTGTAATTAATGTTATATATATATATATATATATATATATATATATATATATATATATATATATATATATATATATATGTTTAAAAAGATGAAATCTCAATATGTAATATATAATATAATAATTAATTTGATTATTGGGTGTTATATTTTTTATCTATCACTGTCTATTTGTATTTTTACATATAATAAATAAACATATTAAATAATTTACCTCTTGATAACTCATTCTTGTCCTATCATGGCGTCTTTGACTGTTATTATTAGAAATATTATTCCTTTTCTTCACATGAGAACCGGTAAACATCATCTTGATTCACAAATATATTTTTTTTAGTTTTTCACGCTATTTAAAACAAATTTCATCCTGTAAAGTATCAATTTTAAAACTAACAGATTCGTCATTTTTATGCATAGTTTTAGTTTTAAAAAGATTCACTGCAATGAGCATTTATTTTTAAATAATTTATGTATGTGATATTCTCGAACACGCACTATCGTGAATCACTTGTCGAGCATTAACCGAACACGTGTCTTCCATTAACTTAAACAGATAAATTTAATTTTAATATTACTATATTCCTTACATAAAATTTCATAAATGAAAATTCATGGTTTTCGTCTTACACAGTTTATTTCTTTAATGCAGAAAAAAGATATATACTTTATTACCACATAAACTGAATTAAATGTTCCTATAAAACTCTCATGTACTTGAAAATTAAAAATCTATGTATCTGTTTCAAATATCAGAAATTTTCAATTTCAGATTGATCTCCTTGTTAAAATGTACCGACTGATCTGTTTCAGTGCAAATATTTCAACTGATTTTATCGAAATAGTATCTAAATAAAACAACCTCTATTATAACCATTTACATTTACATACTAAACATATGAAACTTTGAAATTATTCAGTCGTCGAGATACAAACACAAAGATAATTTAATTGTTTACATTATTTACTACGTCCTCTAGTTGTATATTATTAGTGCGATAAACGAATGACTGTAAGGTAGAAATAAGTGAATTTCATAAAATTTGCACTCTGCCATATTTCTTTTACAATAAACACACAGCACATTTCACGAAAACATTTTTTCTGTCCACACATTCACGCCAAAAACATGAAAAACGCAAATAAGACGTTATCATTGTGTGTGATCTGATTATCAGATCGTGGCGATGCACAATAATAATATGTTGTTACGACAAAAGAATAGTATGGATGTTATGAATTCAGGTGTTTTTGCTTACTGCTGAAACTACTGAATGAAATAATTACTAACTTCTTTGAATACCTAAGAATGAGGCAACAGTTAAACGATGTACACGGCACTTGATTTGACTAGTCTATTTCGTGTTATATGTTTATACACTTTTGACTGTCGACGCTTGAAAATTTTATTTTTAGAAATACTCGCGGCATGCCATTTAGACTGAAGTGAATTCAAGATTAGTAAAATCGTTGCATTCCTTCATAAGTTGATATTATATTCGCGAAAAATATGATCGTCTTGACCCAAATTACTGAGTATATTATTAATAATTTTTGCCGTTATATTTTCTTTGCACAGTTCAAGTATAAATAGAAATCATTCGATATTCACACTATTTCATTTAATAAAAACAAAAAAATATATATATTCTCTAAATAAAACCGACGAAATTTTGTTTCGTTTATAAAAAAAGATGCATTTGAATAGAAAACGTGTATGTTATGTATTTAAAATTAACTCTGCTTCAATTTAAAAAAGCGCCGATTTTTAGTTCAGCAAAATATCACTAGATAGCAATCGATGATGTTATTTATAGTAACATTACTATGTTCACATCAGTCTTGTTCCTCTAGAACTTTACAAGATGGTGAGTAACGTTGTAGTCATGTATAGAATCTAAATATTTGACAAGCATCCATATACAAAATGTTTTTTTTTCACTCTTCGCGTGTTTTATATAAGCTAAACTACCAAATTATTTTTTTATTGCTGGATTTCAAAACTTGCATATGAATAACCTCATTACTTTTTGAAGTGCATGTGTTTACGAATACATGTTTTAAGAAAATCAAGTATAGGTATCCTTTGGTACTCTATTACTCTATGTAATAATATACTGTGCAATATCAACAAAATGTTAGTGTTTCGTGCCAAATTAAATATTTGTTTTCTTACAGACGAAGGGAACATCAAGTTTTGGTAAACGCCGCAACAAGACACATACTTTGTGTCGTCGATGTGGACGATCATCATATCATATTCAAAAATCTAAATGTGCACAATGCGGCTATCCATCATCGAAATTACGTTCATGTAAGTTTTGTCGAATTAAAAAGTTTATCAGCATCCTGTGATATTTGAGAGGCTTTACTATTCAGTATAAAGTGTCTTGATGCACACAGGAAAAGTAAATGAGATACCCGTGTTGGTTTTATCTATATAAATATAATTCCAACTCCGTTTATCATCAAACAGTAATTTTTTGAAAAATGAACAATAATTTTAGTTTTCTCCAGTAAAAATTATAACCTATACCACTTATAATTTAATAGATTTTATGTACAGATTAGACTAATAGCTGTTACAAATTATAAATTTTCAGTTGTCTTGGTAAAATAAATAAAAATTTATCAAATTTCAGTTTAAAGAATATTGAAATTCTGTCGATAACTAATACATAGCAGTTATCGGTATAGAGTACATAAATCTTGTATCTCCGGTCTTATAAAAGTTGAAACTATTGATTTGTTTTCAAATTGTTATGAAGTAAGAATGAAATGAATAATTTCGTTATTAAAATGTAGATAGTTTTTGATAATTTTGTGATAGTGGCTATTTTTCTTTTTTGCAGATAATTGGTCTGTAAAAGCTAAAAGGAGGAAGACTACTGGTACAGGGCGTATGAGATTTTTAAAGATAGTACGCCGTCGATTCCGTAATGGGTTCCGTGAAGGTGGAAAACCTGCACCTCGTAAAGTTGCAAGCTCATCTTAGATACTTGTTAATATAATTTCATATTAATAAATATAAGTAAAACTTTTAATGTCTTTATTACTTAATTTAATAGTAATTCCCTTACTACCTAACTTTCTTTTATAAGAAATATTTATATGTTAATTCATACCTGTTATAATATATATATATCTTAATAATCAGATAGCCACTTTTTCATACTTTATATATTTTTCTATAATACAAAAGTACATTTTATGTTATTTGAAATTGCTGAATTTGTTCTGGATATGCATAGATTACAGTTTCTCCCGGTACAGACTGATTTGATAAAATACTGCCATTTAGTATTTGTGGATCTGTAATAGAAAAATGCTTTAGTAAAATATGTAATAATCTATTTTAGTAACAGTAAAACTTGTTAAAAAACATTTTATTCTATAATGTAACTTTTTTCATGACATTTCAGTACAAAAATAAACTGGTACATAATACCTTTTACATATTAATTGCAAACAATCTTAGCGACTAATTATAAAATTTAACAAAATTTATTACAAAGTTTATACATCTTATATGAACAGGATTCCATACTAATGAATTCATTATAACAAGTCATAGTTTCTTGCAAAAACTTACTGAAAGAGTAGTCAATTTGAATTTTCAAATTAACGGCACAAACTATGCTACAAAAGTACTAACTCGAAATTTACTATACTTACTAAACCCTTCATCGTTTGATTCTTCAAAAACCAATTCAGTTTGCTGCATGGTCTTATCACCCTTTGTAGTCTGATAAAAAAAAATTATACAGTAGAAACAATATATTAATAACAGACTACAATAAGTTAAAGATGTTTAAAAACAAATATTTTTATAGAGAAATTTCCATTTTACCTCTCGATACTTTTGAAGATACAACTTGAGTGGTTCTACATAATTATCAAAACCTAAAGTTGTCATTGCAAAAAGAATATCCTCCCCATTTATAGTTTTTCTTTTTTCCATATGACAACGATCACTTGCTTCGCTGGTAATAAAACTAATAAATTCTGAAACACATTCTTGAACACACTCTCTTGCATCTTTTGCTATCTGAAATCAAGCAATTTAAAACTTTGATTAAAACACTCATTTTGCAAGTGATGCTACATTACTTTCTGTAAATATATAAATAATAACTTGAAATATGTTCAAATTCGTTAAAAAAATACAAAAATTTTAATTACTTTACTCTGTACCTTGCCCGATTCAGGTATTGCTTTTTTCATTATTTTTGCAACATTAGCTATTGGTAAAAATCTGTCTTGTTCACGCAAAGGCATTCCCAGTTTATCATTTCCATCATGATTTGAATCATCTGTATTTTCTGCTGTTAAATGATCTGCATCATCTATACAAATAAAAGTAAGTTCACTCATTAATTTTAATCAGTTGCCAAAAATATTCCTTAATAAATATTAACATACTTCTAAAATTATTTCATGATTTGATTGAAGAATCCATAATACAAATTTCAAAGAATACCACCGAAATAAATATTTACCATAAAAAAATGTTTGATTATTAATTTCAGCCTTTAATTTTATTAAAGTCTAAATACTTCTGTTCTTAAATCTTACATATAATAATACTAGCTAATTGGTAATTATACTAAATCCTTCATAGGTACATCATATAAATTAGGATTTTTTAAAATACTTCGATTTCAATTACAATGGTAGAAAATTATACTGACTCATTCATAAGTAAACATATTGATATATTTGTGCTGAAAGTAATTTACTTAAATTTCCTGCCATCAATAATGTTTTATATGAATTCAGTATTTTTTTTATAAAGTAAACTTTCTTTTCATATAAATTTACATCATAAACCAATAGATTTTATAAATTAATGTATATATACTGACTGAAAAAAGTACCATCACAGTAAATATTTCTATATATAAATGATTCTAATTTCGATATCAAATTATTTTATTGAACAATTTTTGTTTTACATTTTAATATTTATTCTATATTTGATAACAAAAAAATATAACAATAACTAATAAATTAAAAAATCTTACTATAACAATTTCATTATTTTTGTGAATAAAGTATTGGCAATTCCAATTAATTTTAAATTAATAAATAAAATATTACAGTTCATAATATATTAGCAACCATTTCCTTTTTATCACCTTATTCTGTTTAGTATTGATAAAAGTATTTTTTTTATTATTTCCTACTCTATTTTTTCCATTCATCTGCAATCAAGTCTTTTAATTAGAATTTATTGTTAATGTAATATTTTCTTCTTTTATCTACTAAATACATATATATATATATATATATATATATATATATATATATATATCACAGATGTTCGAGATTTGTATAGGGTAATGAAAGGGGGGAATGTTTACGATACAAGGAATATTATATAAAATTCATTTCTGCCCATGTGTGTACGGTGTGCTTAGAATCATTATCTTACTGGAAATAGAAATCATTGACACAACTCAGCTTTTCATCATTTTTCTTTAGGTTATTCTTCAAAATATTCAAATAACCTACTTTATTCATTATTCCATCAATAAATACAAGTTCTTCAATACCAGATCCATCATTCCACACCATACCATGAGCCTACAACCCCCATGTTTAACAGAACGTAATATATTCTTTTTGTTTAATTCAATATTGGGCTTTCGTTACACTAATATTCAGCCATCACAATGAAAAATATTGAATTTACTTTCATCTGAGAATATTATCTTATTCCAGAAATTATTATTTTTAAGCAAATGTTGTTTTGCAAAATCTATTCTCTTGCATTGATTCACCTTACTAATGAATTGCTTGTTTCTAGGAAATCTAGAATTATAACCAGCTTTATGAAGAATATTTTGTGGTATTCCAAAAGTAACATCTTTATCAAAATTTTCTTTTAACTGTACCACTAATGGATTTTTTTAACATTTTTGATCAGGGCTTTTTGTTTTTTTATGAGAAAGGAATCTAGGGTATCCACTTCTTAAATAGTTTTCTAAAACTTTCTTTTTAAATCAGTTGATTATGCTTCGAACTGTAAATAATCAGTTGATTATGCTTCAAACTGTAAATCTACTTTTATTGACAAATTTTCCACATTATTAATCAATTATATTTTAAGAAATTTTATAAAATACAATTACTCCATCAAGATTGAAAATATGAAATATCGGAAATCCCCCTGTTTATGAAAGTAATTGCAGGACTGAGTACAGTATTAGCTAGTATTAGTGAACATAGACGATAAGAAATCAAGCCTGTGCCAATAGTTTTTCCAAAAAAAGTTTTTTTAGTCAATGAAAACTCCTTTGAATTTATTGAAGTAAAATTATTAATATTTTTTATGTTATCAAATTATAATAAATACATAAACATAAAACTCAAAATATGTTAATAAAATATTTTTGGTTACCGGAGTTAGAATTATTTATTCTGAAAATCTTAACGGAACTAATACTTTTTTTCAGTCAATGTACATATAATGAATATCAAAACTATATATTCATTAATAGTGGTTATTAGCAATGTTTTTTTTTTAAAAAAAAAACAAACATTTATAGACTAGTTAATAATTCATTAATAATCTCTTCTATGTAGAAGTACATATTTTTTTAACAAGATTAGATAAGATTTAAAAAAAATCATATAAAAATATTCATTGTCGATATCAAAAATGTTAATACTTTGTTGATCTACTTTTAGACTTAACTACAACTTAAAAACACTCCATTTTTTTGATTAAATTTTTAATTGTTACCATCGATAATAATTAATTTTTAGCATTTTCTTCATGTCAGTGTTTATTAATTTTCTGACCATAAAGTCTATTAAATATTAAGGATTTTTCAGAAGAGGTATATCTAAAGTATGTGATGTGTTATGTTAAATGTACTCTGACAATATATTATATTATATTTAGCTTTATTTTCAAATATTTATTTATGTTAGCTCATCCTGAATTCCATTTATAAACAAAATTTCCCACTTCTCTGATAAATATACACCCTAAGACTACCACAAAATCAACACCTTGTTTTACTATCAAAGTTTTTAAATTCTATTCTCAATTTATTTTCTTTGGCAAATTGATATATAATGCATATACCACTATCTGAAAATACTAACCTTTGCCAAAATATTACTTCCTTATTTAAATACTTCTTACAAATGTCAATCTCTTGAGAAATGTGTCCTAAATAACATTTAAGAAAGTTTTTACACAAATGTTTTTCTAAAAAAAAATTTATGAGGTATTAATTTTCCACCTTATATGGAAATTTTGTTGCATTTTGTACACTACAACTTTTTCCTCATACTCTGTAATAATCCATAAATATCTACTTTCAATTTACTTGTAACTAACAACTAAAACCATATTTTTTTAAATGTATAATACCATCAATTATAAACATTTTAATAAATAAATGTATAATAATATATCAATTACTATTTCTTTACAAAATGTTCCTTTATCTTGTCATCTCCCATTCTCAAATAATCATATTTGATTATTTGTATCTCACTGTTTCAAAACTGTTTGATAAAAAATACATCAGATATCAACTAAGTAAATAATGAGAAACAAAACAACTGAACTATTACCTAAATATTTATATCTACTGTCTATAACAAAAAAAAAACAAAGAACAGTTTTTTTAAAATGAAATTTCATTCAAATTAGACGATGTTAACCTTAACATACCATCCAAATCATCCGACACCATATAACTTTGATCACTAGGAACTGTGAGAAAAGTGTGTTGAAGGTCATCACCACTTTCGCTATTTTCCATTTATAATAAAAGTAACAATAATAAAAAAGTTATAACTGGAAATTCCTTTTTTTATGATAATATTTAACTTAGAACGAAATACTCTTTGACATTAATTTTTGTGTATTGAGTTTGTTTTTATTACTAATACTAGTTTTAAAACAGAACAAAAAAAAATACTCAAGAATTTTTTTTTCGAAATACAAACATCTTTGACAGTTATTTATACAACTATTTTGACACAATCGGTAGACAATGTTCCAGTGATATATGGGAAATTATTAGCGAAAATACAGGAGAACTGTTCTATGTACAAAAATGATTAATGTTTCTGGGGATTGTGTAAATTGTTATTAAAGTATTCATTTATTGTTATCGATTTTAAATCCTCGTTATAAAATAATATCAGTAATATTTATATATCCATTTCGTGTATTATTTTTGATTAATACTTAAATATTAGAAAATATGTAGACAAATAGATTTCTACAAGCAAATTTTCAAAGTAAAAGATAATCGATGAGCAAAAAAAGAAAATGTTATTTTTGAATTTAATTATTAAATTTAGACATATTTAAAATTCCAAAAACTATTTTGCTATCACAATATTATAAAAATGAAATAAAATGAAACTGTCATTTCGTCATAAATATGTAGTTATAGTTTTGTTATTATTATTATTTTATTATTTATATTATAAAATAATTGTTGAAAGTACAATTAAAGTTCCAAAATATAATGTAGTAAATAAATTCAATAACCTTTCTTCCTCGGATTCCATTATGTATAAACATAGGTAATAAGCATTAAACTTATCATTGACATGTAAATTACTAAATGAGCTATTGTTAAATGTTACAGTGAAAAAATATTTATTGCGGTTGTTTCCTGTGGAGATCGTGTACAAGAAACATTAAATATGCTCAAATCAGCCATTATGTTTTCTAAACACAAATTACATTTTGTAGTATTTTCTGATGAACATTCCTTTTTGGATTTTAAAGAAAAGGTTGTTTTTAAAAAATTAATACATAATTTTGTAAAATATGTATATATTTATATTTATTTTAGTTAAGTGAATGGAAAACTTTAACTAAAAATATATTTGATTTCGATGTGCTACCATTAACATTCCCAAAAAATAATGAAGAAGAATGGAGAAAACTTTTTAAGCCCTGTGCAGCACAAAGACTTTTTTTACCGGTAAATTTCATTTCTTTTTTTATCATAAATCAAAATCATAATTCGATCGTTTTCAGTCAGTGTTAACGAATGTCGATTCGGTCTTATATGTCGACACTGATACACTGTTTTTAACGCCAGTAGAAAATATTTGGGAACATTTTCACAAGATGAACTCATCACAGATAGCTGCATTAGCACCAGAACATGAAGATCCTAATGTCGGATGGTATAATCGTTTTGCAAGACATCCTTATTATGGAACTTTTGGTACTTATTGAGAATTTATTTTCATAAACATTTAATGTGATTGTTTCTACAAAGATAATTTCATTTCGTAGGTGTTAATTCTGGTGTAATGTTGATGAATTTAACTCGTATGCGTAATTTCAAATGGACCGAATATGTCATTCCAATATATAAAAAATATAAACTTAATATTACATGGGGTGACCAAGACATAATAAACATTATCTTTCATTATCATCCAGGTGAATTAGTTATTTTGTTTTCAAACAATTTTTATTTTTAGTTTGTATAGGTACTTAAACCATTAGTAAAATCAAGTCATCTATATGTTTTAGTATTATAGGAATAAATATATTTTATGATATAGCAAATCAGAAATAGCTACAGATTTTCAATTTTCCTATTAACTTTTAAAAATTAAATGATTTGTTTTTCATAAATTTCATATATCAAATAATGTCAATAGATTTACCAAGTATAACAGATATTTGTAATTATAATTACAAGATTATAAATAAGATACAAAATCTTATTAAGTAAAAAATCAGCAATTTTTTTTACAAAATATTGAGTTTTATCCATATCTTATATATTTTAACAACCATGTCAAAAAATGCTGAGAACTGGTAGCTCCAAAATACTACATGTAACTAATCCATGGTATGGAAAGAAAGTGTTGTTTTTGTATTTTTTTTAATTTTAGTATTTAAATTGGTATATTTTCTATTATTTTTAGATAATACACTTTTTTTAAGAAATTTTATATCATTTGCAAACATTTTTTAAATGAATGAAATTAAGTTCATGATACACAGTAGTGATTAAAAGAAAATTTTAAATATCTAAAACATATTTTAACCCTTTGCGGTCGTATGTCTACTCTCAGCTACCAAAGCACTTTTACTGTTCTGGTTATATGTCTTCTCTTAACCACCAAACAAAGAACCATTCTGATTGAATATTGCACCACATCGACACGCTTCAGAAATACATAGGATTCTTACTATGATTTTACAAGTTTTAAGTGTACTTAGACATCTTCGCTTCTTAAAATACTCAATAAATACTCTAAAATGGTAAAAATAAAATTAGTGAAAGAGAAATTAATTAAGTAAAAAATTAATTCTGACCAGCATGGCACCTGTGTACAAAATTAATATGACTGCAAAGGGTTCATTTAATATCTCATTCCATTTAAGTATTAAAATTATTTCTATAATTTATATTTACATTTCCAATAAAAAATATTAAATATATTTTTTTTAAAAAAAAACAACCATTAAAAAACATGCTAAGGTTTCAACACTTCTACATTTGAAAATAATTGCCATCAAAGGTTTCTTTATCTAATATATAAATTTTTAATTCAATTGAGGTAGCTAATTGTCATATAATCAATTGTATAAGATATCAATGTATTAATGCTTTGTACAATTTTTGCACATCTAATTAACTTTCACAAAAATTCTTTTTTTTTACTTCCCTCAAACCATACAAAATTTTGTCTGATTAAAATTGTTGAATAATTGATTATTGATCACTTTTTATTATTGTTTATGCACATTTTGATGACAATGCCATTACCCTCAGAACAATCAAAAATTATCAGTCGACTCATTCGTTTATTGAAGTTTTTTGATCAGATATTTTTTTATAATTTGCAGATTGAGTGAAAAATTTATTTGCAAAAGTGAATTTAACCAGAATTATATAACTATATGCATAATTAACTTTTAAATATATACAATAATATTGGAGTACAAGTATAACCTCTAAACAATCAAATATTAGCTCATTTTAAGGTCGTAATATTGAATTGATTTTAATATGCTTGTTTTCAATATAAAATATATGTATTATAGATAAACTCTACATATACTCTTGTCGTTATAATTACCGTCCTGATCACTGTATGTACATGAGCATCTGTAATAGTGCAGAAAAAGAAGGTGTAGCAGTGATTCATGGTTCTCGTGGATTTTTTCATTCTACTAAACAACCTTCATTTCAAGCCATTTATCACTCATTTGAAGAAGTAAGTAATCTATAAAGAAATTAAATGAATTAATGTACATACCCATCCGCATAAATGTGTGTGTGTACATTTATAAATATATATATATTTAGACACACAAAAAAAATAAAAATTATATTATAGTATCAAATCGGAACTGATCTACACACAAACTTCTATTTACCTTTGGAATCTTATTTAGACCTAACAACAGATACAAACTGTGGCCGTATAAAAGACATTTTTCTAAAAAACATTCAAAAATACATTCCATCTGCAGAAGAAAGGTGACATTAAAACTGTATTTATTGATATGTGATTATATTTTGTGATTTTTAATAATAATTGTGTGAGAATGTAGATGTAAGTTTTATTTAAATGATTAAAAATTAAATTATAATATAAACCTTCGTTTTATTTATTTTTTAAATACCAGAATGTTAAAAGATATTGTTTTTAATGTTTTCAAATATATTGTACGTTTTATTACTATGTAATACATTTTTAGTTTTTTAAAATTTTCAACCATTAGTAAAAATTATTCTGAAAGAACTATTAGTATATATAACAAGACATGCAATCAAAATATCGACATTAAGCAAACAAAACAAATCTTGATTATATAATAGCAGTAAATGAATATAAAATATATGAGGTTGAATATTAATATAATATACAAATAATACTATTTTACATTAAAAAAAATATATAAAATGCAATGTAATAATCAATACTTAATCCTTTAATAAAAACGCTTATTTATCTTTTTTGTTAAAAAACAAATAATTATTTTTAATAACTTATTTTATCAAACATGACATTTGGTGAATGAAAGAATAGTTTTTGATAAAAAATAATCTTTTGCTTTCTGTAGGAAAGTCTAAAGCTCTTACTCCTATGTAAGAGACATCTTACAAGGGGAGGATACGACCTCGGAAATGGAGTTTGGACCAAACTTCGTGTAGTGGTAGGGTACCCCAAAAATATGAATATAGTAACATACTAGCTCGCACTATCCAGCCATTTTCGAGAAAAAAGGCACCAAAGTTTCCATATCAGGCTTATGAGAGAAAGAATTTTTACTTGTACGACCTTAAGAGAGAGAATTTTTACTTGTCAACTAGTTTAATAGCTAGCTGGTAGCGTGCCGGCTTCAAGTGTTTGACGTATCAAGTTTGAATCTTGCTCGATCCATGCAGTTTTTTCCTTCACCTGAATAATTATTTAATGCATTTTATTAAAAAAAATATTTAAATAAAGATGAAATAACATTTTCTTGCAATTTTCTTTCAAAAAATACTCTTAAATTTTTACAATTTTATTTCAGAAAATGATTTTTTCACAGTTTTTTTTTAATTTTCTGCAAACATATTCGTATATTAAAGTGTTCATGTGGTATATTCCATGGAATATTGTGTATAGAGAAAGGTATAAAATTCTTTCATGGATACACCACGTAATCACTTTAACGGGATCATATACCACGTGAATACTTAAATATACAAATATATTTGCAAAATAATGCAAAAAATTAAAAAAAATTCGTGAAAAAACGTTTTCTGAAATAAAATTGTAAAAATTTTAAAAAGAGCATTTTTCAAAAGAAAATGGCAAGAAAATGTCATTTCATCTTAATTTAAATATTTTTTTAATAAAATGGATTAAATAATTATTCAGATGAAGAAAAAAAAAACTGCATGGATCGACGGCGAGACTCGAACCTGACAAGTCAAACAATTCAAGCCTGCTCGCTGCTGCCTAGCTATCAAGGTAGTTGACAATGCGTAAAAATCTTTCTCTCATGCGGATCGGAAACTTTAGAGCCTTTTTTCTCAAAAATGGTTAGATAGTGTGAGCTAGTACGTTACTATATGAATACTTTTGGGGTACCCTACCACTATATGAAGTTTGGTCCCAAACTCAATTTCCGAGGTCGTATCCTGCCCTTATTAGTGTCATCAATAAAATTAAAAACTATTTAGTTTATTTAAATTTTTTTAATGATACTTATTTTCTAAAAAATAAACCTTTTTGGAGAGGTGAATTGATTATATATATATATACACACACGCACGCACGCACACACACACATATATCAATTAACCAATCCAAAAATTCTTTTCATTTATTTTTTCTAAAATAATCTATAACTTCGTAACTTAAAAAAAATACCTTTTAAATAAACTAAATACTTTTTAATATAATTAGTTTTTCATATTTATAATTTCATTCATATAAAATTGTGACATTTACAAAGAGATCACTTATAATATTAATATAACATGATCTTAATTCTTTACATGCTTAAAGGAAAAAAATGTGACAAAATTTCTAAACGTGTTAGATATTTAATTATTAATATTATTTTTGGTAATAAAAGGTTTTATATTTTTTAAAATTCTGAAATAAAAATATTAAAATTTTAATAACAAGAATTTCTATATACAACTACAAAATATTAAATTCAAAATATATTCTAAAACATATTTATGGAAATAAATATCTTTCCATAGATAAAAAATAATTCCATTGTAAAATTTCCATAAAACAAATTTTTTATTTTTCGTGTAGACCACCTCACAACACTGCTCCTCCCGCTATACTCTACAAGTAGCACGTTAACCATTTCCATTCCTAATCATCAATGATTGGTTGATGCATATTCTGTGGTCTCTGTTCTAATCGGTTGACACCAGTCATGTATGTAGCTCTCTCATGATATACAACGATAGTGGGTATACGATTTCAGTTTAAAACTGATAAGAAATTTATTCAAAATATTGTTCACTGAAGCTTTAGAGTAAAAAGATTGTTACACATTTTAACATTGTATTTTATCATTTTCATAAACTTTTCCAATAAAAATTTTACAATTTACGTTTGACCCAGATTATTTCTGCGTGTAACTTATTTATTAGAGAAGAGTGAGCGAGGAGCGAAACAATGCTGGGGATCAGTAAGCGTAGCGAGTAGAGGGCACAACCTCCTGGTTTTTTAAAAAATTATCTAATAAAGTATTTAACATGTTTGTGCATATTTAAATTTCTTGATTCCTCTCAGAAACATATCACCATCGTTATTATTCATATGTCTTAAATCGATTAATGCCTTAGAATAACGAGAAGACAAAGAAAATAGTTCTCAATATTTTAAAAAATGTACATAATCATCATTTGCAAATCAAGAGAACAATATGAATTTGTGAAGAAATGAATAGTGCAGGTATTTAATACAGAAATATATTAAGTAAAATGAATCCTGGATATGAAAATTCCAACATAACTTCCTTAATCACGAGAGTAATAGTTATATGCTAAAATTTTTTAGAAAAATTTATACATAATTTTATAATTAATTCTCTATGTTTCACGATTAAAATTATACCAATCATCATTTTTCAAAGAAATAAAAAATTAAATTTAATAATTAGGAAGCTGCGCCCCCTAATCACTATGTTCGCCGATCCCCAAGGGCTTATTCCCAGTTCGCTCCTCGACTCACTTTGTTCGTAACGCATATATTAGCTCCATATCATAATACGTATAGTTAGTATGTCTATATAATCACTCTCACAACTAGATTACAAGTTAGATTTGTTTTATAAAATAGCACATTAATAATTTAACACAAAATCTCTACACATTTTTTGAATAACATTTTATTCAATTTTGTACAAAATATATATATATATATATATATATACAAAACAAAAAAAAATCAATTGATATTACTTGGTTTCATAACAGATTCAAATTTAAAGTGTATATTGCATGAATTTTTATTCAAAATATCTATACAAGTATTTATTAAATCAAAGATATCATAACACAATAATAATTATATTTCATACAATTTTTGTTTTACTTTCGTTTTCCTTTTGTTTTCATTTTCTGCCTTTTATTTTTACCAGGACGATGATTTACTTTATTTCTCTTATTTACGGTTTTTTTAGGACGCCTATAACTGCTTACATCTGCTGAGCTCTCTTTTGTATTTTGTTTTGAACCTCTCTTCTTACCACCAAAACCAAACTTCTCATTTCGTTGTTTTCGTTTTTCTAATGATTTTTTGGAATTCTTGTTTTTATCACTTCTTTTAGTCACTTTAAAAAAAAAAATAAAATATAACAATCAATATAAAATCTAATCTATTTTAGTAATGCTAATCTATATACACAGTCTATCTAAGATCTGATGTGGCTGATACTGAAAAAAATACAAGATGTCAATTATTCTTCGTTTTTATTTAAAATACACTCATTCTCAATTAAAACAACTCTGAAAGCATTTAAAAAAATTCTTGAAGCAATCACTGTACTCCGTTTTTGAAATCTCTTTTAAAACCCCAGTCGAAACCCTTTAGATGCCCTGAATGGTGTAACACTTTCATCACAAATGGAGTACAACTCTTATCACGTAGGAATAACCAGAAATCACACAATTATATCAGATGAATACAAGGATGTTTCAGCACTGATTAATAATCAATATTAACCATTTAGCTTCCCGGTATAAATTTTTTGTGGACGATTTCTTTTACAGAAAACGGTGAGCGATATCTTGATTCGGCTCTTCTACTCGTGCACTTTCTTTGGTTTTGTCTATTCTGGGCTCTGCCACTGCACACACTACTACTTTGTGAGTGGCTCATATTGAAAACAGTATGTTTCATCATCTGTTGCGATGTTTTTCATGAAATTCGCATTAATATCAGCCGCTCTTAGTATGTTTTTGCAGTGCTCCACTTGTGTTTTTTTAATCCTCTGTCAACATGTGTAACATAAAGCATGCACAGACCTTCCATTTGCCCAAATTCTCAACCAAAATTTGGTGTACAGTGCTTTTAGGTATGCCAATGAGTTCCTAGATGAGTTTTACAGACACATAAAGGTCTCATCAAAAGATTTTGAGCACTATTTACATATGTTTGGACGTACAACTTATTTTTGACGATGGTGCTCGTAGAACGAATGTCCTTCCTGCCACCACAAAATCGAACATACTATCTAAAAACATCGGAATAATCCAAACAATCACTACTGTACATACTTTTCATCATTTCGTACATTTCACCAGGTGTTTTACCCAGCTTAAAACAAAATTTAATATTGACTCTTTGACCCATAGTATTTTTTCGATGAGCTTCGATAAGATACTGTCACATTTAACGTCAAAACTGATGCAGACATACTAACGCACTGAAATTCTGGGTGGTCATAGCTAAAATTTCAAACTTCATAATGCAGTCATTCATCAAAAGATAGTGCTGAAGGAATTTTTTTTTAGAAAATCAGCAGTGCCAAACTCTGGACAGACTGTGTATGTATGTTTATTCAATCAAATAAATTATTTGTAGTTACTAATTATATTCACTCATAAATTTAATACTTTGCATACAAAAGATGACAATCTGGGTTTTATTTTAATTTTTAGTGAACTACTATAATATTTACTTATTTAAACTAACAAATACCTTTTTCATTAAGGAAATCAAGATCGCTCCGCATGCCTTTTCTAAACTTTTTAACTTGATCGAGCATTTGTCTTTTGTCACTAGCTTTTTGTAGCCTTGCTTCAGTTTGTACTATCTTGCCCATTTTACGCTGTGCTCTTAATTGTTTAACTCGTTCACTTCGTTGAACTTCGGCTTGTTTTTTCAAAAGATTTTCTCTAACTTTTTGCATGTGTTCATCAGATTTAGCCATTTCCGCAAAATAATCATCAGGTCTAAACATTATTATACATACATTTAATATTACACATACTATTAATATTATATAAAATCATCAATATTGAAAATAAATAATTAAAAACCTTCTTGTAGGAATATTTAATTTCTTTAATTTTAAAATCCCTTCCATTACTGCAGCTTGTGCTTGCCGATGGAAAAGCATTTCACGCTTAAAATCATTTAATATAGGATCCTCATCCGGTTTAACTTGAGGTAATTTAGCATTGTTTTTCAATTGATTTGCTCTTTTTTCTTTCTGTTCTTCTAACTGTGTAACAAACTCTGGAGCAAGAGGTGCAGGACTATTTACAAGATCCAAAGTTTCTATCCATTGTAAATTTAATTTCATATCTCTTACTTTTTGTCTCATCTCTCCCTGTAAAAAGTAATAAATAAGTATAATAATACAAAAAAATGTGTACTAATGTTAATTTTTGAAAGATATGACAATTAAGTACAAGAGAATGGATTCAGATATTCATTGCTGTTTTTTTATGTAAATCATGACTTTAGCATATAATAAAAACAGATAACACAAATTCTGTAAATATTGCATTACTTTCAGTACTACTTTGTAAACATTATGAAAATGCAATATCTATGGGCAAATTAATGGTATATTAATTGGATTATATATATTTATATAATCAATTTAAAGAAATATTGTATATTGATATATGTAACAATCATATAATTTAAGTCAATTTGTAAAATAACTAAAAATACATAATTAAAATGGAAAACGAGGAGCATTATTTTTCAGATGAAAGATAAATTATTAAAAAACTTAAAACAGGCAATAACATTCACTAAAAATCTTAACTCTTGGAATATTTACGAAACATAGTTTCTAATCTTTTAAATCAACACTTTCTAAAGAAAATAAAAAAAAAGACAAAAATTTATTGTCAACAAATAACTATATTGCTATAAATTAGAAAGAATCATCCATTTAAGCCAATAAAAAACATTTTGAATAAAATAAATAAATGAAACAATACACAAATTAGAAGGTTAATAAAACAAAGCAACTTATAGTAGAAATGAAACAACATTTTATTTACTTGCAAAATATTGTATGTAGTGAATTGTAGCAGCATAAAAAATAGGTCCATCAATACATAATAATAAAAAATTGAGAAGCATTTAATTTAGTAATAAATGTATGTAATTCAGATGATACAATATATTTAAAAGCCTCTAAACCTAATTAATTCCTATTATACAAAAAAATTATGATGCACAGTAGTACAAATATACCATGAGCACATTTTTCTTAATATAGAGTGGATCCAATATATATAATTAACCTGCATTTACCTTTATGCATCTGATAACCTTACCTAATCTACCATGAGTGTTTATGTACACCAATCTTCAAAATATTTTAAACATAACACATAACATATATATATATATATATATATATATATATATATATATATATTTATATATATATATATATATATATATATATTTATATATATATATATATTTATATATTCACATATATATACACACAGTAACACCCAGACGTGTAACTTCATAAGAAACTGCAATATTTATTATTATTATTATATGTATTTACATTATTTACAGTATTGTTCAAAACAGAAGCAACAAATTCCACTTAAACATTTAAATGTATTTATCTTTTCCTTCAATTAATTTACAATGATATTAATAATACATACTTCATGCATTTCACGAGCAGTCAACAAGAAACTTATTTTTATGTTTCCGGACAGTAATATGTTAATAATGCATACTTATATATTGATGAAACCAAAACAAAATGATACATTTTCAAAAATAATAATAATTCACTAATATTAAAATGGTAACAAAAACAAGTAACTCCAATAATATGAGACTGTGCAAAACTAAAGCCTCAAATCTAGTACTTTGTGTGAAGGCCCCTATTTTTAATAACCTCAACACATCTACATGGCATTGATGAAATTAAATTTTAAATGGTGGTTTTGGGTATCTTTTTCCATTCACTTTTTAATACCTAAAACAGTTCTCGTTTGTTTCCAAAGTGTTCACCCGTAACTCGTCGTTTGAGAATCCCAGATTTTCAATGGGATTCAAGTCTGATGATTGTGCCGACCAATCAAGAACTTGAACCCCATCGTCTTTTAACCAATCATTTACCAACCTCGATGTGTATTTTGGGTCATTATCATATTGAAACACCCATCGAAGTGGTATATTCCACTCAGCATGAGGAATCATTTGTTTCTAAAATGTTTTTATATGCAAAATGATCCATTATGCCCACAATTTTGCAAAAAGGACCAACACATAGGCTGAAAAACATATTCAAACCATCACGCTACCACCTCCACGCTTGATTATGACTGATTTGAGAAGTTACAGGTAAGCGAAAAGCCACTGCTGAGAATATTTACAAAAAAGGTTTATATTTTTAAAGAAACCACATCTTTCTTAAAAACCTCATTTCAAAGCATAATATATCAACTGAACTACTTGTTTCAATTGAACAATTTGTCAATTAAGCAACAAGTTGTAATTTTAGAGATTTATTACGTAGCTGCTAATTTACGTGTCGCGTGTTACGTAACTCATCGTATTACTGTGTGTGGTGTGTGCGCGCGCATGTGTATCAAAATTTTAATATACATTTTAAGTGCTCAGAATAAATTTGATTGTGTGTCATTTCCAATAATTTTAATACTGTCTATTAGCAAAATAGGAATAAACATTACCAAACGTGAATCAGAATGAATAGGCAATTAAAAGGGTAACTCTTTGACATCTAGTGCCAGCTATATCCAACATCCACAAAATGATTCACAATGACTAACACCGGCTATATCCAGCATTAGTGAACTCAAGCAACTACGCAGCTAGAGTGCCACGCACTAAACACATTATTTCATTTTAAGTATGTCATGGACCCTTTTTATCAAGCATAATTAATACAAGAACACCAGAAAGCAGTAACTCTAAACTAATAGTAAACTATTCTACAAAATATTGTGAATTATGACAGAATGCATAAATTTAATTTTATAACAATATTAGGGAGCTTCGCCCCCTACTCGCTGCACTCACCAACCATCGGGTTCACCCACTTGTCAATTATAAGCATGTACATGTAACCGAATGGAGCAATAAACATATTTTTTAAAACTCATTTATGACTATATAATTATTCTTGCAGATACACTGCAACGTTACTGTTTCACATATATATGCTAGAACGACTATATAATCATTATCACAGGCCGATTGCAACATATTATTTTATATATGAGATAAGCATATTTGGATACCATGGAAATCTCGACATCATAAATAAATAAGTCGAATTTTTTGTGAATAATTTTGATTTTATATGTATAGAAAGATAACTAAAAAAGGGAAAGATTTAACCTTTCAATAGTAGTCTCAATTTCCTACAAAAATGATAACTACATTTTATTAACTATCTTTTATTAGCATAATTTAAAAATCTATACTTTTCCATATAAAATTAATCATATATGTACATTTTTATCACATTACATATTTTACTGCTTTCTAACTTTATAAATTATAATATTAAGAATATCATTGAAACATAACATTTCTATAAAATCAACTTCAACAGTATACATAACACAAAAAATTTATATAAATAATAAACACACTTACAACTTTATTAGCAAACACTTGCTTTGGCTTTTCTATAACTTCATTTAATCCAGGTTTCAGTAAACCTTTGGCAAAAGCATCTTGGAGCTAAAATTTATAAATTTTTTTTAACAATAATATGTAATATCTAACACTGTATTGTAACATTGTAACATATTGTATTTAATTTATATACACAGGTGTGCCAGGGAACAGGAAATTTTAAAAAGGCAATAATTAAATTAATTTTAATTTTTACATAATTTGTATACATATTTTTGTTGAGTACACCTGGGTATTTCATTTTTTAAAAATAATGTTTGATAGATGAGCATCATTTCTGGGCATGCATTCCTGCAATCTTATTTGGAAATTTTCCATTATGCATCTGAATTTGTCTGGCAGAATCCTTACAATTGTTTCTTAGATTTTTAATTTAAGTTCAGGGATAGTGTGTGTATTACCAATATACACCTTGCTGTTTAGATAACCCCAAAGAAAATAATCACACTCCATCAAATCTGGGGATCTTGCTGCCCAAATAACATCTCCATTTTTGGAATACGGTTCAAAAAGAGCACTTTTACAATAGCCATGGTCATGAATAACTAACAATGTATCACTTAATTATACCCTCTCACTTCATGGTGACTATATGTGTTTTTAAAATTCTCTGTTTTACTGGCACAACCATTATATATATATATATATATATATATATATATATATATATATATATATATATATATATGTGTTTATGTGTATGTGTGTATGTGTGTGTATGTGTGTGTATGTGTGTATATATATATATATATATAAATAACAAACAAAATTATAAATCTAAAATTTCAATAAAAATTATAAAAACATTGTTTCTTAAATATAGTTTATTCAGTGCTATGAATTCTTATTGTTAGAAACATATATAAACTTGGTAATAGTTCAGTTTAAGAGCTTTTGTTAAAATGCACTTTAAATAATCTAGTTTTTTGCTAAATTAATTGATTCTAATGTAAAGTGATTTTAAGTCACAGGAGCAAGGATTCTACAATAAAAAATAAGAAAAAACAATAAAAGAAAAATACCCAACTGACGTACATTGAGTAGTGATAGACATATATTGATATTTCGATTCCTAGATTGGATGCTGTTCTTTAATAAAGCAATCAATATTTTATTGAATAATTAGTGAAAAATCAATCAATTCCTGAGTTAGATCCTGCTCTTTAGTGACACGATCAATGTTTTATTAATGGTTACAATTAAACTAAACCACTACCAATTGTTTTACTTTCTAACATTATCTAACTAAATTTTTATCTTCAATTTACAACTGTGTATTTATGTTTTTTTTCATAGCATTTCTTTTTACAATATTTCCTTATTTCACATGTCTTCACTGAAATGAAGAGTGTAAATTTTGGTAGTCCTGATCAAAAATGATTTTACAAACATATACAGAAATCAATACAAAAAATCAATTCTATAGCAAAGAATTGATTTTTATGTAAAAAAAGTATTCATTAACATTTTATACAACTAATACTAAAAAATCTTAAAAACTTTGTACTTGTAAAATTGCAATCAAGCATACACAAATGTGTATACATCTATATATATACTTTACCTCTTCTTCGCTATCACTATAACCAGATTCACTAGATTGTACTGTATTATCATTCATTTTTAACATAATTTAAAATTTACAGATAATCAAATAGTATTCATAAAACAGATGCAGTTGTCCAGCGTTTAATAAAAAAATTCAACACATACGTATATATATTTATACATCTATACAAATATTTTATAACCAATCATATTTTAACTTCTAAATGAAAAACACGTGCTTCACATCAAAGCTGAAACTAAAATCCCTAGATAAAGCAGTCTACGCATTAAGGAAGGTTTTATCTATGGCATTAAACATAGATATAGTATAAAGTATTAAGTATAGATAAAGTATAAGCATTAAGTATATTTTATAATTACATAAAACTTCTTTAGGTTAGTCCGGTTAGGCTATAGGGGCCTTTATATGAATCAAGGAGGTTATAATACGGAGAACGAATTTCGGTGTTTGGCGGCATCAAAAAGTGGCGTACGAGTTTCATCCAAGGGACATGCGCAGAACGCCACTGCGCATTGAAAAATACGTAACAGTATTCTAACCTGGAAGTTCTTAGCCCCGTGCACACTATTTTTATTGTCTTGTTTACGTTCATTTTGTTAGTACATGATTTACCATGCGCAAAAGAATGACCAAGACTTGTTGCATTAGAGGGTGTGTAAGTAAAAGAAGGAAAAAGCAATGTTTCCTTTTCCATCGGTAACAACCTGTCAACAAATTGTAACAATAAGTAAGTTGACACTAATCGCCTCTTTTCACAATCAGCTGTTCTTGCAGAATGTAGTACTGAGAATTATGCGCAGCGGCCTATGCGCATGTCCTTCACCGCCACTAGCGCCGCCACTTCCAGTTTTC
>CM068320.1:2555000-2557500 GCA_034766995.1 Acanthacorydalis orientalis | reverse complement strand
GACACAAGAACTTCGGGAAGAAGTTTTTGAACTTGATCGATCAACAAATTTCAGTCGATTAGATAAAAGAACCATAAAAAAGAAACAAGCAAATACCGATAATAAAGAAAAAATTACCAGTTGGGAATGTTATAATTATATTTTAATAGGTTTGGTTGATGAGATGATAAATTTAGGAACTAGTCCAGAATTGAAACTTATTGTTCTTCAAATATGGACAGCATATTTATCGAAAATTGAAATTGCTTTTACTTCAAAACATAATCAAACTTTACCAAAATTTTCAGCTGTATATAAACACAAGTAATTTTTTAATTCAGATTTTATTTTTTTGATTTTAATCTATTGAATTAAATCATTTATTCACTTTATATTTGCTTATTTTTTTTAGCGATGCTGCAATAATATATAATAAAAAGAAACCAAAAAAACGTAGGCGTACTTCAATATCAGATTTATCACTATTGTCTGAAAATCTTAGCGCCAGTGATATGCTTATAAATCAAAAACGAAAAACAAGACGAAAGGTAAATGAAAGCACAAGAAATTGATACTAAATTGTGTACGAATGTAATTGCTTTTACTTTAGATTAATCATTTTTTTGTTTGTAGAGAAGGTATTTGAAAGCTGAATTTGAAGCAATGAATCAATCTGACTCAGAAACAAATTCTTTACAAAATCAAAGTTTAAGCTCTTTAGAAAGTAGTTCTAATACATCTGCATCAAATTTCGTGACAAAAATAAAATTAAATCATGCTGCTCATCGTGAATGTTTGAAACATTTAACACAAGAACATCTAAATAATCATCTCAGTGATATGTTGAATGAATTAAGTTGTCATAAGTTTACAACCAGCAGATTTTCTACAGATTATATAAATGGTCCGTATCATTTGTCAAAATTAAAGATCTTCAGTATATTATATTTGGGAGTTCTGTTGAACAATGAGGAAATACAGTTGGGTGATATGATTCGCTTTTGCCGTGAAGGTCACCTCAATTATGTATCATATGATCATTTTCTTCCTAGTTATGTATTAATGAATATTGATTATAAAAATATATTCAGAGGAGGACAACCATCTATACCTAACCATTATGAAGTTAGAAGATGTGCTGCTAGAATTGCAAGATTAATCGGTATTAAATTTGTCGATAAGCCTGATTTACTCAAATTGTGTGAACGGTATATAAAGGAATTAGCTCTTCCAAGTAAATATTAATATTTAGTAAATTTTTCTGTGTTGTAATAGATAATTTTCATTTTAGGGCAGTTGATGTATTTAATAAGTGATATTTTCATAAAATGTCCTCCAAAAATGAATTTTTTTAAATCGAAATATGATTTAATACCAAATTTTGAAGGAAGAGCTATGGCGTATATTATTTTTGCTGTGAAAGTTCTTTTTGGTTTAAATGGTTTTTCTGAAAATATTATTTCAGAAGCTGCCGAACAATTAAATAAAATTCAAATTTTAAATGATGATCAATATGCAATAGAAGCAAATAATATCCTTTCAAGCGAGTGTAGTCTTATTAAAGATAATGAAAATTATTCATATAAATATTTTTTTGTATGGTCAGATTGGGTAAAATATATAGAGTGTAGAAAATGTATAATTCAAAGCAAACATTATCCTACCTCATTTCTTTTAAACTCGGAAAATTGTTTTAGAACAAAAGAGTTTATTAATTTTTTGAACAAGCATAAAAATAAATTAGACACTGAAGAAAGAGATAGAAACAATATTTATAACCAGTTATTTAAAACAGTTTTTCATAAAATTTCATCTAAAAACCCAATATCAACCGATTATTCACAAGACTTTCAGCCTACTTTAACACCGTTTTATTCATATTTAAATGACATAATAGAAAACACCGGTACACAGAGCATTCCAGAATTGATATTAAAAAATAATTTTACAGGATCTGATATTAACTTTCTTATAAAAGTCTCCCCTGTTATAAATTATATAAATTTAAAAGAATTAAAAAAAATCGATAAAGTCAAAAAAGAAACTGTAAAAATGTTTTACTATGATATTAAATCAGAAGGTCACAAAATCATGAAATTGAATCAGTTAGTTCATATTAAATTTGATTCTGAAACACTTCTTGATTTTAACATTGAATCTGATAATTCAACATTAGATACTGATGAGATAGTATTGGATTCTCTAAATTTTGATAATGATAATAATTACGAATTTAAATGTAATCAGCATGTTAATGAGCAAAGTGAAGTATTTCGAAATAAACATATTTCTGAAGATAATTCTGATACTAGTATTAAAGAAATACTGAAGCAAAGACCATGTGAAAATAGCACAGATAGCGACATTATTGAAATTAATTCATCCAGTGAATCGTTTCAGTGTTATCAGTCTAATGAGAAGAAAACTCATAGAAATAATAAAACAAAATTAAATACTGTAAACACATCTGTAAAAAATTTATTAACATTTCCACAAAATAATTATTGGTTATATCATGGCA
>CM068320.1:2535000-2550000 GCA_034766995.1 Acanthacorydalis orientalis | reverse complement strand
AACAAAAAAGTGTTGAAAAAAATTAAATTGGGGTTAAGTAAGGAGACAATAGAAAAAGTGGCTAATTCTGAACAAGGAATTATCGAAAGAGTTTTAACAGATATTAGACAAAAGGTTGAAAACGAAAATATAAACAATAATGATACATTTTCGACAGAAATTTTATCCGTTGACTGTTGTACAGGTACGTGGATACTTCATAGTTGACACTTGTTAGATTTTTAATCCACTAAGTGACCAGAATAAAATGTAATTTAAGTTTATTTAAAATATATGATGGTTAACCCTTTACTGGTACGGTCAGAACGTAACTTGTATTCTGGGATCATCTCTGATCTCAAACTAAAATTTTATTTTTGTTTTAATTTATTGTGCTAAAGCACTTTTTTACTTATTTTGTAATAGTATTTAACCGGTCGAATAAGTATACTGAAAAAAATCGATTATGAAAGCAAAAAAAAAAGAAATTATCAATCGAAAAGTCTGAAGTAACAAAATTAAAGACATATTTCAATACTTTCATTTAATAGCTAAACACCTAAAAAAATTGACAAAAAAAGAATCCACTTCATTTTACGCAACTTTAATCATCACTTGATTCAGTGAAAAAAATTGAAAATGTTATTAGTTGGAGTAAAAAAATAACGATAACGTTTTATAACTTAAGACAAAAAATTGTAGCAGGACCTACAAACGATTTTCTCAACCGTATACTGCTTACATATCGTCTTAAAGCATTTAAAACATCATGTTGAATGTGTTCTGTCTTTAGATCGAGGACAAAGTTCATATCTCTGCTTCTTTGGAGTGGGTTCAAGGGCGTTACATTTTCCTGGGACTGGGATTTGCAGAGCCCTTGCTATTAATGGCTTCAAGTCCTTGGAAATTCTGTCACGAATTAGTTGATCAATAAAGTAGTCAACATTCTTGCTTCGGTTTTTAGTACCAAGCTCACTTATTTTTGAATTATAATGTACCAAATTAATTTCCTAAATAACATCTGTAATTAATAACTATCATGCTTCATGAGAAATTGTCTGTTTGTTGTTATATGCTCGTTCCTTCAAACTAGGCAAATGTGTAATTATGTTGTGTGATGGGGTCCTTACTTGAATTTTGGGTGAATTTTTAAACCACTTATACCTGATTTTGCCATAAAAATAATTATAGGAGTTATTTTGATTATCATCAGATTCGCTGTCTGGTTCAATTTCCTCTTCAGATGCAGTTTCGTGATCAGTATGTTCACTTTCAACGTTGGACAAATCACTATCCTTTTCCTCTAGCTAGGCCTTCCTCAAGCACTACTGATTCATCTAAGTCACTATCTTGCGTCAACATTTCTTAAATTTCTTTATCTGTCAAATATTTTTGCGTCGTGATTTTTCTAAAACAGTAACGTTATTAGAATAATGAGGTCACTTACGATCCCAAAACTGCAATTATCTAGCTCTAATGATTAAGTACAGCACAGACGTTTACCAACAACTAAATGATCAACAATTAGGAAGCCATTGAAGTACACCGGTCAGTGCTGCCAACATTTGAGTTTTTATGGGTAAACCTAAAACTGGGATCGGTATTGACCCCATTATACCAGTTAAGGGTTAACATATAAAGTGAAATTATTATTCAAAATGAAAATTGTTACTGAAGATATTAAAAATGTTTTTGATCTACATCCAATTATGTATCAATACTTTTTTTTCTTGATTTCGTACATCTGCACAAGTGATTTCAGGAATGTAATTAATAACTTCTAATATCAAAACATCAATATTTTAAGAATTGTATACACACTCTTTTAAAAACACCTCATAATAAGAAATATCTGTTATTAAAGTATTCTGAGAAATAACGCATGGTCTCGTTTAAAATATGTCTATCAAAATCCAATATGTGACAAGTTGCCTCGATCCACATGCAATGTATAACTATTTGAAGGCGGTGTATATAGTAATAGTGACGTCACGTAATAAGAAAATCTTTTTTAGTGTATTAAAATAGTATAGTTAACCCTTAACGCCTGAAGTACCCATTTGAGGTAATAAAGTAAACTTATATCCACTTAGAAACATTTTTGTTGGTAGTTTTAAATTTTGTGTCATCTAAACAAACCAATCAACGAGTCAATCACCTTAGTCATTGCAACAAACCATCATTTAGTGTTTGATATTGCTTCAAATTTGACGGTTTTTTTAGTGAGTCGATTGAAAGTGATTTCAAATTTGTATATTAAATACAAGTGAAGTAAATTTTTATTCATACGAAAACTGATAGCTAAGGTCTGAGTCTTACTGTAAGTTCACTTTTGTTTTAAAAAAATTCATATTTTGTATTTTTTTTTTCGTTGATGTATTTTACCGTTCTCAAATGGTGACAGTAAGCATTACACTATTGTTATATTACTATATAACATTATTATTTTTTTTTCTTTTTCATATTTAGTTGTAGTTGTTAATTTACCGTGAATCCTAAAACTTTTTATGGAAAATAGGAATTCCTAGGTTGGGACAAGCTCTGAAATACTTAGAAAATGAAAAATATCATATTGATGAAATCGTGGAACTGTATATAGTTCCTACGAATTTGGATGAACTAACAGACTGTGAAGACTTTGATGATGATGTTATTGAAGATCCAAATTATACTCCAAAAGAATTTTCTCCTAGGATACAAACTACAGTTATTACTTTTGAAGATAATGTTGAACAAGAAAATGCAGATGTTGAAAACTTCTGGAAAACAAAACATGTAATTTTAAAATTCTAAGTGAGTGAAAATAAATTCTGAATGTTTAGATTTTGAAGCAAGTGAAATTTTTAAATGTTTACCGAACTTGGACAAACTAAAAGATGATTTTAAAAAAACATCATCTAGAAAAAATTTTGAGAAGTTTTTCAGTGATGAAATTTTTGCTTACATTTGTTATCAAACAACGCTCTATACTTGGCAGAAAAACAATCATAATTTTTCAATTAATCGAAATGAAATACAAACTTTCTTTGCAATTTTGTTTCTAACTGGTTATCTTAAATTACCCCAAGAGCGATTATATTGGTCATTAGATGAGGATTTGGGAGTTTCTTGTGTATATGTAATGCGATGTCCAGAGATAAATACCTTGAAAAAAAATCCTACATCAAGCTGATAATGATAAAAGTGGTGATTCTCAAGACTGTATGTACAAAATAAGATCACTCATGGATAAGCTAATAAGCAAGTTTTACCAGTGGGACTATTTTCAAAGAGAGATGTCAATAGATGAATTTATGGTTAAATATTTTGGCCACAATTCAGCAAAACAATTCATAAAAAACAAACCAGTAAGATTTAGATAAAAAAATGGGATGATTAATAGTTCATCGGTAGATGAACTACATTATGCTTTCGATGTATACTTTATATTACTATTACTTATTTTTCTTATATACTTATTTTTCTGAAAAATTTGAGAAACACTTCAAATGCTGTGTTTGTCACATGAAAGAGCATGTAAAAAGTGTAGAAAAAAACACGTGCATATAAAAATAGTGTTTCGAGAAATATCATACATCTGCTTAATGTCCCCATTTGAGAACGCCCATTTTTTTAAGAAAAAAATAAAGTTAATTTTTATGTTTTATTACACATTTGTGAAAAATTAATACCATGTTTGTTTTTATGTATAATTCATTAATTTTTATCTATTCTTTTATATTTAGGCGTTAGTGGGTTAAGGTACGTTAGATAGTAGTAAATAGCATTTTATTGTTTCTAACTAACAATAAGTCTTCACAAAGCATATTTATTTTTACACAGAATGGTCAAATCCGTATTTGACTTCTAATGATTTAAAAATGCAATTTTATAAACTCTTGGATATTATTAAACTTATTTCAGTATACGTTTCTTATGGAAAGAAGACGAAAATAAAACTATTTCTTAAACGAAAAATGCAAAAATATGCCCTTGGTGCATAAAAAGAGTTGTTCCTAAATAAGTATGCCAAATTTCAACTTTGTATTTGGTCACTTGGTTTTAGAGTATGTGCTAATATAATTATTATTATTATTATATATATATATATATATATATATATATATATATATATATATATATATATATAAAGGTGTATTGTTTTATTATAATTGTATGTGAAATATCAGGTAATTGTTATAGAATGGATGTGTGTAAAGATAATGTGCTATAATAAATTTATGTTCTCGAACTATTCGCAAGCAGCATATCCTCACTAAAAATACTTTCATCAAAAATAAATTTAATTAATTTCTAAGATTTTTTTAACATTCTAGAAAAGGTTAACTCATATATATATATATATATATATATATATATATATATATATATATATATATATATATATATATATATAAAGTACAAATTTGAACATGTTTTAGGAATGAAGTTAGGTCTATAAATCATTTCCTATAATTTCAATAGTATTTATTTTCAAAATCCTAACGAACAATGAAGAAAGTAAATAAAAAAGTAATTTAAGTAGATTTTTTGCAATAACATAATTCTTTTCTACAACGATAATAGCAAATTGATTCACAAAGTTATATACTATAATTTTGGTATAGACTCAGTGATCTAAACTTACATATATATATATATATATATATATATATATATATATATATCATCATCATCTTCAGCCCCTGTCAATCCACTGCTGGATATATATATATATATATATATATATATAGAACAATTATGTATACATTTGTAAAATCTCATTGTAATTGAGGAAATAAAATATACTTAGTACATCTTTCTACAAATAACGTTCTCAAGTAACAGCAAATCCAACTTCCAAAATATGCACTTCTCTAAAGTGTAAATATCATAAAGAATCATTTTACTATAACATTCTTATTACGACGTTCTAACATGATATACAGTTGTAATTCATTTTCGAACCTCTTCCATGATTTAACATTTTTTGCATATTTTATATATCACAACACTTTCTCTCAAAGCTGAACATATTCCCGCGGCTTCGGTAGTATTTTGAACTGAAATGCGAAAATTATACAATGTCTAATATGTTACACTTTGAATGCTATCATGTTCATTACTATTTTATGAGGTTATGCCAACTACTTAGCTAACATATATAGTGTTTTTAATTGTTAAGGTTGGCACTTCAACAACGGCACAAATGAAAAATATTTTAATTTAAACACAGATGATTTAGTTGAAATGCACAGAAATATTTTTTTACATATAATACATGCATGCATACATACATACATGCAAGCATGCATGCATACACACATACAAACGTATATATATATATATATATATATATACATATATATATATATATATACATATACATATATATATATATATATATATATATATATATATACATATATATATATATATATATATATATATATATGTATATATGTATATATACATATATACATATATATATATATATATATAAAGTACATCATATTACAATGGCGTATGAGCAATGTTTCGATAAAATGATTTCATGAGGGCCATTTGATAAGTATGGTAAAAAGCAAGTTAATCATCGTTTATTTGAAAAAATCGATTTTATTTCCCAACATAGTCTCCATTGACGGCTATATACTTGGTCCAGCGAGTTTCCAATTTTTTATCTGGTCGGAAATGTAGCTTTTCTCAAAGTCTGCAAAATACGCATTGACGGTGGCGATGATATCCTCATTCGTCGAAAATTGTTCCACACCGATTCAAATTTTCAAGTTTGTGAAGGGGAAAAAGTTTCATGCAATTTTGCCATTGCGACGGTCAATTTGTGAGACAGCGAGTTTTCCTGGTGAAAGAGTACTTTTTTGTGGGACAATTTTGGCCGTCTTTGTTTCAGCTCTTCTTTCAACCGGTTCACTAATATTGTATTGTAGACTCCTGTTATTGTTTTTTTCCTTCGTAAAGTAGTCGATCAAGATGATTCTTTGAAGAAATCTCAAAAAACAGTTATCATCACCTTCCCAGCCGACAAAACGACCCTCGCTTTCGTCAGCGCACTTCCATCAGTCGTTGTCCACTGCTTTGACTACTGCTTCGACTCAGCTGTGCACTAAACATCACCATATTGGGTTGAAATGTCCTTTCTTGTGCGTTTTTGGTCGACAGTCAACAATCGCGGCGCCCATCTTGTACACAGTTTTTTCATGTGCAATTTTTCATACAAGATATTGTGCACTCGTTCAGTTCAGTTGCCTACAGTCTCAGTACTCGCGAATGTTCACTCGCCAGTCTTTCATAACAATACCATAGATTTTTTCAACAATATCTGTCGTGGTGACCTCAAGTGGGCGTCCAGACTGCGTTTCATCTTCACTGCATGTTCGACTACGTTTGAACTCATTTAAACAGTCTTCAACGCTGGTGAAGAGTCCCTATGAACTTCATTCAACTCCGCTTTAATCTGTGCGGCCGTCTACTTTTTCAAATAAAAATGTTTTATCACTGCACGGAATTCGCTTTCTCCATTTTTGTAACAACTGCTACAATGCTTCAAATATCTGTAGAACGTAAACAACGCGTCGCTTCTAGTTGAAATTTCGCCTACGCTAGTTTGAAAAGTGACACTTTATAGCCATGATGTTACCAAATGAACGGTGACGTCATCTCATAGAAATTTACTAAACGTATCAAATGGCCTTTGTGTGGGTATGTATATATATATATATATATATATATATATATATGTATGATATATATATATATATATATATATATATATATATATATATATATATATATATATATATATATACATATAGATATATATATATATATATATATATATACATATATATATATATATATATAGTATTATCTTATTGCATCACTAGGTTCTAATTTTATTAAAATCAACTACTTGCTACGAAATTATAGTAAAGTCCATTTAAGCGTAGCATATTCGTACTAATGTGTACAAATAGTATTGTATAAAAATAATCAATTATAAGAATATTATTTGAATAATATAAATTACTTTTCAAATTTCGCAAATAAAGATTAACATTTGCACAAAACACATTTATTCATAATATTAGGCGAAATAACTGCGCTGCCTGTAAAAACAAATATCAACGGTAACGACGGCTATATATCCGAACAAAAACTGATACCAGAAGTAATGATGTCGAAGATTGTTCAAGAGTTATCGGAGAAAAAAGAAATCATTGAAATTTTAAATCAAAAAGTATGTTAGAATCATTTCTGTCAAATTCTTTGCAAATTATGCACTGAAACACCAGTATCATATTTTACAGATAGAACATTTAGAAAATTTAATGAAAATAAAAGATCAACGTATTATTGATTTGAATGGGCAGCTACAACGCTACAGGAATATAGACAAGTCATCGAATTTCTTAAGTTTCATACCAAAACTAAATCACTTTTAATGAAATAACCGCATGTAAATTATTTCATAAAATATACAATACGTTTTAATTATATTGTATTTTTTTAATAGCAATAAAATAAATTGCAGATAACACACTTTCGTTTTTTATTAAAAATATTATATGGGCCATTTCTCTGACAAATGATAAATAGGCTAGTTGCGGCATGATTTTGTCGTAACTATGTTTTTACCTTCTTAATAACAAATAAAAAGATCACCTATATACACTTTAGACTCTTTTTTTTAAAAATGAACTGTAAGTGTAATAACTCATCCATTCACGATTTTTAAACTCGCTAGAAAATGTTAAATTTTATATATATATATATATATATATATATATATATATATATATATATAAGGTCATTAAATATGAAATATCCGATTTTGAATCAAAATTTTAGTTTATGATGCCTCAAACAAGAAACAGTACAATTAATTAAAGTATGCACCTAAACTATCGACACAGTTTTGCCATCTTAAAATTAGTTTATTTGTGCCAGCATCGAAGAAGCTTGAGGATCGAATTGTGATGAAATCTCGAAAAGCGTTTTCCACAGCTTGTTGAGAATTGATTATTTTTCCTTGCAAGAAGTGCTCCAAAGTCAGGAAGAAGTGATCGTCAGTCGGTGAAAGGTCTGGTGAATACGATGGATGACAGAGAGTTTCGAAGTCCAGCTCCTATAGTTTGAGCAGCGTTATTTCTGCGACATGTGGTCGAGCGTTGTCTTGCAAAAGAATTCACAAGAGGAAGCGCAAACGAAATTCTTTAACAATTCAGGAACTTAAACTAAATAAAATCCAAACCACTTCTCATATATTTAGTATATTTTCGTGAAAAGAAAATAATTACAGCAGATTCGAGCGGATACCATATACTACCATACTGAAAACAACATTTACCATAAAATAAAAGTCAATATCTTTTCAGAGCTGTCATTTGACTTGATGGTTGTATAATTTTGAATTGGTTTTTACTAAATACATTAGTATTTTGCAGTGCTCCTTATATTTAAAATGTAACAATATTACATAATATTTAATTATAAGTTATTTTTCTAAATTTTAATAATTTATGTGAGATATAAAATTATCATAAATTATATATTTTTTCTTAATATCTACTTGCAATATTTTAGTACCGGAATTAATTTTATTTCGTTACCTACATTTTTTATTAGTGCTAAATTATTACATTGAAATAATCTTTATTAACGAAATACACTCATAAATGGATTGTGATTTCTCTATTACCTCATGCTTATGTTTTTACATAACTATTAACATTATACAACTTTACAATGGAATAAGAAGCATATCTAATACTTTAAATGTCTTAATTAACAAATAATAAATAAAATATGATAAGAAATTAATATCTTCTATTCATCTTTGCCTAAGAAAAATTTCATTTGTACATTTTTTCCATCAAAAGTTGTTTAAGAGTACCATATAAGTTCTATGATATTTAATTCAAGTGATCAACTATTATTACTAATATTTTACGTACTCTCTCTCTCTCTCTCTCTCTCTCTCTCTCTCTATATATATATATATATATATATATATATATATATATATATATGTGTGTGTGTGTGTATGTGTGTGTATGTGTGTGTATGTGTGTGTATGTGTGTGTGTATGTGTGTGTGTATGTGTGTATGTGTGTGTGTATGTGTGTGTATGTGTGTGTGTGTTTGTGTGGGTGTGTGTGTGTGTGTGTGTATGTGAGTGTGTGTATGTATGTGTGTGTGTGTATGTGTGTGTGTGTATGTGTGTGTGTGTATGTGTGTGTGTGTGTGTATGTGTGTGTGTGTATGTGTGTGTGTGTGTGTGTATGTGTACACAATGTAATGTACTATGACATTCTTTCTCTTATGTCCATGGATTCTGAAAAAATGTGTTTATAGTAACAAAATATCTACTTGAAACTATATAAACTATATATAACTATATATTGTAGTTAACTGAGAAGATTTATAAGTGATCTATCAGGGTCGTTTGATAAGTATGATAACAAAGCAAGTTAAACACTGTTTTTTGGAAAAAAATGATTTTATTTCACAACATAGTTTCCATTGAGAGCTATACACTTGGTCCAGCGAGTTTCCAATTTTTTCATCTAGTCAAAAATGTAGCTTTTCTCAGTCTTCAAAATACGGATTGACAGCGGCGATGCCATCCTCATGTTCATTGATGTAACCAGATCCCATTTATTTCCTAGAACTCGGAACGATTCTGCCTCTGTACATTTTCGTATGTGTTCAACACTATAATTGTCAGTTATCAAAGAAAATGCCGTTATTGTTTTACCGTTTATAATATTTCGCTTGGCACATCCCGTCGGATCTGATACTTCTTTGAAACTACGATGAAATTGGTAGTGAAAATGATGATCTTCCAGATCGTGGACCATCTTTTATTTGTTGTTAAGCAGTTCCATCAAGAGCCACTTCAATTTTCTGGTCATTTTCGGAACTTGACAGAATTTTTTTCGCTTTTGTCCTGTATGTGCATTCAAAATGTTTTCTTCTTCATTATCAATGTCTGAGAAATCATTGTCGGTGTTAAATAAATAATCTTCATTTTCAATTTGGTCATCTTCAAGATCAGAATATCTCCCTTCACTAATGTCTGAACACTCTTATATTATTTTTTTTTCTAATAACTTCGTCACTGAACGTCTTGACATATTTAGGGATAAAACTTAGAAATAAAATAAAATAGTACAAATAACATATAAAACTAAGAGCTCACTACTATAAGATTTGTTTACTCTTTCTCTTACTTGATTGCTTTTGGACTTAGATATTCCCTCTGAGATTCTCAAAACGGTTCTATCTTCTGATCTCATCATACGTGCATTAAACTGTCATCATAAGAATTCACTATGGAGCATGTATTCTGAGAATGTTATATGAATAAATGGCTTATTTATTGCGTTGCCCGATAGCGGCTCCCTCAGTTCACATTTCAATTGCTCACGCCAGTGCCATTAAGAGACATCCCATATTCAGAAATTTTCATTTGTAGCTATCCAGATCTGAGTTCTATTCTGAACTGAGATCCAGACCAAATAACTTTATAAAAGTGCGTTAATTTGTCGACCGGTCAAATGACCGGTTGCGCTAGACAAGTCAGACTATATACGTTTCCCAGAGAAAAACGAAACAAAAGGAACGATAAAAACAGAAAAAAATGATCAAACGGATAATATAAGAATTGTCATAAAGTCAAATGAACGAAAGAAATAAAAATGAATGCAGAATTTTCAATTGAATTTTAAAACCCGTCATTTTACCGGGAGGGGTACGTTTAGTGTTAATCTCATCTATCCAGAAATAAACAGTCTTCAATGCTGGAGCAGAGTCCCTGTCAACTTCATCCAATTCCGCTTTGATCTGTGCGGCCGTCCATTTTTTTCCAATAAAAATGTTTGATCACTGCACGGAACTCGTTTTTTCTATTTTTGCGGCAACTGGTACAATGCTCGCTCTGAACATTTATAGATGTGAACAACGCGTCGTTTCTGGATGAAATGTCGCTTATGTTAGTTTAAAAAGTGATACTTGATAGCAGTCATGTTATTAAATGAATGGTGGCGTCATCTCATAAAAAAAATACCAAACTTTTCAAACGACCCTCGTATGTCTCCTCGGGATGCATCACAAACTAAGAAGAATTACAGGAAGTGAATAATATATAAACAAATTTTATAGTATACAATATAAAGATAAGGGTAAATATAGTTTAAGTAAATATGAATAAAATATAATAAACTAATATTGTTTAATGAAATAATAAACGAGTCCAATGCTCGTTACATTAAGACAGTCATTGGATTTCACAAATTCTCTATTCATCCCACAAACTACACCGAATTTTTCCGAATAAAAATATTCAATAAATTATTATTGATTATTGTTTATGCGCATTTCGATAACAACGTGCCCATCGTCAGAGTGTCAAGGTACAGATTTTTCTGTACATTGGCGCTATGAATAGGATGACATCACCATCAAAATTCACATAAACGACAATAAAAAAATAAGCAATAATAATTTATTGGATATTTTTTATAGGAAATCCTTTGGCACGGTTCGTGGGGTGAAGAAATAATTCATTTATGAAAGTAAATTTAGCCACAGTGTCAGAACTGTTTTGACAGTAATTGAAAATAAGATTATGTACATAGAATATTTATGTACCACCACAATATTATTCTAATGTCTATCGTTTTATTACTATTATAATTAATTTGCTGACAAATCTACAAACGAGTATTAGTGTTTTTGCAATTTCTTTTATCTAATAAACACAACAATTAACATTGAGAAAGTTGAACCCTTTACAAACATGAATTAAGTTCGGGCTTATTGGATCGTGTTTATGGTGCTATACTATACAATCTATAATCAATCGACCAATAATAAAAAAACACAGTTTGTTTGATTTTTAGTGTTAATTTTTAAAGAAAGATACTTTTTACTGTCTCATGCAAATTTCGTTCTAATCACTGTATTTTCATCAGTGATTATGTCGAAATACTACTGTAGCAATCAAACATTAAATTTCTGACTAAAAAACTCACTATATAAGCACATAAAAAACATCGATTTATTTAGTAGTCTGCTGAATGTTGTAGTTGAGGTGTTCCGCATTTCATTGGCTTCACGTACCTCATTGTCATAGAAAATACGTGTAAAGTATTATGTTTCCTTTACTAATAAGTAATAGATTGTGCGTGCTTCGAGAAGTTGCGGTTTTAGAAATATTATATTAAACAAATACATCCATACACACATACACACACACACACACACACATATATATATATATATATATAAATAAATTTATATATATATATATATATATATATATATGAATAAATTTATATATATATATATATATATATATATATATGAATAAATTTATATATATATATATATATATATATATATATATATATATATATATGTACATATTTAATTAAGGTAGTGTTGTAAAAATCTGTTTTTTAATTCAAACATTTGCGATGGAATACTTAATTGCAATCTCGACAATCATTTTTTTATTGATTCTGTTGAAAATCTATGTGAAACTCACAACGGGAAAGTGTACAAGTAAAGCAAGATTGGATGGAAAAACAGTGATCATTACTGGTGCCAACTCGGGTACGTAAATTAATTAATTTTATATATTTAATTATTAATTGTGATTTTAAATTTGTGTTTAAGCAATATAGTTTTTGGTACTGTCGCTAAATTCACTTTTATTATGATATTTTCATTCTCTTAACAAGCCATAGAATTTATTTATGAAAAATGATCAATAATTGATTATTAATTAAATTTTATTTTTGTGTATGTACATTTCAATGACAATGATATTATATTTAGAGTGTTCTGTAAGTATAGCTTGCGGTGTGAAATTAAATCACATTTTTTTCTGATCAATGGGATCAGAAAAAAATGTGATTTAATTTCACTTGCCCAATTAATAAAACTGTTAGAGAACAATATTCACAAACACCTGGTGGTTTTTTTTTTACAAAAAAATCACCTGATTTGCACTTATTTACACTGTCATGTTTTTAATTATAAAGTTATTTGGATGTTTTTATATTTCTGCATATAATATTTATTACAATGTTCATTTCTTGATAACATACTAAAAAATTAATTAAAAAAGTAATAGTCAGTTGATTCAATGACATTAGTTATTTCTATGTCGACATTGATAGCTATTTTTTTGATGCTTTTACTTGGATTTTAAGGTCGGTATACAACAGTTAATAGGAGGGTCGTTTGATAAGTATGGTGAAAAGTAAGTTAAACATCGTTTTTTTTTTGGAAAAAAAATATTTCTCAACATAGTCTCCATTGAGAGCTATACACTTGATCCAGCGAGTTTCCCATTTTTTCATCCTGTCGGAGAAGTATCTTTTCTCAAAGCCTGCAAAATACGCATTGACGGTGGCGATGCGATCCTCATTCGACGAGAATTTCTGCCCACCGAGCCAAATTATAAAGTTTGTGAAGAGGAAGAAGTCGCACAGGGCCAAGTCCGGAGAATATGGTGGATGAGAAATCAATTCGAAACCTGATTTGTACATTTCGATTTGTGGGACGGCGCCGGTGCGTTGTCCTGCTGAAAGAGGACTTTTTTGCGCCAATCTTCACCGTTTTTATTTCAACTCTTCTTTCAAACGGTCCAATAATTTTGTATTATAGGCCCTTGTTATTATTTTTCCCTTCGTTAAGTAGTCGATCAGGATGATTCCTTGGGAATCACAAAAACAGTGACCATCACCTTCCCAATGGACAAAACGGTCTTCGCCTACTTCGGTGCACTTTCACCAGTCGTTGTCCACTGTTTTAACTGCTACTCTGAGTCAGGTCTATAGTGATGATTCCATGTTTCATCCACGATAACGAATCGACGCAAAAAGGTCTGCGGATTGTGGTTAAACACCGCCAAACACTAGATTGAAATGTCTTTTCGTGTGCGTTTTTGGTTGATAGTTAGCAATCACGGTACCCATCGCGCACACAACTTTTTCATGTGCAATTTTTCGTGTAAGATATTGTCCACTCGTTCAGTTGAGATGCCTACAGTCTCAGCAATCTCGTGCATTTTCACTCAGCGGTCTTCCATAACGATACCATGGATTTTTTCAACGATATCAGTCGTAGTGACCTCAACTGAGCGTCCAGCGCGCGCTTCATCTTCAATTCATGTTCGACCACGTTTAAATTCATTTATCCAGAAATAAATAGTCTTCAACGCTGGTACAAAGACCCTACTTCATCCAATTCCGCTTTGATCTGTGCGGCCGTCCACTTTTCCAAATAAAAATGTTTTGTCACTGCACGGAACTCGTTTTTTTTCATTTTTATGGCATCTACTACAATGCTTGTGTCAAATATCTGTATAACGTGAACAACGCGTGCTTCGGGCTTAAATTTCGCCTATGGTAGTTTAAAAAGTGACACTTGATAGCCATGGTGTTATCAAATGAATGGTGGCACTATCTCATAGAAATTTACCGAATTTATCAAACGACCCTCGTATAATAGTCTATCGACTAACATGGAGATTACGTTTCTCAAAAATTCCGCGTTAGCAAATCGTGTTATATAAGACTCACATTTCATAAAAAGGGTTGCGTTCCAAACGTTTTTTTACATAAAAGACCGAATATATTTTAAAATCGAATTAAAAATAAACTTTATTCAAAAAAAATATCAAAATTTAAATATTTCATTTCATCAAATAGTTATAGAAATGAACTTATTAAATTAATTTTAATCAGTATCATTCTTTTCTAAAATCACATTTCGTTGAAAACTTGAATTTGTCATTGGACGGACAGCTACATCAGATAAAAATTTCTTCGATATAATTTTCTTCATTTGATAAAATCCTATTTTTTGGTCTTTACGATTCTCCAATTGGTTAAATTATCAAGAAATTTGTTATGAGACTTTGTTTTGACTTTTTCAGCAATTATTTTCGGATTTTGTTCGGATTTCAGTGCTAGAACAATTTCTAACTGCCTCTTAAATTTGTTAGAT
>CM068320.1:2530000-2532500 GCA_034766995.1 Acanthacorydalis orientalis | reverse complement strand
TTTTTTATTATTAATATTTAGAATGAAAATAATAGGTTGGTGCAAAAATAATTGTGGTTTTTACGTATCGAGTATAAAGACGCATATATTAGTTAAAAATTATACTTATTAATCAAAATAAAGACCATTAGCCTACAAACATTGCTTGCAACGGGAAACAAGTTTGTTCATTCCCACAAGATAGAATCCCGGAGTCGTGGAATTAACGAATTCATCGAAAGCGCTTTGAGCTGATGCTTAATTTTTGAAAACCTTCTTTCGTAGGAAATTACTCAAATGTATAAAAAAATAATAATCTGTCGGAGACAGGTCCGGAGAATAAGGTGGGTGGGGTAAGGTTTCATAACCCAGTTAATTTAATTTTTTAAACTCATTTATGAGACGTGTGGTCCGGCGTTGTAATGAAGAAGAATTGGTCTTCTTCGATTGACTAATGGTGGCCGTAAACGATGCAACTTCTCATGCATTTTTCCAATCTCTTGACAATATTTTTCTGCTGTTATTATTTCACCAAGATTTAAGAAGTTGTAGTGAATAATGCCACTTTCCGACCACCAAACAGTGACCATAAATTTTCTTCATGAAGCTTCGGCTTAGGAAACAGTTTTTGGTGCTTCTCCACGATCTAGCCACTGTAATGAACGTTTCCGATTATTGTTGAGAATCCATTTTTCATCACATGTGACAATGCGATCAAGAAACAGATCGTTTTCGTTACATAAAAGAAGAGCAGAGCAGACTTCGGTATCGCCGAATTGCTTGATGTTCGTTTAATTCATACGGCACCCATTTATGCAGCTTTTTTGTTTTCCCAGTTAGCATCAAATGTCGAATAACTATTGAATGATCAACACTGAGTTCTTCTGCCATCTCTCGAGCTGTTTTACGTTGGTCGGCTCAATAATGGTTCTTAAATCATTATTTTCTATAGCTAAAGGACGTCCACAACCTTGTTCACCATCGAGGCTTTCGTTTCCATTACGAAATTTTTGGAGCCAATGTGGAGCCGTTCGTTCACTAATTGAATCTGCGCCAAAAAATTGATATTTCGAACAGCTTCTGTTTCGTTTACGTACCAATTGAAACCCATACAACAAAATCACGCGAATTTGCTTCTTTCTGTAAGTAATTTAAGTGGTTATATCCAATAATACTGAAGAATGAAAACAATAGACATAATCTGAAAGCAGTAATGATAATTTCATTGTTTACAATGATGTATCACATGACTATAATAAAAGATAACTAGAAAAATTGGCGCCAAATTTAAAATGATAAAATTCGCAATTAGTTTTGCACCAACCTAATACAATATAAAATATAGAACGGACCCCATTAAATTTGATTGTTTGTTATTATAATATTATACTTTTAATTCGATTAGAAATAAATAAAAATATGTCTCTTTTTATGCGGTAGATACGTTCCACAGAAAACCGCATATAAAAAATCGCACATAAAAGACATAACTAATGTTGAAAAACTAGGGATACGTTCCATAATTTTTTAAAACCGCACAAAATAAAAGTCATGAGTTAAAATACACCCAAAATCGCATAAAAAAGGGTATGAAAATTCTGTAAAATAAAAATGCCTAAAATTTCCATCGAAAATATGAAAGAAATTGATATAAAACTTAAAATAAATTTGTTTTAAAACTTTATTCATTTAATTTTATTGAAAAGTACCAAATCTTTTTACATTTTTTCATCAGAATTATCGTCGATATCTGACAATGTTTGGCACCATTTACGAACTGGTGCGAAATCACTTTTATCACTAGAAGAGATAGCCAGTGCATCAGATTTGCATGGTAAAGAAAATGGTTCTTTACAAACAGAATCAGCGTCTACTTCACCCTCGTTCTCTGTTGATTTTCTTTCCTCTGACAATGTAATCAGTGATTAAACTTTGCGATGATGATTTTATTAATTTTTTATGCAGTTCGCGATATCCAGACATACGAGTCTTCAACTAACGCTAGAATTTGAAGACTCGTTCAGAATTTATGTCATTAATAAGAAAATGATTCTTAATTTATTGTAAAGTTGAAGACTTTCTCGAATTGTATTTGCAGCGAGAATAGATTTTTCTTCCACTTCACTGTCGTTTTCTGGATCTTCGACGGTATCTAAAGTTATACCAATAATATCATCGTCACTTAAGGCATTATCCACAAACAATTCGTCGACATCATTCTGGCTAAAGATATCAAACCTTCTTCACCAGTTTCATGTGCCAAAGTAATGATTTCAGCTGATAATGTCGATGTTTGAATGGTTGCACTGTTTGCAACACATTCAGGCTAAACTGCTTTTCAGCAGGCATTTAAAATTTGTGGTCTTATTTCAACGATAGCAGATACAACATGATTTATACAGTCCAAAATAGAATTTTTTTCCAAATGTCAGTTTCTGTTAATGACATATTTTCTAGTTTATCCAATATAAATTAATAAGTGCGCTTAACGAATTTTTGTTTTAAAAGTAGTAATTATGCC
>CM068320.1:2457500-2525000 GCA_034766995.1 Acanthacorydalis orientalis | reverse complement strand
TCATCGTTTTCATGAAATAGTCATTCAAAATTATAGGTTTCGTACAAATATCAACCTAAGTAAATAAATATGATACTGCAAATATGTTAATTTTCATTTAAATGTAAAATGTCAAAAGTTTCTAGTATTGTAGTATGTTGTACTTGATAATGATTCTCTCATTCGTGTAACGACCTATATTTCAAAAATATATACTTATCATATCAAAGACAAAAACGTACTTAATATCTATTGTAAATAAAATAAACTACAAATACTAACAAGTAGTTGCCAACTGAAACGTGAGGCACTATTTTGTTTTACAATTATTATCATATTTAGTGTTCTACAATTTATATAGTAACTAATTTTTTAAACATGGCAAAAGTTCCTTCTGATCTACTACTACTTCTGTCTTTTAATGTACTACAATAAGATTTATTATGATTTTGTTCTATTAATAACAAAAAAAAATAACTAACAAAATTATTTTCATCCCGAGATCAATTCATAACTTAAATGACGCATCACGAAAAATAATCTATTTATCATATTTTTCTGTATTTTTAACACCCGGTAGGAGATACTTTTTGTTTTATTAATTCTTTTATTTGCAATAAATTTGATAAAATGTTTATGTGGTACAAATTCGTCGAATCTGCATATAAAGTCAGAAATTTTCCCATTCTCTTTGTAGAAATATCTCGACATCATTTTTATTTAATATTCGGTGTTTTCTTTCATTTCTTAATTATAATTATTAGTTTTTTTAAAACATTATGGTTTAACGACAAGCTTTAACGGCGTGGCAGTAAGAAAATTGTTTTTTTTTCAAATTTTAAGAGCTAATCTTCAATTTTTGTTCAGAATATTCAAATACACATTTTTGTTCTTTATATATATATATATATATATATATATATATATATATATATATATACATATACATATATGTTACATACTGGGAATACGTGCGTGACAAAAATAATCACTTAAAATAAAAATATTTACCTGTCAGTTACCTTTTTTCAGTTCACTACAATTACCTTTTTTCATTCACTGCACGTTTTTCTTCTCACCAATTTGCTGCACACGCGAATCTTTTCGAAGTGTCCAAAGAACTAAAGAGACTTCTTTATCTATGAACTGAGAACATAGAGTGTCTTCTGCCTAATAAATTACGAGTATGTTCATCTGTCAATACTAAAATGAAGGATGTTAGCCAGTGTATTACGGCAAACATCTATACGCTATAATGATGTAAAAGTTTCTATTTCACTTTATGTAATTATTACGGAAATTAAGAATTATTTTGGATTAAATACACAATAGGCATTATATGTTTTTGAAAATTAATCAATTTAAATATATAAAAAAATGTAAAAAATAATATAACTTCTATTAGGTTGGTAGTAAAATAATTACGGTTTTGTTTTCTGAACTCAAACCTTATTTTTTTTAATGAAAGTGTTATTTCATCGCGTTCATGTTAATATCATTTTAAAGTGTACTTTTCGGTCTATATTTTGGTAACATCGACTTTGGTTTTATTATTAATTTTGTTTCAAATTGCTGCTCATAAACTAAACGATACTTTTGGTGTGCGAACTATTAAGAAACACGCGATGCAATAATGGATTCAAAAAATTCGTATTGGAAACGAGACCCTTGATGATGAAGAAAGTCGCGTGCGTCCTTCTTCAGTTCATAACGACCAACTGAAATCGTTAGTTGAATTAGAACCACGCACAATAATTCGAGAGTTCGCACAAAATTTAGGCGTTAGTTGTCCAACAATTCTGGACCACTTAAAAGAGCTAGAAAAATCAAAATAGCTGTAAATGTATATGAATTTAAGGTCATAAACCAAAATTATTTTTCTACCAACCTAATATAATTCCTAATTTACGAAATTAAATTTATTTGTAAAATGATTTTATATTTAATTTATTCTTAATGATTTTTGCATTTAAATCATCAAGTTACAGTGTAAAAAAATTATAGTAAATTATTATTTTTTTAGAGAATGAAGAACAATTTTTGTGGCAAGTGGATTAAATGAATATGAAAAATATTGTATCAACAATAAGATGATAAGAGTGTCACAGTTGTAATATCAGAAACATGGATTTGAAAGAGAATGTGACAGTATGTATGTGCTCTATACCGCTCCAATAATAATTTCTCTCTCTTTTTATTACTAATTTTTTTGTTGCAACAAGCAAATAGCATTTCCTTAGTATTCTTAGTTCTTTATAAATATTTATAACAATAATAAATTTACGCCGGCTAATTTAGGTAGTTGGCATGTGATATTACTAATTGTAAGTATCGGACACGAGACCAATAACCTATGCTTCAAAATTGAGTATTTGACTGAGTCCAGCTGAAGCTATCAATGTATATTATATGAAGGTCCAGATCGATGAGGCAGAGGCCTATCGAACAGTTAAATTATTTTACCGGTTCGCGAATATGTCCGATTTGCCCGACCAACTTTTATATCTTCAAGGTCAAATTTTCTCGAATATTTTAGATTAGTGTTTCTCAACCTTTTTTGCATCAAAGACCGGTAAAATTACGGACAAGTTTACGTGGACTAGTAAATTTAAATTTTAAATACTTTCCCTGTTGCACATTATGCTTATATTTCTGATAATATATTTTATTCGTCACTAATCTAAACAATACTGACTCTTACCCAGTACATGCAGTAGTTCCAATATACTATTTAATTGTCACCTGTAATAATTAAGCCAGCGTGAATACGACAGATATTTTTCTGCGATAGTACAGAAAAAATATTGGAAAACGTGACTTTTTCAATAAAATCATGTCAAAGAATTGAATTCTTAGTATTTTTAAAATTATCTCATATTCAATGACCCAAATGTTTCATTTTGTTAATGTATTGGTCGCAACTAAATATATATATATATATGTATGTATGTATGTATCTATGTATGTATTAGGATGGTGCAGAAATAATTTCAATTTTTATAATTTTAAGTTTGGCGCCGACTTTTCTAGTTACCATTGTCTTTTGTTAGTCTTGTGATATATCACTGTAAACAATGAAATTAGCTCTACTGATTTCAGCTTATGTCTATTGTTTTCATTCTTTAGTATTGTTGGATATAACCTCTTAAATTAGTCATGGAAAAAAGAAAATTCGCTCGATTTTGTTGTATGAGTTTCAATTGGGACGTAAAGCAACAGAAACTGCTCGAAATATCAAATTAGTTTTTGACAGGGTCAATTCGTGAACGTGCAGCTCAACACTGGTTCCAAAAATTTCGAGATGGAAACGAAAGCGTTGATGGTGACGAGTGTCGTGGACGTCCATCAGCTATATACAATAATGATTTAAGAACCATTATTGAAGCAGACCCACGTAAAACAACTCGAAAGGCAACAGAAGAACTCAATGAATCAAAGACGATGGCATTACTATCAAAATACACATAATATATTTTGAAAATGATCAATAATAAGTTATTGAATGTATTTGACTATAACATTATTTGTGGTTTGTAGGGTAACAAAAGAATTTATCAGCGAGAGCAAAAAAATGATAAATATTACAAATTATTTGAATATGTAATTAATGAACAGAGAAAATTAGGTGTAAAATTATGTTACGATTCCCAGTACCGTTTCGGAAAAACTAATTACAATTGATGAAAATTTGACTTATTTGCGTGTTGCTAATTTGTGAAAATGTGACAACATTCAAGATCACACAATTGTTAAAGATTTACTAATTTTTTATGATGTCAAAGCTGTCATCTTATGAATAATGACAATATTGTAACAGTATCGTCACGTTTAGCACTTAATAATTAATAAGAATAAATATGTATCCGTATAGTTTTAATATATAATATACTTTTTAATATATAATACATGTACGTTTTTTATTCATATTTGTCAGTCATTAAGGTAATGTAAGAATAAAATTTATTTTGTTCTTTTTTTTTGTATGTTGACATGAGAATATTATAATTACTTTTTACTGTAACCAGAGGGCTTCGTCCCCTGCTCAATGCGCTCGTCTACTCGACTCTCGAGAAGGCTTTGCCTCCGCTTGATGACGCTCGCTCTCCTCTAACAAATAACAGAAATTAACAAATTACACACAAATAATCTGGGCAAAATGTAATTATTAAAATTGAGAAAAATTATAAAAACTAACAACAAAATACAATGTTAAAATGTGTAACAATTTTTTTACTCTAAAGCTTCAGTGAATACAATATTTTGAATAAATTTCCTATCAGTTTTACACTGAAAACGTACACGATCTCTTGTTGTACACCATGAGAGAGCTACATACATGTGACTGATGTTAACCAATCAGAATAGAGACCACGCGATCTCCATCAACCAATCAGAACCACGAATAGTTTCTAAACAGTGTGCACGGAACCGATTTTTAATTATAGACATATATTATGAATTACTAATATTTTGGAATACTTTTTTGTTATGCAATCATTTCAATAATTAGCTTATATGTCATTAAATTGTAATAATATAGACAATTGCATCATTTGGTTTATGAATTACAGTACAAAAATTTACGACAGAACGTTAAAACGTACGGAAAGAGCAGAATTAAGCGTTAGCCTAAATGCACAGAAATTAGGGCGATATTGTAAAATATAAGACTAATAAAAATCATGTATGTAACAAATATCCGTGACTAACTTCCTTATTTACGCTTATGATTTCAGATTTATTGAAAAAATCAGCACCCAGTAGAATTGTAACAGTCGCATCAGCCGCTCACCTTACATCTATCTTAAATACATATAATCTCAATAAGGATTATTGGTTCAACTGGATTAATTACAGCAACTCAAAACTTTGCAATATATTAATGTCGAACGAACTGGCGCGTCGTCTAAATGAAACAGGCGTCACTTCGAACAGTTTACATCCAGGAGTAATACGAACAGAACTCTTCCAGTACATGCCGCTACCATTAAGAATCATGGCTAATTTCATAACGAAAATGTTTTTCAAGGTATACACTTTATAAGTACATTATGCATTTATTTTATAGTTAGCAATCTTGGTTATAAGAACCTAAATTATATATTCAGTTTGGATTCCCACTTAATTTCATTGATTTTTTTTCAGTTTTAAGGATTTCGAATATATAATGACTAATGTAGTTACCGTAATTTATTTTAAGGTTTCTGGTATAAGAAAAATTCGGTATAGTACCATAATTGAAAAATACTAGTATTTTTTAAAAATGTTACAAGTTAAAATTTAAAAAAAATCCGTTTTCTTATAACAACTGATGTAAAATTTTAAGTATAACGGTACACAAATTGTTTATTCTGTATATATCTAATTCGTTCAGTGGATCTGGCTGTGGAATATTGCATCAGAATGGACAATATAATCCTGGTTGTGGGATGATAGGGGATTTGTCTAGAGTATAATTACATTTTTTTGAACTATCAGACCTTACGCTGCCGCGGCTAGCGCGAAATGGTTAAATTCCAGTATTTTTAAAAAATATCTCGCTTCCTTTTGTAGCCACAAAATAAATTAAAAAGCTGTTTTGTACAGAATTTTATTCTTTACAACTTTGGTTCACATATTTTTTTTCATGTGAAGAATATTTTATTGTTTATTGCAAAAAACAGTAAAAAAAAATTTTGCATTTTTATTGTTTCGTTCGTTTGACGTTAAATATACCTATTAACAAAGTTATAGAGCGTGAAAGAATCCATAACTTTCTCGTTATACTTTTTTTTGGTGTGATAAGTATTTATTGTTTTACACCGCTGCAAAAGACCGCGTGTGCCGTAGCGTGGAATTATACAAGTCGACGCAACACCATGAGAAGCTATTACAGTTGTACGCATAAGGTACGCGCGACCTTTTGCATCGGTGTAAAACAATAAATTCTTATCACACCAAAAAAATGTAACAAGAAAGTTGTAGATTTTTTCATGCTCTATAACTGTGTTAATGACTATCTTTAACGACAAATGAACGAAAAACAATAAAAATGCAAAATACTTTTTTTACTGTTTTTCTGCAATAAACAATAAAATATTCATCACATAAAAAAAATATGAGAAAGTTATAGTCAGTTAAATTCACTCCAAATGACTTTTTAACTTCGTTTGTAACTACAACAGGAAGTGAGATATTTTTTAAAAAATAACCCGAAATTTAACTCTTTTTTTCGCGCTGGACGCTACAGCGTAAGTTCTCACTGTTCACAAAAGTGTAATTATACTCTAGACAACCACCCTACCATCCCTCAACCAAGATTAGATTGTCCATTCTGATGCAAGGATGGGCCCGAATTCTAGCTGGATTTACTAGACTATATATACAATTCAATTTTTATCCTTTTACAAGTCTTGGAACAGAAAATATATCAATTTTAATTTCATCTACACAAGTATTCAACGGTTTTGACGCTTTGTCTACAATTCATCATATGTATTTAATATTCGATTTTGTTTGTACCAGAATATATGAGAAGCAAATATTTAATAATAATTTATTAATATTTAATATTTTAAGAACAAATATTTTTAATATTTGTTTAAACAACAATGAAATTGGAAAACTTTTTAAGAAAAAAATCATTCTCTCAAGAGTTAGATTTCCTCATTCCATGTATACAGTATAAAACCATAATTGTAGGAAAAGTGTCTGGAACAGCGTCCAGTCAAAGTTAGTTATTTTTTCATTCTTACTTCACAAACTACAAAAAAATGTAATTCGTGAAGTGAGAGAATAATTAATTTATGAAAATAGCATCCATTAAAAAATAAAAAGATTGATGACTAGCTAGCCGAAAATGAGAAAAGAATACAAGACAAGTGAGTTTTTAAAACAAATGGAACTAACTTATTCTTTAAAATTTTTGGGTCTGATAAAATTTTGAAATTAAAAAAATGCATTGGAATGAAAATGTTTAAAGAAAGAACAATCATGTAGATACCAGCCAACATCGAACTCACAAAAATGTGTGTGTAACGCCAATTCGTAATAAAAAAGCAATAAGATCTAAATTAGTTCATCATTAGTTAATAAATATGAATAGGTGGTCGAATAGAAATATTCAGTTCTATTCTTAATAGTTTGTGAAGTAAACAAATATAAAACACTAGTAAAACATCTATAACATAGTCAACCGCAAGTCAGCTACAGTTGAGAAATAAAGAACATCCGAGTGTATTTACATATATATATATATGTATGTATATCTATATATATATATATATATATATATATATATATATATATATATATATATATATATATATATATATATATATATACATATACATATATATGTATATATATATATATATATATATATATATATAAATATACATATATAAATAAATATATATATATGTGTGTATATTTTTATATATATATATATATATATACACACACACACATATATATATATATATATATATATATATATATATATACATATACACACACACATATATATATATATATATATATATATATATATATATATATATATATATATACATATATACGTGTGTGTATGTGCATGTATGTATGCAAAGGGTTTTCCAATATTTCCGATATTATTTCATAGATGACAACTGTATTTTTTTGACATTTGTTAAGTTTTAACAGTGCCACTTTTAGTTATGGGTTTCGGATACAACAAAACAACATATTGAAATAATAAAATTGTATTATGAAAATTGTCATTCTATAAAAAATATTAGTTGTTGGAATTAATTCGTAGCGTTTTACAAGATATGGCGTAGGTAGTACATTCTTCTATTGTTCCCTTTAACCAAAGATTCCCCGTAAAAAAAAGCTGTCCTTAAGCGTCATTTTCAGTATATGTCATTTGGTTGAAGCGTAAATAACAACACTCTGTACTTTATCGAATATGTCGAATTCCGTGCCGGATAAATTGTTTTTACTGGGAGTTTTACTTCATTACTTTAACATGAAAAAAAGTACTGCCGAAAGTCATCGTATTTTAGTGGAAGTTTATGGTGACGATGCTCTAGCTGAGCAAACGTGTCGGAAGTGGTTTTCACGTTTTAAAAGTGGTGATTTCGACTTGGAAGACAAGGAACGACCTGGACAGCCGAAAAAGTTCGACGATGAAGAATTGGAGGCATTGCTTAATGAAGACCCATGTCAAACATTTCAAGAATTGTCTGAATCGTTAAGTTGACTTGTCAACGGTAAAAAACGCCTTAAAGCCATGGGAATGATCCAAAAGCAAGGAAATTGGGTCCCATACGAATTGAAACCGAGAGACGTTGAAAGACGTTTTTCTACCTGTGAACTGCTGCTTCAACGGGAAAAAAGGAAGAGATTTTTGCATCGAATTGTCACGGGCAATGAAAAGTGGATCAATTACGACAATCCCAAGCGCAGAAAGTCATGGGTTAAGCCCGGTCAACCATCAACACAAGCGGCGAAGCCAAATATCCATGGATCCAAGCTCATGCTCTGTATCTGGTGGGATCATAAGGGTGTGATCTACTATGAGCTGCTCAAACCAAATGAAACCATTACTGGGAATCGCTACCGACTACAATTGATGCGCTTGAGCCGTGCATTGAAGGAAAAACGGCCGGAATACTTTGAAAGACACAACAAAGTGATTTTGCAGCACGACAATGCTCGTCCGCACGTCGCAAAACCGGTCAAAACATACTTGGAAACGCTCAAATGGGAAGTCCTACCCAACTCGCCGTATTCTCCAGATATTGCTCCTCTTAATCACCACTTGTTTCGATCGATGAGTCATGGCCTGGCTGGGCAGAAGCTCACTTCTTATGAAGATTGCAAAAAATGGGTCGATTCGTGGATTGCATCTAAAGACGAGGCGTTCTTCTGACGTGGTATTCGTCTCCTACCCAAAAGATGGGAAACAGCAGTGGCTAACGATGGACAGTACTATGAATGATATGTGTTTTTCAATTTCATTTTAAAATAAACGATCTTTTTTCATGAAGAAAACGCTACGAATTAATTCCCAATACATTTCGTAAATTACACGATATTTGTTCTCGACATACTCACCCATCTGAATCAACAATTCTTCGATTAGCGAGTAAATTTAAAGAGACCTAATCGATTAAAGATAAAAACACCAACACATGTTCGTAGTGCTCATTCTGAAGAAAACATTGACGTGGTTCGTGGAAGTGCATCGGAATAGCCACGAATGTCAATTCCATGACGTTCACAACAATTGAGTCTTTCACAAAAGACTACATGGCGCATTTTGCATAAGAACTTATTGCTAGACGCTTATAAGGTTCAATTAACACAAGAATTGAAGCCAGAAGACCATTCACTGCGTCTGGGATTTGTTAATTAGATACTGAAACAACAACACAATTTGTCTGAAAAAGTTATCTTTAGCAGTGACGCTCATTTCGAACTCTCTGACTCCGTTAACAATCACAACTGTCGAATCTAGGGTGAAGAAAATCCGGTGGTGATCATTGAGAAGCCACTGCATACAGTAACTGGTGCGCACTTTAATCCAGTAGAGTCATTGGTCCTTACCTTTTTACTGTAAATGGAGAAAAATACCGAAACATGATAACCTTTTTTTTGTGGAAATAATTAGGTGATAATGATCTGGAGGACATGTGATTCCAGCAGGACCGTGCAACAAGTCAGACAGCTGGCGAAACAATTGATTTATTACCGACAAAATTTCCTGTCGCGTTATTTCCAGAAATGAAGGCATTAATTAGCCACCGAGATCTTTCGATTTAACACCGTCGGACTACTTTCTTTGAGGCCACGTTAAAAGACAGGTTTACACCAATAATCCTAAACCAATTTCCGACCTAATAGATGAAATCCGAAGAGTAATTGATGAGATAGAACCACAGTTGTGTAGGGATGTTACTGAAATTTTTAACAAAAGAATGGTTACTTGTAAGACATCGGCGGCGGTCACTTACACAATATTATTTTTCATTTATAAATGGAATACCCCCAGCTATTATTTATAATAAAGAAACTTGTAATTTCAGCGCAAGTTCTGTGTTTTATCTTAAATTAAAAAATTGCGTCCTTATTAGAAAACTCTGTATAAATTAGTCGTTGCAAAAAAAAACTCTTATGATGGTAATTACTATCATTACTCGCTTATCTGAATCTAACACTAAAATGTAAAATGTTTACATATTCAATATGTGGACACAACAATTAACATCTGATTTGTGTTCGAATTTTTATATTTCTCAAAAATAAATCTTACACAATTTTATATACGTTGAATCAAAATGTTTTTTTTTTATTTTAAATTTTAATGAATAGTATGGCTATATAAATGATTATACTAAAGAAAACAGTAAATAGTCGAAATTATTTTGTAATAATTCCAATATATTTACAGAATTGAATACCCATTATATTTATTAAGATGATTTGAAATGAATAATGAATTACGATTAATTTGACCTAATTAAAAACCAGTTGTGGATATAATTTATTTATACATTCATAATGATTTACATACTTCATTACAAAAAAAGAACGTAACATCATTGATCGCATTATTATTTGCTTGTAGTATTTCTAAACTTTTAAATATATAATACGATTAAAAAACTATAAAACATATAGAATTCTTTAAAATTACGTATTTTATTTTGAAACCGTTTAAAACCTTTGAGTTTATATGTCTGATTTTAAGAAGATCTTTACAAAAACGTTGCAGTTTGAAGCTGTTATTAATAATTATTGAATATTTTTAATCGGAAAAATTTTGACGTTGGTTGTAATAAAAATCATTTTAAATTTGAGTAGGGGGCCTGTTCGCTCCGCTCGCCAACCCCCGGGGGAGGCTACGCCGCTAACTCGCTAACGCCCGCTTGCCCCTAACAAATAACAGAAATTAAAAAATTATACACACAAATAATTCGCGTAAAATGTAAATCGTAAAATTTTCATTCGAAAATTTTATAAAAATTAACAAAATACAATGTAAAAATGTGTAACAATTTTTTTACTCTAAAGCTTCAGTGAATACAATATTTTGAATAAATTTCTTATCAATTTTACACTAAAATCGTATCTACCCTTTTTCACTGTATGACTCGCCAAACAGAACACTGATAATGTGACTGATATCAACCAATCAAAACAGAGACCACGTGACCTATATCAGCCAATCAGAGAACGAATAAAGCGCACGCATAGCGGCTGGACCATTTTTTAGTTATAAAGAGATCGAAACTCGCTATATATTTTATATTGCAAATTGATACAATAATGTTTTTTTTCGTACAATATCATTTAAAAACATCAACGTAGTAGGTAAAACGAAAACAAATAACTTTTACATCAGTTATGTACATTATTTTTGACATCGCTTAAGAATATAAACTTCGCACTTTTATCCGTACTTTATTAACAAATAATTTATTTTCTTTAAGACTGAACAAGAAGGAGCGCAAACAACTATCTACGTTGCTGTCGACGAAAGAATGGCGAATGTGACTGGAGAATATTTCTCGGATTGTAAACCATCTTACAGATCGAGTGCAGCTAAAAATGAAGGACTTGCAAAAAAAGTGTGGGATTTAAGTGAATCATTTGTGAATTTAAAACCTGAAGAGAAACTAATTTAACCTTTTCTTGTTTTGTAAAATACATTAATCATGATATTTGAATGATTTATCGTTTTATAATTTTTTCCGTAAATCCTGTTATTAACACATACACACACACACACACACATATATATATATATATATATATATATATATATATATATATATATATATATATATATATATGTATATATATGTTCGCGATTCTGAAGCATCCCGAATGGCTAGTAACTTTAATACTGGTCCTTCCCATCCCTGCACGGCCGGGCCGTGCACATCCCTACCTTCCTTCCCTCAAAAGGAAGGTGAACTTATCGGACTGGCGGTGCATATATGAAAGAGAGCTAAGACTCCCGCCAGTGGATGTGTCCATCGGAAAAACAGGACAACATCAAATCAACAACATAAAAAAACAGTACATCACCGAACCACGCACTAGACGTAGAATATACATTTTACTCCTTATTTTCGTAACATCACATGTAGTACGGCAGAATATAATGATTTTAATTAACTTCAGTTATCCTTTCCTTATTCGCGTACAACTGTGGTCTGCCGAATTGGACCACAGAAAAAGCGCGAACAATATATATATATATATATATATATATATATATATATATATATATATATATATATATATATATATATATATTATAGGCAATGTAGCTAATCCGTCGAATGTGTACCATAATCGGTACCTGTATAAATTGTCCGCTTTCATTATGAATATACAAAGTATTCCTTTATTTAATCCGAATAGCTTAACTTTGCCGATTAATATATTAATTGTCGGATATTATTCACAATTGCCAACAATTTTTGTTTAATAAAGAAATATTTAGTGTACCAAGTATTTCACGAAATGATAACAGTCATGAGGTTACAAATCAAGTTGAGCAGCCTTGTACTATGTGGGATGAGCACAGGATAGTCCATGGAAAAATCAGATACAGCCAAAATCCAAGTTCAGAAGGAAGGGTAAACCAACATATCGAAAATATAAGTAGATGAATCTGAGATAATAATAGCATGGCCATATTGAATAGCGAGTGATTGTCAAGCGATAATAATTCAATATAAATCATTTCTCATTTAACATATTTCTATCTATTTTTATTATGATGCCAAAACTGCATACAAACTAGTTAGAGGAGAGAAGAGTAGGTTTTAACATAGGAAAACTTCAAATACTTGCATACTTCTACATTCAAAATGGTTTAAAGAGATACATATGACCTCCAGAAAATTATATAACAATTATGTCAATTAACTGTTATAAAAAATAAATGTCAACAGTTCTTGATAAATAACTACTGATATGTGGATTTCGTTCTGAAACAGTAAATTCTTTGTTTTTATTTGTTAAAGGAAAACACTTTAAAATAAAATTGTTTTCGAATATTTTTTTATTGATTATCAATTTATAGAACTTTACAATATATATATATATATATATATATATATATATATATATATATATATATATATAATATCTACTTTTACCCATGAATTTTTAAAACAGAATAATCATAACCTAGTTGTTCAAACAAAATTGATAATCCACTACCCAATGTAACTGTGCATTAACAAATGTCGATTAAATGAAGATGCACAGTCATTCAGGTAATGAAAACCCAATCCTATCATGAAATAATAAATTCACTTTATGAACTAATATTTAGATTCCGATCTAAATTTAGCTGTATTACTTAACGCATTCGTCCAATTCAATGGATAACATTAACATTGAAGAAGAGCTAGAAAAATTTGGTTAAACATTAACACTAATAGTGATTTTAAAGAAGAATAAACGAAATAACAAACAATTCTAAAATGCAAGACGAAATGAACAACAGAATTTAATTTAAAGATAGCACGAAAAATCATTGCCAAAATTACCGAATTCAAAAAAAGAGTATCTATTATCGTAAAAAAATTGAGAACAAAAAACGAAAATTAACATTATCATATTTTTACATGACTAAGACAAATTGTTCATTGTATGCATTAACCAGTCAGTCTTTAAAATTAAAATGTTCTATATTAACTATAAAGTTTGATCTCTATATTCCATGGGTGGGTAACTTCTTCGATAGTAAGAACCACATACAATAATTTTCATACATTTTTGAATGCTCAAGAGCCACAAAAAATATTATTTTAAAATTGTATTTATTAGGTTGGTATAACAATAATTATGGTTTATGATCTTCAAATTTATATACAAAACCGTAATTATTTTCCTACCATCCTAATATAAATAATAAAAATACAACTATGTAGTAATCCTACTCACCAAAGCAAAATATGTTTAATCTCTACTCGTTGGAGACTTTGATTGAACCTCCTTTTTTGCAGTTAAATGTTGCATTTTAAAGATTTTTCTCTAAAATTTACACAGTAACTATCCCGAATTTGGTTTTATTGCATTCAGCAAATCTTGATTAACAAAACTGTTTAGTTTCATATCTTTTTTAAGGATTGCCCATCACCGTAGAACCACCTTTAACAGCAGTTTGGACACATAATACATACGGATGTTTGAAAAGATAATGTGAATTACCCGTTTATATATAAAATATTGTAATATTGGTACATACTACATTCCTATAGATTATTAATGTAAAAGTTTAGAAAAAATGGCAATGAATCCCAATATTGTCTCGGGTGCCGCACAGAGTAGCTTTGGGAGCCGCAGTTTACCTACTCTTGCTATATACAATTACAAAGTATTGTGAACAGTTCCAAATATTTGCATTACCAGTAATGTACATATATATATATATATATATATATATATATATATATATATATATATATATATATATATATATATATGTGTGTGTGTGTGTGTGTGTGCGCGTGTGTCCGCGTGTGTGTGCGCGTGTGTGTGTGCGTGCGTGCGTGCGTATGAGAGAGAGAGAGAGATTTGGTGCAACAAACATATGCAGACCTTCTGTAATGTCAAACTGCACACACTTATTAATTTGATGATAAGTGTATTTTATTTAATAATGATCAGCAGATTCTATTTTGAATTGTACTGTGGACTAACAAACATATTAACCTGAATTCAATTTGACAGCGGGAGAGACATAAAACTAGTCTGTATGCACTGGCCTGCTACGATAGATGGAATTCGTATCGTATACACCAGGCCGAGGAAAATATGAGCATACTATTTAGTTTTGCAGACTTAAATAGATGGTGTTAGTTATTCGATTTGTAAATCATTTTATATATCGTTTTACAATTGGCAGAGAACATGAACATATATAAATGCCTCTGATTCGTCGAACAAAAATTGAGATATTTATCTATGGTATACACTGGCTAATTACAATAGATAAATACAATTTGTATCGTATACACTAACCAGCTGCGATTTTAAAGTAATTTTTACCTCTGATACAGAATACTCATACTCGGGTCTTAACAATATATATATATATATATATATATATATATATATATATATATATATATATATATATATATATATATATATATATATATATATATATATATATATATATAAATGAATAAATTATATAATTTTTTTTCAAAATAAAAATTTTAAAGATTTTTCATAACGCAACTTTTATAAAAAAATATTATCGCTAATTAATATAATGAACGGGCTAGAGAAGAATAATTAAGGAATGCTTAGGTCCAGATAAGGGATGAAAGAAATAATTAAATTACATAACATGCTATTAGTTTTCGAAAAAAAACTGATATAAAAGAAAATAAGTAACAAAAGTGATGACTAAAAGTTTTTGCATACACACTGCTACATAATATAATACAACTACTAATACAATGCTATATAATACAACTTATAGCTTTTCAATGAAAGGGTATAGCAAGCTTTTCGCATGCATAATGTGTATCTCGAGTCATTTCATACACCTCTACTTAGTTTCATTAGCTTTAGTGTAATGAATGAATCCGGTCACTCATCAACGTCAACGGCAAAACCGAACATCCAATACAAAAGGGTCTTTTTGTGCATCTGGTGGGACATGAAACGTGTGTAATTTCTTTAACCCATTCGAGACCGATGATTCTCCGTGTGAGTCATGCAAAATCTCACCCGTATATCCGAGACTCAGCATATGGGTCATATACAAATATCAATATTATCAGTCAGTACTCAGACAGCAATCAGGAATCATGTTCATCCGATAGACCAGATCCTTATAATTTTTTTATACTATTATTTGATAGGAATTTCTTTTCAAATATTGTAAGATGATAAGAATTGTCTGAAATGTGTTTTTCTTATTCTTATATTTTTCAGTTTCACTTATTTTTTATTGCAACTGCACAAACGTTGCCGGCTGCTGGAGATGATTTTATCTTAAGACGTCGGTCTCGAATGTGTTTCGTGTAAAACGATTACTGCCTAGCACTATGGTCGTCAATTGAATCATTTGGCTGACGAAATAATACAGACATCATTTACTCGACAAGAAAGCCGGAAGGTGATTTTGCTGCATGACAACACTAGGTCGCAAGTTGCTTTGACTGCTTATTTCATTATCTTTACGGGCGCTAATAATCTTAGTTATTGACGCGCCTCTAAAGCCCAAATAATCACCATCAAAATTTTCAACTTGCGCTGAGTTCTTCAGCTTGTGGCATATTTACCCGGCAAGCACTTTTGGATTATCATTTATTCCGGTCGATGCAGCACTTTTAACTGAACAGCGCTTTCAAGATGGTTGAGATATGCAAATACAATAGATCGACGGCTTCATTGCTTCCAAGCCGATATCATTTTTTTCGAAGAAATCCGAAATTTATTCGAGAATGACATACGGTCATAAAAAGCGACGCCAACTACTTAATAATTGAATTGTGTTTTATAAATTATAAAAATAAAGCGAAATCTTGCTAAAAAAGATAGAAATTTTTGCACGTGTACATATGTTGGAGTAAAACACACAAATAAAACAGTGTTTATGTGTATAAAAGTACGAATAATCACACATGTTCGAATGCTTATAGTTTTCCTACCATTAGTTCATCACTCGTGATGAAAACATCAAATAAAGAACTAATAAAGTTTTCTTAATACAACTCATTTAAATATACAAAGAGCATCGGGATTTTTGTAAAATTAAAGAATATCTCAATAAAAACTTGAAAAATAAAGAATATAACGCGTCTATCAATTAATCAAAGAAAACTTTAATTTGAAATTTTATACAATACACTGCAATGTACTATTACGAATTTCAGTGTTATGTTTTTTTAAATCCTGAGTAATATAATATTAGGTTGGTACAAAAATAATTGCGGTTTTTATCATTTTGAGTTTGGCGCCGATTTTTCTACTTACCGTTATCTTTTGTTATAATCATGTGATACATCACTGTAAACAATGAAATTATCACTACTGATTTCAGCTTATGTCTACATTCTTTAGTATTGTTGGATATAACATCTTAAATTAATCAAGGAAAAAATCAAATTCGCAAGATTTTGTTGTATGAGTTTCAATTGGGACGTAAAGCAACAGAAACTGCTCGAAATAACAAATTTGCTTTTGTGGAAGAATCAATTAGTGAACGTACAGCTCAACACTGGTTACAAAAATGTCGTAATGGAAACGAAAGCTTTGATTACGAGAAGGGTCATGGACGTCCTTCAGATATAGACAATAATGATTTAAGAACCATTATTTAAGCGGACCTGTGTAAAACAACTCGAGAGGAGGTAAAAGAACTCAATGTTGATTATTCGACAGTTGCCTGACATTTGAGCCTAATTGTAAAAAAAAAGAAGCTGGATAAATGGGTGCCGTATGAACTAAACGAACATCAAGCAATTCGGCGATACGAAGTGTGCTCTGCGCTTCTTTTGCGTAACGAAAACGATCTGTTTCTTGATCGCATTGTCGCATGTGATGAAAAATGAATTCTCAACAACAATCGTAAACGTGCATCACAGTGATTAGATCGAGGAAAAGCACCAAAACAGTTTCCTAAAGTGAAGCTTCATGAAAAAAAGATTCTGGTCACTGTTTGATGGTCGGAAAATGGCATCATTCACTACAACTTCTCAAATCCTGGTGAAACAATAACAGCAGAAATATATTGTCAGGAAATTGAAAAAATATATGAGAAGTTGCATCGTTTACAGCCAGCATTAGTCAATCGAAGGGACCAATTCTTCTTCATAACAACGCCCGACCACACGTCACACAAATGCTTTTAAAATTTAATGAACTGGGTTATGAAACATTAGCTCACCCGCCATGACGTGTTTCTGACAGATTATCATTTTTTTTAAAAAGATTTAAGTAATTTTCTACGAGAAGTTTTCAAAGATCAAACATCAGCTCAAACCGTTTTCGATGAATTCGTTAATTCCAGGACTACAGAATTCTATCTTGTAGGAATAAATAAACAATGTAAAAAATTCATATCAAAAAATATGTTAAATTAACTGGCATCGTAAGATAACTCCCTTTTAGTTAAATAACCTACTTGTACTGTGCTATTAACAGGTGGGCTGAAAAGTTCGTAGGCTGACACATAGATGGCGCTACTAGTATCAAATCCATATGATTTTTAGTTAGCCCTAACCTTCAAAAGACGCGTGTATAAACTTGACAGCTGTTGCACTATTAGTATCTGAGTTATAGCATTTTTAGTGAAAGAACTTTTGTTACCTTGAAAAAATGGATAAGAAGGAATTTCGTGTGTTAATAAAGCATTGCTTTTTGGCGAAAAAAAATACTGTTGAAACCAAGGCTTGGCTTAATAAACATTATTCGGACTCTGCACCAGGAAAATCAACCGTAGAGAAGTGGTTTGCTAAATTTAAACGAGGCGAAATGAGCACCGAGGACGATGCACGCAGTGGACGCCCCAAAGAGGCTGTTGCCGACGAAAACATCAAAAAAGTCCACAAAATAATTTTTGATAACCTTAAAGTGAAGTTGATTGAGATAGCTGAGACCCTAAAGATATCAAAGGAACGTGTTGGTCATATCATGCATGAATATTTGGATATGCGAAAGCTCTGTTCAAAGTGGGTGCCGCGCGAGCTCAATCGACCAAAAACAACAACGAATCGATGATTCTAAGGAGTGTTTGGAGCTGTTCAATCGTAATAAATCCGAATTTTTGCGTCGATATGTGACGATGGATGAAACATGGCTCCATCATTTCACACCGGAGTCCAATCGACAGTCAGCCGAGTGGACTGCGCCGAAACTGAAGCCTATTTTGAGGCTAAAGACAAATCGTATTATAAAAATGGTATCGAAAAATTGTATGACCGCTATAATCGTTGTATCGCCCTCGAAGGGAACTATATTGGATAATAAAATCAAATTCTATCAAAAAAAAATTTTTTTCTATGCAAGCCTACGAACTTTTCAGCCCACCTGTTAGTTTATACACTAAATATAGACTAATGATTTCACTCTAAAAATTCCAATAGAATATTAAGAGAAATGCAATATACGAGTATTTTCTTATCTAAGCAAATGTTAGATCTATATCTCCGTTGGAATGTAAACAAATAAAATAAATAAATGCGATACTTATGAATAATTAATGGCCCTTGACAGAGATTTGTTGAAAAATTTAGTTGATACAAGCAATATAAATAAAGACAATTTCAATATCATTTAATTTATTAAAGTAGTTACAACAAAACAGCAACATCAGAAAATATTATTTGTGTCAATAAGCAAGATGGCAAATTGACATTTCATTAAAAATCAAATGCCGCTTTTTGTCTTAAGTAAACAAATTGTGTCCGCAACATTGCATTAATTCCTTCTTTTTTTGGTTATATATTAATATACATTTACGTTAAAAAAAGATAGAATTGTACTTAACACTAAAAACTCATAAAATTGTTCTTTATAATTAACTGTTTAATACTACCAGTTTACATTTATTAGGTCTATGCAAGTGGTCAAACTTAGCTTCATGATAATATTCCTGATGTTCTAATATCGACATGTAAATGTCTGTTGATATTAATTTATTTAAAAAAAATCCAACATTATTTTCAATTTAAAGAAAATGAAAAGCATTTAAAAAGTATATGTTTTTGCGGCATAATACAATAACAAACTGCAAAATACAATAGTAACTGTACTTATTGCACCGATACTGTACTTATTCAATATTTTCGCGGATATATATATATATATATATATATATATACATATATATATATATATATATATATATATATATATATATATATATATATATATTAACAAAGATGAAATTATAATACATACTGAAAAAGTACAAAACTATCATTTTATATACAATAGAACTCCAGTTATCCGGCATAACATCTGCCACTGCTATGCCGGATAACGAAATTTCCGGATAAGCAGATAGTGCGCGTGATTGAGTTAATGAAGGTGCACATATAGTTATTCAAGTTATGTAATGAAGATATTTATTGAATGTAATTATAATACATAGTATGTACATATGTATATGTAAGTAGTGTTTGGATTTAGAAAGAAATCAGTCTTTTTTTTCTTAGAAGCAAGTAGTTTAGCTGTAACCATATCTTTGATGTATCTCAACAGAGCCTCTTTCTTCAAGTCATTAGCCTCGTCCTGTTCTTCCAAATATTTCACGATATTTTTAATTGCTTTGATGGCATTAATATGATTAATTGCAGGCTGGCGCGAAATTTTTTCTTCTTCCTCTTCATCTTTTATTGTTGGCTCTTGAAAAACTTGTCTAACTATTTCGTCGTCATTTAAAATTTGATATCCAACTTCATTCTCATCTTTGTTTAACCATTATCGGATATCTTAGTCATCACAATCTGAGCAACCAGGTATCTCGTGTAAAATTTCTGCATCAGCCGAAAGTTTTTCTCCATGAACTCCGAGTTCTCTAATTTCATGGCGTGATTTGAAGTTCCTTACCCAACCTTGGATTACCTTGAAATCGGGTTCTCCACACAATTTTTCATTAAAAAGAAACGCTTGTTCACATGGGACATTCCCCAGTATAGGATCTCCGAGACCACGTTTTTGCAAAATACAAACAAACAGTGCTTCATCCAAAGCTGTGTTTTCTGGTTTTCTCATTCTCCTTCAACTTGGCCCATCGGCTTAGATATCTTTTGGGAATTTCAAAATTTCTGCTTCATTTTTCTTTAGGTCATAGACGGTTGATTCAATGTTGTAATTAAGACATATTTTTTCTTACTGTAGCACCTTCCTTCAATAAATCAACGATTTTGAGTTTATCCTCTAAGGTGAGCATTACACGCTTTCTTCTTTTAGATTTTTCTTCTTATCGATTTTACCAAACAAATTTATTAAATCGCAGCAAAAACAATCAGTTCAATGATTAAAGAATGTCTGATTAAAAACGAAATCGAAATGCGCTGAAAAATATGCCAGTAAATGCTAGCATGTACCAGCAAAAATAACAAACAAAATTAATTTAGACAACGAAAGAATATTCATTAGCTTATCTCAATTTCATTCACTCATAATAAGATTGTTTGTATTAAAACAAAAAAAATAATTTGTTTGATGTAGCATTATAACGTGTATATATGTGTATATATATATATATATATATATATATATATATATATATATATATATATATATATATATATATATGTGTATATATATATATATATATATATATATATATATGTGTGTATATATATATATATATATACACGTTACGACTCGAGTATGTGTGATCGGCGTCAGAAATTTGTATTCAACAATTAAAAGCAGTACACAGCCTGGCCGGTGCCTACGAAGGCATATTGCATTGTTAGAGCAGGCTAGTTGTTTATAGACACGGGTTTTGGGTGTCTCATTCGTGCGGTCAACCAGAGCAGTTGACTTTGATATTTGCACTAGTCCACATTAGAACAAGTTCACAATTCGGAATCGGATCTGCATTGATTCATTACTTAAAATAAAATACACTTATTATTAAATGAATAAGTGCGTGCAGTTTGACATTGCAGAAGATCTGCATATGTTTGCTGCACCAACTCAATCTTGTGCAATATATATATATATATATATATATATATATATATATATATATATATATATATATATATATATCTGTGTGTGTATGTGTGTGTATGTATGTTATATATATATATATATATATATATATATATATATAATGTTTATACAACTGGCAAATACATCTCAGAACACCCATTATTGAAGCTTAAACTTGACCCGGAAGAACCATTTCACTAGTTAACAAAGTAATAAATAAACTCGGAATCCGATAGTGGCAGATCTAAAGGACGAGCCATGCATTTAATTATCCCTAATTTTTTTCATAATAATTAAAGTATAAAACTAAACCTTATATTTTTCCAATAATATAAATTTAAAATTTTCAGGTAAATTTTAAATACTGAGTATTCAATTAGACATAGACAATGAACAAAATATGTGTATGCATTTCTCAACTCTGTTGTTATTATTTTTACAAATTTACAAGATGGATTCACTCTTTCAACCTGAAAACAATATAACAAGGACCGAAGATTTTGGACCAATCCTGCAGAGGTGGCAAATCTACTCGCAATTAATGGATGATAAACAGCAATATCATTGGGAGAGTAATCTTATATTGTCATATCTCTATCTACTTCAAAAAAATGTATCTTAATGTTGTACAGTTTTTTAATGTAGTGGTCATGAAAATTAAAAGTTTCTCTTCGTAATTACTATATTAAAAAACTCTATAACATTTAAATTGTTTGAAATTTAAATGTTAATGAAGACAAATTAATATAAAATACACTGTCAATAGTATTACTTTTCATACAATATTAAGATGCGAAATGATTTTTATATGCAGCGATTCTTCTAAGAATTTATAACCATTCAGTAACGATGTCATTATTAAAACTGACTTTTATACAAAAAAGAAACATTTCTTAAATGTAAAAAATAATAATAAAATGTGACACAAATAGACATTTTTCTAAAATAAACGATTACTATTCAAAATATTTGTTGTGAAATATTTAATTTATTATTTTTTTAAACACAGACTTGAATAACATTAAATACTATTTGTGTTAATTCAAACAAGTTCATTGAACACCCAATACAATATGTCCTAATTGTAAAACAAAATACAATGACATTTTCACAATTTGTGAATATCGCTGTACAGTTTTAGGACATGACCAAATATTTATGAATAATAATCTAGTAATAAAAGTATTTAACTTTCTTTTATAGTGGCCAGTTTATACATAACGCATATAACATCTAGTTTTCCCCACCCATGCCATCCAGTTTAACGTACCTGTCCAGTCGTGTTGCTCACGTCGACAGAAGAACAGTTTATCTTTTGTGTTAGTACCGAGGACATTAAACTTTGATGATTTGTAAATGAAATACATGTGTTGTAAAAATATTACTTAGAGAACAAAATTAACTTTTTCTGTTGTTTCCGCATATTTAAATTATAGCGTAAGTACATTTTTATTATTTTAAATAACTAATATGATTAAAATAATGCAAATAAGAAACGTGTCATATATATATATATATATATATATATATATATATATATATATATATATATATATATATATATATATATATATATATATATATATATATAAACAATCTTTTAAAATACCTTCAGGAAGTGAAGACTCACGATTTATTTCAAATTGAACTACCCAGTCCCTGTGTTTTTTATACAGATCCAATGTATTTTATTTGATTCTTATTTTCCCTACTCACTGAATTTTCCCTAGATATCTTCTATTTATTTGATACCAGTCAATAACTTCTATATTCTCTTATAAAATATGTCATGTCTTTCCATTGTTTTGTTTTATTTTTCTTATGTAACTATAGCTTATTTTCAAATCCATTCTTCTGTTTTATCTCTTCTTATTTTTTCTAACATCTTTTCACGATCTATTGATTGCATTCATTGAATTACTTTAGCATTCAAAAATCATGTTTCATTTTCTTAGGTAAAGACAGATATTATACATTGATCTAGTACGTTTCTTGTTAAACAAAATGAAATATTCCGTTTAAATATTATTCGTTCAAATGTGCACTACCTATTTTTTTATTTTCCTGACAACTTCCACTATTTTATTCTCGTTAATAATTTTTCTTTAATTAAACATACTTCGCAATTCTTTCAATTTTGGTTTCTTTTACTGTTCCGTTTACTATCCTTTTAATGTCATTTACACCACTTTTATTTCGTTGATATATATTAAAACGTTTTTTTTTCAGTTGACGTCATTTAATTCTTCAATCATCTGCTTCATCTTTTAATAGTTCGCTTTTTATTTTTCGTCCTCACCTTATTCCTCTATCTTATCAGTTTAACGATTTAAACTCTTTTTCTAAGGTCACAGGAAACAATTTTGATATTTCATTTTTCTATGTTGCACCTCAGTTTTTTTATATATCATACAACCACAAAAGCATACGCACGCACGTATGTGTATGTATATATATATATATATATATATATATATATAGGTGATTCAATTTAGGCTTCCACATAAAAGTATTAAAAAATCGTAAAAATTAAAAAAATCATCATTTTTTATTTAATATTAAAATTCAATTCAATATTAAAATACTAATTAAAAAATAACATTACTTTTTTAATTTTTACTATTTTTTTAATACTTTCATGTGGAAGCCTAAATTGAATCCCATATATATATATATATATATATATATATATATATATATATATATATATATATATATATATATATATATATATTGAATCAATGCAAAAGTTCGTATACAATTCAATAGGTGGTATTAAGAGTGTCGCATGGCGGCGCTCGTGATTGAAATGTTTTCGTGTTATATATCGTTTAAAAGGTGACAGTCACAGCTATCATTTGAGCATCAGACGTAATTTTTCGATTTGATTTCTGTGTAAGAAAAATGTTTAAAAATGGACAACGAAAAGATACACTTTCGTCAGATTATGTTGTACGAGTTTCAGAAAGGAGTAACCGTTGCGACGGCAACGAAATATATTCAGAAGGTTTATTTGGACTATACAACATCACTTTCGTATAAGTTTACTAAATTTCGACTTGATAATTTTAAACTCGAAGATCAACACCCTTCAGGACGGCCTACTGAGATCGACGATGATGTTGTACGCGCTTTAGTTGACAATAACTCGCGAATTTCGACTGAAGAGGTTTCCGAGACACTCAACGTTGACAGATCGACTCAATTTCTACATGTAAAGAAGCTGGTGTTCGCGTTGAAGCTAGATACGTGGATGCCGTACTCGTTGTCTGAAAAAAAAAACACAAATTTGATCTCATTTCTTCGGCAATTTCTTTGCTTGTAAGCCTGAACAGAGAGCCTTTTTGCATCGGCTGGTGATTAGCGATGAGAAATGGATCCTGTACAACAACGTCCGATGCTTTTACGAATTAGGATCCAGCACCTCCATGACCGTTGGAAAATTATTACAGAAAACGATGGTGAATACATATTGACTAATAAATGCATTTTCTGCGAAAAATAATCGCCTAAGTTTGAATTTCAAATCGTATACGATACTTTTGCACTGATCCAATACATACACACATACATACAAACATACATACATATATATATATATATATATATATATATATATATATATATGTATATACATATATGTATATATGTATATACATATAAGTATTATATATATATATATATACGTGTATTATATATATATATATATATATATATATATATATATATATATATACGTGTGTGTGTGTGTATAAAGTGCATCAGAAGAACAGAAGAATGTCAAATCGCAAAAATTAAATGAATTTTTATTTTTATTTATTTTACAATTTTGTTTACATATTCTTGTCAGGTATATCGGGCGATTTTATTTTTTAAAAATAACGCTTGATAGATGAGCACCAATTCGATCCACGCATTCCTATAATCTTTTTCGGAAATTTTCCATTACGCATCTGAACTTGTCTGGTGGAATCCTCACAACTGCTTTTTGGATTTTTAATTTATGTTCAGGGATAGTGTATGGGCGATCTATATACTCCTTTCTCTTTAAATAACCCCAAAGAAAATAATCACACGCCGTAAAATTTGAGGATATTGCCGGTCAAACAACATCTCCATGTTTGGAAATGATATGGTTCGAAAAGAGTGCTCTTACAGAAGCCATTGACACTAGCGATATGACTTTGTGATCCATCTTACTGGAACCATGTAGTTTGTAGAAATCAATTTAATTATTGCATCAAAAATGTTGTGATCATATTAATATATCAGGTTGTGTTAACGTTTATTGCATTTTCTCCGTCGTCTTCAAAGAACAATGCCCCCTTAATGCCGAAACACGAAAGTGCACACCGTACAGTAACTTTTGGACTATCCGGCGACATTTGATGTGATTCAAGTGAGTTCTCAGTACTTCAATATCGACTATTTTGCTTGTTCACATAGTCGTTTAAATGAAAATATGCTTCATCTGACATGAATAAATTGTCAATCATGTTTTCACCTTCATTCCAACGCGCTAGCATATCTGGACAAAAATGCATGCGAGCAGGCAACTCCAGTACCTTTAAACGCCCGTACAATCTGAATATTGTACGGATGAAAATTTAAATCTTTATCTACCATTCAACGTACTTATGTATTACTAAAGTTCAACGTAAATGAGTGTTTACAGGCTGATCGTCCTGGATTATGCGTTACAACACCTCCAATATGATCGATGGTTTCTAATGTTTTTACTGTTTTTCTGGACCCTTGTTGCTTCAAATTTAATGTGGAACTAGTTTCTATAAACTTCTGAACCCACAAGTTGATGTGAGCGGTCTGTACCTGCTCACAATACGGAATATTATAATGATTGCGAAATAGCCTTTGTACAGTTATAACAAACTCTCTATTTTTGTGAAATGATTTCACAGCGAAAGCTTGATGTACACAGAATCATTGTTCCATGTTTACTAAATGGTCATGAATAACTAACAATGTATCACTTAATTTTATTCTCACGCTCCACCAGTAAGTGAATAAACCTACTTATTTACTTATTGTTTGACGCGTGTTTGAATAAGTCAATGAGCTTAGTTATCGACGCATCCTTAAACACCAAATAACCAACTTTAAAGTTAAGACAACTATTTGAATTAATTCTGTACCCCATTTATCATTAAAATCATAGTTTTCCGTGCTCCAATTGGGTTAATTTCGTTCCATTCATCCTTAAAGTGGTTAATTAACTTTTGCTTATTTGAAATATTATGTTTTCTCATTCTAGGTCTCACTCACTCAAATATTATGTTTTGTCACTTCACAGGTACTCAATAGGATTTTTTATTTGTCCATGATACCTTTAATTTCGTGTGAAGAAAGCAAATTTCATTTGCTACTATATACCTCATAACATAAAATTGAATTAATACCATGTTTTACAATCGAGCATATGTTCTGTTTGTACAATACAAAACATATGCAAAAGGTTTCCGTCACAATATATTCTTTCCGCTGGGTTTGCAAATATTTGCTTTTGTCTCATCTGGGAAAAATACGTGATTTTAAAACTCAGCTAAGTATTTTTAACGTTTGTAAATATAACACGTTTTCTCTACTGATTACCTTACTTGCGCATGAGTTCTCGAACGCAGCTTTTTCATGAAATCTCAATTTTTAGAGCTCTTTGCGCAGTTAAACAATTTACTGTATTTGTATGTTTTATTAAAAAATTCGGAATAATACTCGACACCTATCGTGTATTGCTCCATTTCAAACAGTGTCCGCAGCCGTTTAGTTTTGCTTTTAGTTTCGATGAGATTTTTTTAATTGTACTTTTTTATTACACATTCTACCACGAAATTATTTATTATCAGTTCAGAAATCTCCCGAGATATTTTTTTTTTCTTATAAGTAAAGTTATTATTTCACGTTTAGTCAGTTTTTTCTTTACCTCTCATCTTTTAAGTCAATTCAAAATCACAAAATATTTACTCACACAATCATTCACAACAGTTGAAGGCATATGATGAAAACATTACGATAGACCATATTTGGTGAATTCTTAAATTCGATGCTTTGTTTAAAATTTATCCGAATACTTTTGTTTACTTAAATTCCACTGACTGAATGGTTTAATCAATTTTTCGGAAATTTAGTTAAAGCGTGTATATTTTGTTACTATATGTTGAAAATCAGACACTATAAATTATAAAAATGTTAAAAAATAACTTCTTTACAATATACTTCAGGTACTGTGGTTAAATTCATTTTTATAAATTCATTTTTTCTCGCCTCACAAACTGAAACAATTGTTTCTGTTCAAATATGTTAAGTAAATGATTTTTGATAATTTTTGATTGTTTGTTATGCGTATTTTAATGGCGATACCATCATTCTCAAAGCGTTAAGATACATATTTTCCTGTACCTTAACCCTAATGTGTATAAGCAACAATCAAAAATGGTTAATAATCATTTATTGAATTTTTGTGTATTTTGTAGGATGAGTGAAATTTTTGTATGTTTTGTGAAGTGAATTCTTTATTTTTATGTTTATAAAAATGAATTAAAGATCCATATTACCTTTGTTTGAAAATTGTTACGCGTAACGGTAAATATGATATGTATTAATTTAAAACATTATTTTTCTTTACAGTATTGAGGTTTTTTACTTATGATGGCTTTATATTATTTCAATTAATTAGTTTCAACTGTATATAAAGAAATAATTACTATCTTCTAAATATGGTAGAAAAATATAGATTTCATATATAAATTAAAAAATATTAATAACACGGACACTAGTGTAGATTTTCCCAAATGATTTTTTTTCTCGCTCTACAAACCACACCAACATTTAGATTATTTTCTATTGTCACTATATTGATAATCGATAATCAAAAATGATGATTTAGTGAATATTTTTTATCGCAAAAAAATGGTGTGTTTTATACGATAAGAAGATTCATTTGCGAAAATGAATTTAACCACAGTCTCAAGTGAGGTGAGGTGGCGACTGTTTGTTACACTGACGTACTTTGGTTTTCAAAAACTAATGTAATTTTACGTATTATTATTATTTTTATATTTTTATTTTACTATTATATTTATTTTTATTTATGTTTAAAAGTTCGTATTACATGTGTAAAACGCATTCAAAATTTAAGAGGTATTATACATTTAACGATCTATATCGATAATACAACAAACTAGAAACATAATTATTTAACACCAAGCAATAATAACTGTTTTTTACATTTTTTATGTACATATATATATATATATATATATATATATATATATATATATATATATATATATATATAATATATAAAATCTGTTCTATACGAATGATGTCCAAGACCGTGAAACTACTTTTTTTATTCAAGGGCAACAAGTTTATTAAATGCATGTTTCGTAATAAACTTGGATTCTGGTTAACGACACACTGTCTCATTTCCTTATTATAAATTAATTTAAACAGTAATTTAACATGCTTGTACGAAAATTCAATTTCCATTAAAACTAACTTAAATCTTATTGCATACACTATTTTAGATCAATTAAATTTCTCTCTTGTGTGTAGTTTATAATTTTTGAATGTTTATTACATATATTATTCCAAATTAAGACTGTATAATTTGCATTTAATTATATATACATAGACGTATATATATATATGATTATAGAAAAGATTTCAATTCTATCACTACTTGATTTTATCTGCATTGAAAAATCAAGATGTAAACTACACACATTGTCTTTTTAAATGTAAAAAATTAAACTAAACTAGTCACAAAATAAATCTCAACATGAATTGTAACAAGACAAAAGTGTTAATTAATGTATTTATCTGTCAAAAGAAAACTGAAATAAAAGAACAGAAATCGAATAAATTATAAAGTTGTTTTATTTAAATTGTTCAATAAACATATATTATTAATTGAAACATTTATTAAGAAAAGAAAATGAGAAACAATTCATTTGTTAAAAACATTTAAATATTTAAATTGAAGCCACTTCCTTTGTAGATAAAAGTAAGCGATCATTGTAACATGTGCTCTTTATTAAACATATTTAATAAATTGGAAGAGATCTCATACCAATAATTGATTAGTGATAATTTTTAATCATAATTTAAACGCATTTAGATGGCAATTCCATCATTCTCAGAGCACTAAGGTAAACCTGATCAGTAAACAATTATTGAACATTTATGATCAGATTTTTTTTATGATTTATGGGATAAATGAAAACGTTTGTGATAAAAAACTGAAAAATAATATTACTTTTTAGTATGATTATTAATTATTTTTTTGAAATATAGTTATTGCCCATATTATTGTTAAATTTTAATAAAATTAAAATAAAGTCAATTAAAATGTCATTAGAAAATTGTTTCTTGCTCCTTTAGTAATCAGAAACCCCAATCATTTCTCAGAATAATTAGAACCCATTACCTATATGCATATACGAAAATTGAAGAGGTCAATTAGTAAAAATGCAGTTTTTATTCCTTATTAGAATGTCTGCCACAAATGTCCCCATCATAAATAAGCGTATTTACATTTATTGTTTTATTGCACTCTTTTGAAAGTTATTTAAGGACTAGATTGTATCCTTTTTTTTTAGAAAATTTATTTAAATTAACTGATAATATAATTAAAATATTCAATTTATTCATATTTGTCTTAGTAAATATAAATTAATTTACTCTTACTGATACAATATATTTTTCTAACTTTAATCTATCTTCATTATAAAAATTATAATTTAAAAATCTAAAACAAAGTGTTTCTGTTTTGAATAGTATGAGGATACTGTACTAACTTCTTTTGACAATTTTAAATAATAGATGTATATTTATTATAATAAAGTAATTTATTTTATGTTTTTCAGAATGCAAATACTTGGTCTAGATTTAGGGTGTCCTTTGATACAGTCACTAATTTTACTACTCATTGTTGGTGGTCTAACAGTTTTAGGATTTTTAAGATTATATTTATATTTGACTTGTGGAGTATTTCATAGTAAAAAAAATATGCAAGGAAAAACTGTACTCATCACTGGTGCCAATTCTGGTATTGGTAAAGAAACCGCTAGAGACTTATCTCAACGAGGTGCACGAGTAATATTAGCATGTAGAACTTTATCAACTGCAGAAGAAGCTAAAGGTAATACATTCAAGCATATGCTTGAAAAGTAAATGAATATATTGATACAAATTAATTGATTATCCAAATATTTCAGATTTATAAACATATTGTACTTTATAAATTACTTTTTTCAACCAATGTAATATTTATATGTTTCAATTTCATGTAAACACTAACATATATATATATATACACTTAATTACTTAATATACACACTTTAATTATTTTTTTAGATGAAATTATTGCAACAACAAAAAATTCTAACGTTTTTGTGATGAAATTAGACTTAAGTTCACAAAAATCAATAAGAGAATTTGCTGCACAATTTCTTAAAAGTGAAACAAGATTGGATGTTCTCATACATAATGCTGGAACTGCTGAAACTAAAAAACAAATAACAGAAGATGGTTTTGAAAAGACAATGGCCACAAATCATTTTGGTCCATTTTTATTAACACATTTGTTGATAGGTATATTAACCATTTTATATCATTTATATAACCCTTCCATTGTTCATTTTAATTATTTATATGATTATTTTAGATATTTTGAAACGTTCTGCACCAAGTCGTATAATAGTGGTTGCATCAAGTTTATATAAATTAGCATCTATAAATTTGGAAAATATAAATCCAACAGGAACTTTTCCATTGGCTGTCTACATGTATTATGTTTCAAAATTTGCAAATATTTATTTCACTAAGGAACTTGCAAGAAAACTAGAAGGGACAAATGTCACAGTAAACTGTCTTCATCCTGGAATGATCGATTCAGGAATATGGCGAAATGTTCCTGTACCCTTAAATTGGGGCTTAAATATGATTATAAAAGGTTTTTTTAAGACTCCTGTACAAGGAGCTCAAACAAGTATATATTTAGCAGTTTCTGAAGAAGTTGAAACAATGTCAGGAAAATATTTTCAGGATTGTAAAGAAACAGAATTAAACAGAAGTGCAAATGATATGGCTAGAGCAAAAAAATTTTGGGAACTTACAGAACAATTAGTAAAATTACAACCTAAAGATCCAAAAATATGAAAAAAATAATTATTAAAAAAATTATATTCTATTAAAAAAAAATATTCTATTAAAAAAAAATAATTTATGTTACATGTTAAGAAAAATGTTTAATTAAACAAAATCCTTAAAAGAAAAAAATATATATATGTAATTATTTTGATAGTAATAAAAGTTAATTAAATAAACATGAGTATGATTTAAATAATCACTTCAAAATACTTAAAAATAAAATCACATTAAATATCGATCAAAAAATATAGTAGATAGCGTAGAAGTATTATTAAATATTTAAACATTCATATTTATATAAACTTTACCTAGTCATAACCAAAGAGAAGCTCTTTATGAATATTACTGCTGAATAATAATCTTTTAGAATTTCTCTTTATCGTTTAATTAAAAATATTTTTAATGTTAACATCTGAAATTGTAATGTTTTGTTTATAAATGATTCACCTTTTAGTGTATTAATATTGTAAAATTACAATAGTACCAATAAAAATAAGTAAAAATAAGAGCAGTAAATAAGTAAAAAATTAGTAATTTTAACAATAATTTAACATAATTAGCAATGAAATATAGCTAATATATAAATTTTGTTTGGTTTGTAATTTGGCTAGTTCAAAAAAAGACTAATATAGCATAAAATTTACAATTTTAAAGTAAAATTGAGTCTTAAAACAATATATATTTCCACAAATTAATTATTTTTTATTCCACTAAATACAAAAATTAGGATTTACCTCCAGCTAGCTTCTCCTGCTTGACTGTAATGGATAATATTTTTTACTGTTAACTTTAATAAAAAAGATTGTATTTTCCCAGTTACAGTGTTTTACCTTACTCTAACGCTTCAGTATATTCAATATTTTCAATAATTTTTTTATCCGTTGTATATTAGAATAGTATGCTGCAAGCAGTTTAGCTGTACCCAGAGCATGACTCATCAAAAAATAAAAGTCATGTGAATGACATTATCATTACTGAATAATTTTTATATACATACGAAGAAATTATCTGATCGAAATGTTCAATAAATTATTATTAATCATTTTTGATTGTTGCTTTTATACATTACGATAAAGATGCCAACATCCTTAAAGTGTCAGTTTTGAAAATTGTACCTTGGTGCTCTCAGGATCATGTTTGCCTTAGTGCTTTTAAAGTCTGAAGAGTTATCACCAAATATATGTATGTGTATATATATATATATTTTTAAAGAAAAGTTTATTGATTTCAATTCTGTTACAATTCTTATACAAATTGTTGTGTGTAGTGGGTGTCCGAAACCTATACCATGAGAATTTCACCCAGGTGTCTGTGCAAAATGTATTATTGTAATGAATGTGTTGCATTGTATAATTGTTTGCCTCGAAAATTCCAAAAAATCATTTGTAACTATACATTATATACTCACTCCTCCAATATATACATATATATGTATATATATATATATATATTCAAAAATGTGTTAAATACAAAAAAAATAATTAAAAATTAAACTTTCTCAAACTGCATATTTGCTTAAAGCTGCCCTAATATTTAAGTGTTTCATTTACAAATTTCCATTTCAATTTACCTAATTATTATTAATTTTATATTTTGTAGAATGATACATATTCAACACATGAATTGACATAAAAATTATTCAATACAACATTTATTACCTACAATACATCTATTACTTTATGCTTACTTTAGTCAAATAAATAACATTTTAACTTTTTGTAACAGTTGATGTAAAGTATTTTATAAATGGTCAAAAATTAAACAAAATAATATGATGACTAGATATTTATATGATTGTTTGTATTAATGTCATTTATTTTTTAAACACTTTCGGTTTATAGTCTCAAAATTTAAAGTCAAAATTCTTAGTATTTTTTATCTATTTCAACCTTTTCTAATTCTGTAATAGTTTTAAAAAGTTTATTTTCATTAATATAAGCAATACAGTTAATTGTATTAAAAAATAAATATAAAAAACATTTATTGATTCTATAGTGTGTAATGGACTCATATAAAGGTTATAATATCAGTTTACGAACACAAGCTTTAGCAATTCCAAACCCTAGGAACGTTACTGCAAAATACGACTACAATAAGATTGAAGTGTTCGGAGCTGTTAGCAAATATGCCCTTCAAGCGAATCCTAGTTTACGAACAGAAACATTGGCAACACCTTACAACAGAAATACAACAAAAAAATTTAACGAAATTAAAATTCCAAAAACAACCGTATCTGGATGTTCTTTTGCAACCTTAAATGCAGTGTGTACTGATAGACTTGACCATTTAGCAAGATTACCTCCATGGTATGTTTTTCATATAAAAGAAAACTATACTAATAAAATGATAAAAAACACAATTGCTATGCTACATTTATTTCTATAAAATATTTATTTTTTAATTTTATAAAAAAAATAATTTATTGTGAAGTAAAATAATTTCTGATTACATATAATTTTTTAAATCATAATAAATATTAAATTATGTTATTAATGAATATCAGAGATAATTTCAATAAATTAGAACTGAAGACAAGAAAATAGTTCAGATATAAATGATGTGAAAATAAAAAAATCCTGAAAACCTATTATTAAGTGGAAACAAAAACGCGATAAATATAAAATAAGTTTTAATTTTCAATTGTTAGATAAGATGTTGTTTCCCAAAACTGATTATAGTGAACAACTCAAAAAATAATCCAGTGGGTAAAAATTAAAGAACACATTACAATAACTGGTACAAGACTACACATGACTATTAAAAACTGACTATACAAACATTTAATTTTTATTTAAAATATGTTTAAAAAAAATCATATGAAATATTGTGCTTTTTGATTCTTTTTTATCGATTACAATAACATTAAATGTCTTTCATCAATTTTTACAATATAAAACAATTGTTCTCAAACTAAAATAGGAAGGTAAAATCACAAATGAAAAACTTCAAAGGATTAAATGAAAAGTTGGATACATATTTAACACAATTGCTAGAAAAGAGTAAATCTTCTATGTATGTTCAAATGCATTGGAATGAAGAAATCAAACAAAATCAACAAAAAAAAGTTAGAATGAAAAGGTAAATGGTTGAGTAGGTGTATAAAAAATATTTCTCACAAATTGTTTTGTACAGAAGTCAAGAATCATTTCAACAAAAAAAACTCGAAAAACGTACAAAAGATTTAGAAGCGTTAAAGGCATGGTGTGAAGACAGAGCTAAACCAAAAAAAACATTTCCTCCTACTCCTTTACCAGTAAAATTTATTTTAATAAGTAGATTTACATATATATATATATATATATATATATATATATATATATATATATATATATGTATGTATATATATATATATATATATATATTATGTATGTATATTATGTATGTGTGTGTGTGTGAGTGTATTAAATACAAATATACTAATTAGTTACACTTTAACAGCTTATTTATATAGAAAAAAACAAAAATAAAATGTAGTATACTTTTTAATCAGGCTTTATTTGGGAACAATGAAAACTAGCATAAAATTGCAAATATTTCAATATTAAAACTGACTGAAAATAAAATAATTTTATGGCAGTATGGAAAAAATAAAAAGATAACATTATTTTTTTATACTGTTATACTACATATATATATATATATATATATATATATATATATATATATATATATATATATATATATATATATATATGTATTGTACATATATATTTGCTACTATTTCTATATGAAACTTGTTATGATTAACGACTTATCATAAATTACTTTAGTTAATAATAATGTTATTTAACAAATTAATTTCTAATACTACAATAAATGACTTAAGCATTAATTACACAAACTTAAATTATTAAATTTAGAAAATTTAATACTCAAATTAACTATTCATTACTACTCCTGATAATTAAGTTACACAAATGGTATTTAGAAATGTTATTTAATGAACTAACTAAACATAAATAAATTTTGTTCTTTCTCAGTTAAATATTTGGTTAGTCAATTTTTTGGTTATTTATAAAATATATGCTTAAATCAAAGAAGTTTATACTACTTTTTTTGTGTATTTTTATCGCAAAAAGTGATTTTTAAAATTTGGCATAATATTAAACAATCATTCTGTGTGTATTTTATATTTTAATACTAATATTTATTTTTAGCCAAGTAAACGAAAACCCTTGCACTTTTTAGTAAAACGACTTAATAATTTAGCTAAACCAAAAATAGTTACTCCTAAACCAGGTCCACCTCCAGACCCAAGAACCATAATGAATGTAAGTTAATTTAAACTTTCTTAATTACATAATATAAACATACACATACATACACACACACACACACACATATATATATATATATATATATATATATATATATATATGTATCTTTGTGTGAAACTAAATAATGCTGATTTGTTATTAATTTATATGATTTTTGTATTTTTTAAGGTGAGTCCGTCAACACTGAAATTCATAGCTACAACACGCATTAAAGAATTAGCTCAACCAAAAGCAATTTCAAATCCAAAACAAAACAAACTAGGTGTGAAAAAAGGTGCTTTAACTTATAAGATAACTGAACACACAAAAACATTAGCTACACCGAGACCACGAGCAAAAGCATTAGATAACGATTTGAAAGAAAATCCTTACAGTGTCAGTCCACTTGCTCTCAAAGCACGTTGTTCAAACAGATTAAAAGAATTAGCTAAACCAAAATCACGTTAAACACATTCTTTATTATATAAGTACTTAAATAAAATATATTTAATACATATGTACATAAACTTATATATATATATGTATATATATATATATATAAATTGAAGTTTTCTGTTTACTATTCACACTACATTAATATTAATTTATTTATATTTATTCCCCCAAAAAAATTACTATGTTACACAATATTTATTTTAAAAAAACTGTAAAATATAAATATGAGAAATAAATTTTATTTAAAACATTATATTAACATTATTTATCACATTAATAAAACCACAAGAGTAAGTTAAATGAAAATCTTAATTATTATTTTTTTTAACACGTGTTGCAGTGAGGTGTCATATAATCGTATAATTTTTCAACATAGCCTCTATTGCATTCAAACCAAGTTCTTCAGCTCTTAATTAGTACTAAGCTTCTTTTAGAAAAGTATTTGGTCGCATACACAGCTATTCATGCACTACCTGCACTATTTCTTCATCAAATCTGAAGGACTTTTCAGCCATTGTCTCGGAATGATCCAAAATGTGGTAATCTGCACAGATCTGGCAAGTACGGCGAATGAGAAAGACACTTGAAGTGCAGATCATTGATGATTGTCATTGTAGAATGGACACTAAGGTGAACTTGTTCCTCATTTCCGGTATTTCGCTTCAAGTGATTAACATCTCTTCCGACCAACAAAGAGGCAATAGAAATCCTTCAAGTCGGATAAAGAATCCAGGCACTAGTTAACCTGGAGGACTTGTTTTGAATGCTATAGTGATTATGTTGAAAAATAATACAATAATATAACATCTCCGTATAATATATGATGAAAAAATTAAGCTTTTTATTTAACTCACACTCGTATTTGTATGTTATCGCTATGAATCTGAAACCAAAGGATCTACTAACTTGTATAGTTGATTTTACTCCATTATTTATGTATATATCACATATTTGTTATACTGGTACTTTGTGATTTTTCTCATGTTTCGCTGCAAAATCATCAATTTTGTTTGAATTAAGATGGAATATAAAATTGTCTTTAAAAAATTGTAACACTAATGCTAGGTATATAATCTAATAATTTTTAAAAATTAATAAAAAAATATACTGAATTCGGATAAAAAAAGATAATAGTTCAGTTTAAGGACTGCAGTGAAAACTACTTTAAAAATTCAAATTTTTTGCTAACTTGACTAATAACAATGTAAAACATGATTTAAAGTCGGAGGAACAAGACTTCTGCAATAAATAATATGAAAAAAATGTAAAAAAAGTGCCCCACTGACAGCTGGTACAAACTGCAAAAAAGGCCTTTTTTATTGTAAAAAAAAAACGTTTTTTTATTGAATATTTACATAAAAACACTGAATAATCATTTGCATGATACATTTTTCTACATTTAAAAACGAAAAATTTCGCGTAAAAAGTTTAATGAAACCATTCACCTGACTCGCACTGTTATTAACCTGCGGAGCGCAGCCATATGCATACGCATAGATAAAGTATCTCATCATATAAAGCAATATAAAGTATCTCATGATATAAACAAACATCTAAATCTGTAGTTTGTCGTTTATATACAACAACAATGTTTATATAGTACAACAATGCATTTTTTTTGCAATTTATTGCAAAATCATTGTTCCCCCGACTTACAATCACGTTTACATTGTTATCAATCAATTTAGCAAAAAATTTGATTTTTTAAAATGCGTTTTCACAAAAGTCCTTAAACGGAACTATTGCCAGAGTTTTTTGCGATAAAAAAGACCTTTTTACAGTTTGTACCTTCTGTCAGTCGGTCACTTTTTTTATTGTTTTTTCATTTTATTGCAAAATCGTTGCTCCCCCGACTTAAAATCACGTTTTACATTGAAATCAATCAATTTAGCAAAAAATTTGAATTTTTAAAGTGCGTTTTCACAAAAGTCCTTAAACTGAACTATTACTGAAAAAAATTACGGGAACCAAAGTTATAGAGAATTAAATTCCCTCCAAAATGTATATTTTTTTAATTTCCTTTGTAGCTACAAGAGGAAACGAAATATTTTAAAAACCGGAATTTAACCGTTTTTTGCGCTGGTCGCGACAGTGTAAAGTCTAATTGGGTTTGACAGTTCGCAAAAGTGTAATTATACTCTAGTATACTACACTACTATACTCTAATTATACTTCGAATCCTTTTCTTCCCATGATTACTGATATCTATTTCATATACCACAAAACAATCAAAAACGTTACTATTCTAAAGATATCAATTTTACGAACTTTCCTAATATGAAATGTGTGTTTGTCAATGTGTTAACTTTTATAGTTTTCAAACTAATACTTAAATGTAAAAATACGAGTGTCGCAGAACATGCATATAATTTTACCTTATTGTACTATTTTTATTGTAAATACAAAAATGATTAATTTTTCTTAGAAAAATATGTTGCACTTCAGTCTACACATCTATGGTCTACACTGTAGACTGCAAAACTATTTTTGCTATTCAATCATAATTTATATCATTTAATGTAATTATTACAACTAATTAAAAAAATAATACCTGTATATTGCAATAAATCTTAAAAATGATTACAATACTTACTTTTTTTACATAACTAAAATTTTCCTTTCAGTTTTAATTAAATAAAATCTTTAATAATGCGTAAAAAATTTCGGCACTACTTTGTAATTTAAAAAATATTTTTACACAGTACAACTAAATTGATTTAATTGTTTTAGAAAAATTAATATCGTACCTGATACACTATGGCCTTGATATTCACATCTTTCTTCTTTGTATTGTGGTTCCTGTGTTTATCTTTGTTTAGTGAAAGTAACTTGATGATGTCAACGGAGGAAATGTCAATTTGTAACAATTATAACGTTATTTGCAACCAACATGTCAGGACAATTCAGGACCGTCTATGCTTTCGCAAGAGAAATGCACCCCAAAAATGTCAAGGGTGAAATTCAATATGGAACAGCTGGATTCAGAACGAAGTAAATATATTATTTAATATTATATAAATTTAATATTTTATAAGTTAGGTTAATCATGAAACGGGAATCACCATTTTGAGTATCTTTATTTAAATTTAATATTATTTTGTATTTATTTCGTATAAAGAACGATATTTTTTAAAACCATTTAAGAATTAAACATGCACCTTGTTATATATATATATATATAAATTAAAATGTTTAGTTTTCATACATTTATATACCAAACTTAAATCCTGCATGGATAAGAATAGTCAAATTTGAGTAATACAATAGTATAGAATTTTCAAATGTAATATTTATAGTAAGTAAAGTAATAATCCTTTGTTAATCTCAGAGGCCATGCATGAAATCATTTCTTCTATGATTGGTTTCAACTTTCATCATCTTCAAAAAGACAATGAAATTTGATATGTCGTAGAAGAACCAAATCAACACAAGGTCTCCAAAATGCACATAAAATAGGCATGAACAACAAGTATATAGAAAAGCAACATAATAAATAGTAAAGTAATTATCAAAACAAATTAAAAATTTTATCTTAGATACCTATTAGCTACATAGTCTTTTGTACTCAGTTGGTCTGAGATAGTGTGAACTATTTCACATGGTTTTGGTTGAAGTGGGAATGTCTACTGTTTGTATGTGATTTTCGAATGAATGATATATTCAATCAATTTTTTTTCTGGCAAGGTGGAACTTTCTAAAGAACTATTATTTAAAAAAAGTATTTGTTCACGTAACAAAGGATAGCTAAAGTAAGAGTAATTTAGACAGTGGATATGTTAGAGAGAAATTCATTTAGGTACACAATATAGTTATAGCACTGTGAAGTACAGTATGGTTAAATTCACTTTTATGAATAAATTTTCCTGCTTACCTCATAAATCAAAACATTTTTTTTTCTAATCAAAAATGTTTAATAATTTATTATTGATTACTTTTTATTGTTGTTTATATGCATTTGATAGCACTGCTATTATCCTCAGTGCTAAGATATAAGAAAAATTTGAGGATGATATGGGATTGCTGTTAAAATGCATATAAGCAACAATCAAAAATTATCATTAATTAATTATTGGACATTTTTGATTTGAAACATCTTTTGTGGTTGTGAGGTGAATGAAAAATTAAATTATGAAAGTTATTTAGTGGAATTTTATCATTTATTTTAGGAACTGAAAAACAACCATTTGAATTATTTTTATATGAATCATGAAATATTTCAGTATATTCTTAGTATAACATAGCTGACCCTGGCAAGATTTAAATTTTCATAAAGTATTTCACTTTAAGAGTGATTGGCTAAGCTATTGCATTTATCAATGTTCTATCAGAAAACAACTTATTATTTAAACATGAATGCATTCATTATATGAAAAATTCATTTGTACCCAAATGATTGTTTGATTTTCATAACGTTTCATCTAAAAACAAGTCTACAGAATGACTAAACATATTTCAGTGTGATATTTCACATTATTTCAGATGGATTGAATTTGGATGAATATACAGCCAGTGGATGATGAGTCTTATACTGTATTGAAATATGAATTGTCTTTATTTTACAATCATTTACATAGACTGAGTAATATACAACTCTAAATGTATTTATACTTATAAAAAATACGTGTGTATTTCAATGTTGATGCTATCATCTTCAAGGCATTAATATACTGAACTGATGATAGTATTGTGGGATGAGAGAATAATTTATTTATGAAAATGAAATTTCTTTCATTTATCGTTTTCTTATATTAATGTATATTTTTTTTATTTTCTTACCAATTTTAGATATTATTTGAATAGCATTTGTATTTATGTAAGAAAAAATATTTGTATATATATTTATAAGAATGAACACAGAAATGTTAATAGATGCTTTTAAAATGTTTTAAATTGCTCTTTCAAATTGAATAAATTGACTGAAAGCATTTATATTTTACATTTGTTATTTTTAAATATACTTTAATATTTTTACAAGAACAACATTTAAAACTTAATTTATAACATTACGAAAATTCAGTAATTTTTTAGGTATCTTTTATTAATACTACGATCTTTTTATATTTTAAATAAAGTAATTTGAATTTTATTCTTATTTTAATGTAAATTTTAAAAGTGATCCTAATTGTGTAGTTGTTTTCGGAAATATAACTTTTTAACTCTATATTTTATAAGACGATATTTTAAATTTACGATATGTAACACAATAGTTACACATCGATAAAAAATTAAAAAATATTCATTTTTCTGCTTGGATTGTATCAGTTATATTGTATTTTCACCAGGGGCATCAATCTTGATTATGTTCTTTTCCGAATGGGATTATTGGCAGTTCTAAGGGCACGTGTTAAAAAAGGTAAATTACTGTAATTTAAATATTTTCATTGCAATCATTTTTCAGTTTTATTTATATATTGTCTTTTCAATATGATGTATATTCGTATCATTAATTTAAAAAAAGATAGAAAATTTTCAGCTCAAAATATATGTATGTGTGCATACATACCTCTCTCCATATACATACATACATACGCACGTACACATATGCACACACACACAACATGTTAATGCATTTATATATATATATATATATATATATATATATATATATATATATATATATCAATCAGACATGCACTGATTTTCTTTTCAAATTTTCAATGTTGGATCACTAATTTCATATATTATTATGATCAGTTTCAACACTTGTGTTATCTTGAGGTGTATTCATGTAGCTTAATGTGTTTAATACTAAGCTATTTACAGATTGCACAAGTGTCCAAATAGATCATACTGATGAAATACAGAGTAAGTGACTCAATGGTGAAATTTTGAAAATATTACAGGTACGAACACAAACATTTTTAATCTTAATACAATATTTATTATCAAATAATGAAAATAATTCAGTTGATTTTTTGTTACTATATTGTGTACTTATATTCATAAATAAATTCATTACAAAAACAGTAAATCACCTTTTTAACATATGCCTTCTTTTTTTTATTAAAATAATTTTGGTATATATATTATTTTCAATAAACGTGAAAATCAAAATAATACGAACTGTGTAAGATGGTCACCAGAAGTATATTGACAAAAAATAGTCTGAAATATTTATTAAGTACGACAGATGAAAATTGAGTACATAATTATTAAAATATCTATAAAAAATAACTTGTTTTGAAATGTATATGAATATCAGCATATGTAAAATGTACATCGATACATGTTTTATGTTAACAGCGATTATTGGTATAATGATCACTGCTTCTCATAATCCTGAATCTGACAATGGGGTGAAATTAGTGGATCCTCATGGGGAAATGTTGGAACAGAGTTGGGAAAAATTAGCAACTAAAATGGCAAATGTTCCGTAAGTTTTTTTAAAATAAGAAATATTGGATTAAAATTAAGGTTATTATATCTATTTATTGTTTTTAGAGATGAAGAATTGGAACATGTTGTAAGTGAATTAGTTCACAAATATGAAATAGATATGAATCTTCATGCAGGAATTTATATTGGAAAAGATACAAGGTTTGAATGTTATTTATACTTTAAAACTTTAAGAATGTTGATTTAAGGGTATAAGTTTGTATACAGTTGCAGTGAAAACCCATACGACAGTCAGGTTTTAGATCATATTTAATGCAAACAATTTTATGCAAAGAAAATTATTAAGAAGTGGGTATTGAACAAAAAAAGAGCTCTAAAAAATGTGGAGGACCATCTAAAGATCAATTACCTTAGTCATTAGGTTTGAGAACGTTAGACGTGTAATTGAGAAAAATTCTGAAAGTAAAAGAAAGTGATGTAAATTATGCTAAAATATTACATTACATTACCGTAAAAAGTGCAACATCCACTAACATGCCACATTCATTTCAAATTTTATTGTAAATAGAAGTATGTAATACAAAAGTAACTTAATTTCATATATTTGACTCGTGTATTAATGTATGATTTTGTTATGCATAATCCAATGGTTAATATTTGTTTCTAACATGCATAAAATTCATTCAATTGTTTTCTTGGAGACATTATGGGAAATATTTGAAAATCCAATCTTTATAGAAACATTCAATTCTTTTCAATTCACATGGGGAATTTTTCCTGATTACTCATGAACAATGACATCATGTAAGTGATTCCCATTTTTGGCTTCACAAAGACAAGCTCTTTCTAAGGCATTTTTTTATCACCTCTCATGATTTATAGACATAATGTTTGAATTTCTTTTTGTATGTTGTTTTTTAGCTGCAGGATGGTTTTGGCTTATTGACATATACACGTTTTTTTCAGTATCCCCAAAGAAAAAGTCAGGAGGGCTCAAATCAGGCGAACGCACAGGCCAGTTAAAATTGCTGTTTCTTGAAATTATGCGTTCGCTGTATGTGTTCGATTTTCTGTGTGTGCTGTGGCTCCATCTTATTGCAACCACATCTGTGGATGATTGTCAACAGCTGGCTTCAAAAATTTTTTTAACATCATATGGTATTGAGCACTATTTATGGATACAGTAGTATTGTCTTCATTTTCAAAGAAGAGCCTAGAATCTTTTCAGACATTACTCCGCACAAAACAGTACACTTAAGTGTGTCTAATTGTTGGTGATGAAGTGTTCTTGGATTCTCTGTAGCCTGTATTCTATAGTTTTGTCTGTTCACAAAGCCATTTAAGTGGAATTGAGCTTCATCGCTCAATCAAATTGTGAATAATTTCATTATTTTCTTCTACTTGTTGGCAAAAACGAATTGCATAATCAAGGTGATACTGATAATTTCTTGGCTTTAGCTCTTTTATAAGCTACACTTTCATGGAATCATTTTTAATGGGGCTAAAATCCTTTGTGGTGGCCTCAGAGATATTTCAAGTTGAATTGAACATCTTGTGGTTGGCTTTTCAAGAGATTGCTCATTACTCTCTTGTACACGTTGAATATTTTTCTCAGTTAGAACCAAATGTTGTTTTCCTGATCCTGGACGGTTACTAACTATACCTTGTTATCGAAAACATGCAACCAAACAATTAATCATTGACTGCGATGGTCGTGTTCGAATATTAAAATAATGATATGTTTACTGCATCAAACTAATTGAACGCTGATTTTTAAAATAAAATTCAATTATTTTGATCCATTATTCTGTCATGTCCTTTTCAATGATAAATTCCTCAAATGTTATTTATAAAATTCTAAAAAGGAAAAAACATTTAAATAAAATTATTAATTACTAAAACCTCTTCATTCCTTTTGTGCCACCTTGTGTGTATTATGTGTATGCGTGCATGTGTATGTGTGTGTATATATACACATACATGCATAACATGTATATATATAAAATAAAATATATATTTTTTTAGACCAAGCAGCGTTAAACTTTCGAAAGCAGCTATAGATGGAATTCTTGCACTGAAAGGTAAACCATTTGATTTTGGTATAGTTACAACACCGATGTTGCATTATTTTGTTACCTGTAAAAATACAAATGGCGCATATGGAGAACCTACAGAAGAAGGTTATTACAATAAACTTGTATCTTCATTTAAAAAACTTCGTGGTACTGATTATGATAAAGAAAAATACATTGCACATCTATATTATGATGGAGCAAATGGAGTTGGTGCAAAAAAAATTAAAAACTTTCAAGAGATGTTAGGTGATTGTTTGAAAATTGAAGATTTTAATAATGCCATTATAGGTAGTGGTAAATTAAATTACATGGTGAGAAAATATAAATATCTTACTAACCATATTAAATACATATATAAATGACTATATAATGAGATGTATATTTTTAGTGTGGTGCTGATCATGTAAAAGTTCAACAAGTTGCACCTGAAGGTGTACCTCGTGAGCCAAATGTACGATGTGTATCTGTTGATGGAGATGCAGACAGGATTGTATATTATTATATAGATGAAAATGACCAATTTCACTTATTAGATGGTGATCGTATAGCAACACTTATAGCTAGCTACTTAATGGATCTTGTAAAAAATAGTAAACTTCATTTAGAGTTAGGTTTAATACAGACAGCATACGCTAATGGTGGATCTACTGCTTACATAGCAACAGATTTAGTATGTTTTTATTAATTATGATAATAATTCAACATAACTAACATTTTAAATATTTTTCAGAAAATACCAATAGCATGTGTTCCAACTGGTGTTAAACATTTACATCATAAAGCATTGGAATATGATATTGGCGTGTATTTTGAAGCAAATGGACATGGAACAGTAGTTTTTAGTAAAAACGCAAAAAATAAAATTAGTTCTGCTGCCAACGATACTAGGTAATTTATTTTAAATTGTGATCAAATTTTCTATGATGTGTGTGTGCATGTGTATTTAGATGCCATGTAAACATATGTGCTGTTTTATAACAGACATATAATAATTGTATTAATTATTTACATAATTGTAGTCTAAATGAAACACAACGAAAAGCAGCTACAGAGCTATTAACAGTTATTGATGTTATTAATGAAACGGTTGGCGATGCTATATCAGACATGCTTTTAGTAGAAACAATTTTGCATGCCCGAGGATGGGATTTAAAACAGTGGGAATCGACTTATGTTGATTTACCGAATAAACAACTGAAAGTACAAGTAAAGGTAGTGACGTAATTAAAATTTATAAGAAACACATATCGTATTATACAAAAAATATACAAAAACGAGTAACTAAGACTAGGCATTTTTATTTTAGTATTATTCTTGTTTATTTTTATAGGATCGTAATATTATAACAACCACAGATGCAGAACGAAAATGTGTTACTCCGGTCGAGTTACAACCAGAAATAGACCTATTAGTTAAAAAATACAATAAAGCTAGAGCCTTTGTCCGACCGTCAGGAACCGAAGATATTGTACGAGTGTATGCGGAAGCAGCGAACAGAGAAGATTGTGATAAGCTTGCTTTAGAAATAGCATTGAAAGTACATCAGTTAGCAGGAGGTATTGGTGAACCACCTGCGTTATCCAATTAGTAATAATGTAACATGGATAATGCAAGAGAACTGATTTATTTCTTTTTGATATTATTTAACTCATCACTGCCAGTTCTCAAGTTTTGTCTTGCATATTTAAAACAATATAAGGAATATTCATATAAATAATTATTAAAAATAATCATTTAACATGAAAACATATTGTATTTATTAATAGTTTTATTATTTAACATTCGATGGTGCTTTTAAGTATTGTATATGTGCACGTATGTAAGTATATATGACACCAGTAATTTAGTAAATTGTACATGTTTCTGTGAAAAATGTGTTTAATTAATTTTGAAATCAAAAACAAATGTAGAGTAGATGAAAAATTATTATGAAATTATAAATATTTCAGTTGTTACAAACATCAATGACTTGTTATATGAAAAAAAGTATTTTAGTATAGATACAGTAAAATCTAATTTTATATCATAACTAAAATGTATAAAAATTTATAATAGAATATTATCCATATACATAAAATAAAACAAATACAAGGATATTGTTTCACCCTTTCAAGAATAATTTTAATTGCATCATTCACAGTATAATTCATTACATATAGTTTAAAATAATGTTTCTAATAACCAATACAAATAAACTTCTCGACTGAATATTGATATAGCATTATATCATTGTGATGTGTTCAGGTGGTTTATACATTTGTTAAATTTTCACAGTTAGTATAGTCACTTTTAAATTATTACAATGTAGACAATTATTTAACGCACACATCTAATTTGTATATATACATATGTATGTACGTATACATGCACATGTATGGTATTCTAATATTTATAGCATGAAAAGAATAGGTATTAAATTTTATAAATACTTTTTAAAGTATACATATACATTTGATCAACAACTAGTTTATATTTTTATTTCATTCCAGTTTTTTATATGTTGTGAATTGTATTTTTTTAATTGATTTACATTCCTATTTTATAATTCATTTTAACAATTAAATTGATAAGCTATTTCACTGTATTTGAATAAGATAAAGAATGTTTAAGAATAAAACTACACTTAATATATACCTCAGATTTTATTATAAACAAATCAACAAATTAATATCCATAAGTTATTAATTGAAAAGTTCAATGATATAATTTATTTCAAATAATTGTAATTTTTATTTACATTATGTGTGTATGTATGTATATATATACACAAATGTGCACATATGTGTACATTATATATATGTATGTATGTATGCTTATGTAAATGTAAGTTTTAAACTACATATAAAAAGGTGCATATTTAAATCTGTGCATAAAGTTAATATTACTTGTTCACTAATTCAGAAGTTTTAAATCCTTGATTCAGTACTATAACTGGCAATTTTACTTTTCTGAAAGAAATTAAACAAATAATAGAATAATTCAGATTCAAGATAATATACTAAAGAAAATGAAAGTTATAATGGTGGTGGAACAATTTATAATTGCTCAATATTTTACATTAACTTTTTATACTTTGTACTTTTGTTTATAAATAAAAATATAATCATTTGTTCTGTATCTTTTTAAATGAATTCTCATTTTATGATACCTGGATATACGATACAAACATTTTACAATACAAATATAATTATGTACTGCTCAACATTAACAGTATTCTTGAAACTGAACCTGTTTCAAAACCCTTTTAGAAAGTAAAATTTCATAGCTTTCTATGTTTCTGAATTAATTTTTTATAATTTTAAATGTTTTGAAACAAAATATAATTTTGCAAATTTGATAACAAATATAATAAATTTTATTGTACCTGATTAAGAATATAAGTTAAGATCATAATTTTGGGTATTTATTCATGTTATAATTAAGTTTTACAATTATATGTTATTTAATACATGCATTACTTTGTAACATAATGTACAACTTCGCTTTCTCTATGTGTGTATGTGTGTGCGTGCGTGCGTGCTTGCTGCGTCACAAAATAATAAACATATTAAATAACATAATTGTAAAATTTAAAACATCCATAAATACCTAGATATAATAATAACTTTTTTATTACTTTAATAAAAAAAACAAATATTTTAGTTTTAATTATCACAAGAATTTAATAAAAGTCATACTAATATAAACAATTTTGTATTTAAAGTATAGGAGAATTTCTTTTACATGGTTAAAAATTGATATTTACCATTAAACAGACAAAAAATAAAGTTAATAGAATAGACCAAATTGGCTCAGTAAAGTTGAAAACTTTCATATAATACTATAACTGTGAATACTGAACTGAGTTAGTTTGTAAATATATGTATATATATGTGTGTGTGTATATATACAGATATATATATATGTGTTTGTGTGTCCGTCTAGTTGCTTTTTGTCGAAGTTTCCCTTTTCAGTTTTTTATGGGAAACCCTAAAGGATGTGGTATATCATAAAAAAACCAGCTATACTGGCGGCGCTAAAAACTGAAATGTTGAGAGCAGCAATCACAGTGGGCGCATACATACATACACACAAACACAACACACAAATACATAACAAAAACAACACACCACACAAACAACACCAACACATGTACACACACGCGCACACACAAGTACATTCATACACACACGTACATACACACACATACGTACATGCACACATACATGTACACACACAAACACATACCCATGTAAACATGTACGCATAAAAAATGAAAAATATTCTATCTTTCTTTACCTATGAAAGTAAAGTAAAAATACTAAATACCAAAATAATTTAATGATTTCAGACAATACAGAAAAATATAGATTAATGGATGTTAAGAAAACAAAATGATATATATGAAAAGTAAAATTGATATAAGAGCAAATAAATGTACGAACTTAATAATAAAACTGAAAAATGTTGAATGAAAATGGGCAAGGTACTACTGCAAAAAGAGAGTGTTATGTACATACAATAGAAAGTACTGTCTAAGAGTTAAAATATATAAATTGGATTTAGAAAGTTACTGATAAATTACAGCTTTTTAACAAAATTGTGTGTGTGTGTGTGTATATATATATATATACATGTCTTCAAATCAGACATGTAGAAACTGAAAATAATGCTTACTTTCATGTAATTGCAATTTTATTCATTTAATAGATGAGATAAAAATATTAGAAAATGCATGATTATGTATATATGCACACATCATTGAAATAAATCTAGTTCACAAATTCAATAACTGAAAATCATATTTATAAATATTATCTATGTTAAACATAACACCACATTTAAAAACTTACCTTTGGCATCCACCTATCAAAATTTAATTACCTATTTATGTAACAGTTAAAATTTATTATTTTATCAATTTCTTAAAAAAAGGTTATACTTCTGTTTTGTAAATACAAGTTTTCACTTTTTTTGTTTTTGGTCATAAATTCTAATATATATAACAATCTATCAACTATAATAATTAGACACATTATTATATGACTAGTTAAACAACAACTAATATTAAGATTTTAATTATTTTCTAAACATATCATTCTACTAACAAATATAAACAATTTATGAGATTATTTTCAAGAAAACATTAATTTTATTATAGAGAAACAATTTATATATGACTGAAACTTTATATATACAAAAAAAGAATACTGACATTTTTTAGAACTTTTTTTAGCAAAATGCTAAAAATGACAATTTTATAAATTAAAATTCTAATGAAGTTTAAATAGTATAAAAGAAAAAAGTATAAATAGGTAACTCTTTTCAAAAAAGAATTTTAAATCTGATTCAAAATATTTAAGGACCTACTAAGCATTCAATAAAAACTATAATAAATTTATTAGTGATTCATTATATCTGAGTAATTTTTAAAAAATAAAGAAAGAAATATTACCTAAGATTACATAATAACCACAGTCCTGCATGTCTGGAAACGATGATCTGAAAACGGTATCGCTAATTGGTCGAAGTTTTTAATAATGATCTCCACCACATGTGATGCCACCCCTAAGAGATACACTCCCTTCTTACCTTTCAAAGTATTGAAGAAAAATTATAGCATGCTATTTAGTTTTGCAGACTTAAATAGAGAGCGTTAGTTGTTCGATTTATAAGTCATTTTATATATCATTTTACTATTGGCAGAGAACACAAACATATAAATGCTCTCTTATTGGCCGAACAAAAATTGCATTCTTAACAAAACGATGTTTAAAGTTTCATTTGTTTAATAATGCTTACTATCACTGTTTGTAATTTTTGAGAATGAATTTTGTTCGGTGTACCTGTTATATTTGTGATTTCCCGAGGGATTAATTATTTTATTACCCAAGGACGAAAAGCAGGTGAGTTATATTTTAATTTTATTAACTTTCATTGTTAATAGTTATTTATGTGTAATTGTTAATTATATTTGTATTGTAGAGCACAACTATGGCTTCAAGCAATGGGAATTGCTGAAGAACATGCTGATACAGCATCAAAAATGATGAGATTATGTACCATCATTTTAAAACAAGCAACTACTAATTCCCTACAAAGTCGCTTAAATAGATCAGTCGGCCCCTCTTTGTGCTTGGAGAGACAGGTATAAAATGTTTTTTTATTTGTTAACATCATCTACATCTGTTAAAAATAAATAAAGTGGTTTATTAAGCAAGGTTTTGAAAAATAAAAATTTTTCAAAATCATGCTGTGTGAGATACAATGGTCCGAAAGTACCGAATTTGTTTTTGGGTAGCGATAAACATTTGTATAATAAGTGCAATTTAAATTTTAGCCACAGTCTGCAGTGTTTCCATCAACCAGCACTATGGAAACACCGATTGCTCCTACCATTGCAGATGAGATCAATCTGCCAGTAAATGTAAGTATTCACATTTTTAATATTATAATTTTTGTAAAATTATAAAAAATTCTATTATAATCATTCAAATTGTAGCCACCATCTGCAATGTTTCTGTAATTATTTTGTATGGAAACACTGATGGTATAAGTTAATTTAGTAATTCAAAACAGTACAAAGTTATATGATATAATATACGTACATTTTAGATCGAAACTTTGTAGGAGCCGTCAGAAATTACCACACTTCATACAAACTATTGAAACGAGTGTCAACAATGAAGCAACGCCTTTAGTAGCTGTTCCTTTCAAAAAATCTCGTGTAAGTAGTTGTCATTCTTTAGCATGATTTATACATCGGATGTTCAAAATCTATAAATTTTATTTATATTTGAGAAACCAACACTAATATCTCTTTGAGATATTAGGAAATAAATGCTGAGCATGTCGAGTACAGATAAATTGATAAAGATTTTAAAAAAGAAACAAAAATATATCTGTACTCTTAAACATGTTTGTGCAAAAAATAAAAAAAATATGAAGGTGTTGTTATGAAGCAGTGTTTATTTATTTATTATTAGTGTTAAGTATTTTTAAAAAATAAATAAGTTACATAGATAACTTTTTTTTGTTAATTGTAAACAGCATCATACAATAGTATGATTGCAAAAAATGGAAATTATTTAAAATTTATTTACATTCATTCAAAAATGTTTAACACAATTTTATAATAATTTTAAAGTAATGAATTTCGTATTTTATATCGAATTCATTTCTTTAAAATTATTATAAAATGTGTTTAAATATTTCTGAATGGAAATGTACACTAGCGATAATATTCAAATTTGAAGTATTCAAGCCTCCAGCATAAATAACACGCAGACAGTACCATCCATAGATAAGACATTAAGTTCTCAAGATTACCCCCTCCCTCTCCGGTTCATCCTTTTCAAGCCATAGATTTTTAACCCATACCTTGTCATCTAGGTATACTTTGTCTATGTATGCTATTATTACGACCGGTGACGAATAAGGTATGGTTAGAAGTGAATCCCTCTACAGGTAGTACCGCGTAGTGGTGGAAATCGTAATTAAAAAGATCGATCAACAAGCGATACCGTTTTCGTCATTGAAATTGCTATTCGTTGCCAGACCTGTGTACACAACCGTGATAATAAACATATCATTTGTTCCATTTGTTTGGTGATTCTGCCGGCCAATCAAGAACTTGAACCCCATTGTCTTTTAACAAATCCTTTACCAACCTCAGTGCATATTTCGGGTCATTATCGTATTGAAACACCCATCGAAGATGCATATTACACTCAGCATGAGGCATCATTTGTGTTTCTTCATTGTTTTTGTATGTGAAACAATCCATTATCCTTTCAATTTTGTAAAACAGACTAACACCATAGTCTGAAAAACATGTCCAAACCATCACTCTGCTACCTCCATGCTTGGTTGTGACTGATTTGGAAAGTTACAGACGAACAAAAAAGCCACTGCTGGGAAGAAAACATTTACAAAGTTTTTATTTTTAAAGAAACCACATCTTTCTTAAAAACCTCATTTCAAAGCATACAACATGAAGACAAGTTGCAAATTTTTGAAATTATATAACTGCAAATTTATGTATCGCATGTTATGTAACTCAAGGTGTTCTGTATTTATTTTTTAAAAATTTTAAGTGTAACACTTATTTTATAATAAGATTTATATCACTGTAAATTTGAGAAAAACTTAAAATATGCTATCCTTTTTTTGTTGTAAAAGACCTTATATATAAATAATTAAACTATTTTTTGTTTCTGAAATTCATACATTAGAATTTGTGAAGTCATTGTGAAATGTTAATGCAAACTACCCAGAATATATTTGAAAAAGAAATATTTCAAAACTTGCTCAAACTTCATTTTTTTAAAAATAAAAATAATTTACAACATTGTACTTAATATATTAACAAATTTTTAAAATACTGTACATGTCAAAAAATACCTAGTCTCAATATTATTTTAAATTATTTCAATAATGTATATAACATTAAAACCGATAAATTATCAACAATTTTAGTGCAAATATAATTAAAATCATATTAACAATGTAAATTTATATTTATAAATAGACGCAACAGATGCTGAAAATTCTAATTATTATTATCAGGAGGTAAATGTACATTAAAAAAAGTTCAATGTAATTTATTCATTTCTGTTTGTTTTGGAACACCTATTGATATACCAAACTTTTCATCTGTAGTTCATTTGAAAGTTTTAAAAAAAGAATGACAGAAATAAAAAGTCTAAAAAATACAATAAAGGGTATATAAGAAAATGAAAAACATATTATACGTACTTATGTATAAATCATACTAAGGCACAAATAATTCAGTATATTGTACAAACAAAATATAAGCTATTTTGATAAATCAATGCAAGAAATACAAACTCAACATGAAATAAAAAGTTAATGTAAATAAATTAAAGATTTAAAAATACTATTTATAAGTGAAATTAATTTGTGTATAAGGTGTATGTGTGTATGAGTGAGTGTGTGTGTGTGTGTATATATATATATATATATATATATATATATATATATATATAATACATATACACACACATACATTCATACAGATAATGAATAAAAATACTATCCTATTCTGTAATAAAAGTACTTTGTTAATGTGTATATCATGACGTCAAGAACAAAAATTGTCTTCTTAGAATGAACTTCGTTATTCTCAATCGTAAAACTTAATTTCTGCATATAATTTGATATAAATTCTGCATGATTTAATAAAGTTATAACACTTAACGAAAAACATAATTTATTCATTGCACTCCAACTAAGTTCCAACTAAGCTGGCATTAAGAGTTTAGATATTGAAGTATTAAATGCATAAGTACTTTAATATTAAAGGATAATGGATAAATGTAGATTGAGAAAATGGTGTATTCAAATATGTAGTAAAATATTATTTCTTTTCTTTCTTCCCTTTTCTGAAGTAAATAATACTATATTACTTGAACATTATGTTCATAAATAATTTCTGTTATAGGAACTTTTACCTATAATTTATAATCTAGTATAGTAATATTTTAATTGATTGCATTGTGAATAAATACAGTATTCTTAATATAAAAAATATAGACATCAAATATCATGAATACTTGTTTTATTTTAAAATGGCATACTAAACAGCAGTCAGTGTTAATGTTATACGAAATCGAAATAAGTATAAAGGGATCAATAGAATTTTTGAAGTAGGTATCCAAATCTTAAGAATGTAATTTTCTTTTATTTAACTTACTATATATTAATTAATGTCAGGTGTATTTTTTTTTTTAAGTGGAATCATGAATTACATTCTTGACAATATTTAGCTACCTTCCATTTTAGTATTTAATAGTAATATTGCTCTGATGAATTATTAATCTGTTAAATAAAGCTTAAATTTAAAATAATTACTATGCAAATATTAAAAACTAGAATCTTATAGTGAACTTTATAATCAATAAATAAACCTATATGATCATTGTATATATCTCCATTAGTTATTATTTATATATATATATATATATATATATATATATATATGTATATATATATATATGTATATGTGTGTATGTATGTATATATATATATATATATAACTAGAAAAATAAACTAATATCTATAACAGGATATTATTAAAGCTATAATTATCAGCACTATTACTTTTATGATTGCATTGATTTAGATACAAGCTTTTGTTAAAATTTATCTTAATAAATATACTATAATCAATATGAAGACTAAAAAATTAGTTAATTGTTTTTTTTTTATAAATTAGACTGTTAAGAGATTAATCTTGTCTCAAAAGTAAGTTTTATAAAAATACCTATGTTTTAAACATAGGCATTGCTTTCTTTTCTATTACATGCTAGTGTCATTTAGACATATAATACCATTTAATATTCTTTTCTGCCATGAAACTCCAAATATTAAATAAGGAATAATTTAAAATTCATAAAAAGATGTTAAGTACGTTTGGTATATAATAGTACATTTTGTTAATAATAAATGCAATAAATAAAAGTCTACTTAAGAAACTGTGTAATAAACTATCAAAGTAGTTTTTAAAAATGGTGATTTTGTGTAACATAAATACCATGTATATGCACAATCTATTGTACTATTAATTTTATTTAAAAAATAATAAGCAATCACTTAACACTTATTAGTGCAAAATTATAAATTAAATAATTAAAACAACAGAGTTAAAAGTACTTTTTCTTTATTGTTAATTCTATCTGCACTTTTTCCAATTAGTATTGTTGTAACACTTAATGTTACACAACACAATATCATATAATCATATTTACAGCTGATTTTTTTTTGATCTCATGAAACACTATTATGTGAACAGTAGATTTTATTCTTAATAATCAATAGTAATAAATCTTTAGAATTCAGTTAATTACAAATATATTTCTTACACTGATTTTATACACACTGAAAAATTTACACGTTTAGATTTTTTCTTACCTTTATTAGACAATCATAAATATAAATTAAAAGAATGTTGGGTTATAACATACAGTATGTATGTACATAAAACAATGATCTCGTTTTCATATTTATTTTTTTCATTTCTGTACAGAATTTAAGCAGTTACACTTCTGCCATCATTCACAGAATAAATTTCATAATCAATAGAATCACTGTATTACAATTATTTTTTATTACTTTAATATGCTTTGTGAAATAATTGAAAACTAAAATCAAAATTACATTAATAGAAATAACTAATATACATATTTGTAAACAAACATTAACATCAATAGGATAAGTTCATGAATTTAAAATGTAATCATTTTAAAACACATAATATGCACTTAAAATACAATTTTAAATCGAAAAATCTGAAATATTCTTTAAATAATGAATAGTCAGAAAAACGCCAGATCATAGCATCGGCTTTTATAAAATCAACAATTACCTTCGAACTCGCTGGCAATAACATCAGTAAGTCCGAAAAAAGATAATTTGCTAGTTTAAATTATTTGTCTTAGTGGATAATACATTATTGGACAAGATGATTATTGAAAAATACATATTACATCAAAAATTATCTCGTACAGTTCTAACATATAGACAATATGATAATGTAATATTTTTTATTATAAATAATATTGAGAACATTCAATAATCTCAAACATAAGTCTAATGATAATTTCTTCAGTTTCTATTTTCATGAATTATGTTCTTGTTCATCGGACTTCATGTATAATTATTTAAATATTTAATTAACCTTGATTCAATACATAAAAGTTTACACATATTATGTTTTCACTTTTGACCATGTCAACGTACACGCTAATTTATATACATTAAAAAAAAACGAAGCCGTTGAAAAAAGTATTATCTAAATGTAAATGAATTAGAAAACTAACGTACCATTAATTATAATATAAAATTAACACTATTGATCAGACGCACGCACTGATGAATCAAGGCATATTAAATGAGCACTTTAATTAATATACCTAAATAAATATGCATTTACAATACTGCATATTACAGATGCCCTCCTCCATTCACACATAGCAATACAACGTACACTTAAATAACTGGTCAATTACTTCAACACTCCTCAATATTGTTTTTGTTTCTAATAAAGACCCAACACACTCTTTAAATAGAGAATACCTTTGTCACATTATATATATATATATTTTTTTTTACAAAACATAATGTGGTACATTAATACAAAAACAAGTCCAGAAAACTTGTATGCTGTTCTAACAATTATATATATATATGTTTTTTTTTTAATATTATTTATTGGTATTGTTTTATGAAAAATCATTAAAAAGGTCCAAGTGTTATACAAACCACTGATTAGGTATTTTTCTTTCGTCGTTTAATTTAGATGTTTAGATTGGAGTTTGGTTGATGAGTGACCCTCATGGTTTAAGATGTTTCTCTATGAAAAAATGATAGCTATTATTATTATCATTCAAGTATTAATTAAAAACATGATATGTGAAAATATGTTATGGGAAAGTGTATGGGTGAGAAAAAATATCATCACATTGTGCTCTGATTACACATACCATCAAGGAAAATTAGTCATTTTTTGTAATATGTAATTTAAAATCATGTTTTTATATCAATAAATCAAATTATAAATAAAATTAAATCAAAAAGTTATTAAAAAGTTTTATTTCTTTAATTTTACATTTTAGTTCACAAAACTAGTACAAAATTATTTTTAATATTTTAGATAGAAACACATGAGCAAAATAGCTTGTTTTATCGGTTTAAATTCTTATTTTCATATAAATTACAATATACAAATTGATTTTGATCAAATTCACAAATATCTTCAAATTTCAAACTAAAATCTGACCAGAAAAAATAATTCGTTATTACCCCATTGTTCAATATTCGAATTATTTTTTTATAAATCATTAAAAATAAACATTAAGAATTGAATGTTATAATTCATATCAGACCCATAAAATTTAATCTGCAAATTGTAACTTTGGAATAATAACAAACATCAATACTTTTCATATTTAGAAAAAAGTAAAACATCATTTTAATGTGTAAAATTAATGATTATTTGGAAAATATAAAAAAAAATGCTTTTTAAGCAGGAAGTTTAATAATAGAAAACTTCTGATTTAATAAAATGAACACAGATATAAAACACAGAAAAATGAAAAAGTTGTATCATATATATTTATAAATTATATATACATGCATGCACAGAAATGTAATAAGCAACATTCACTCGTATAATCACAGGCCACATATAACGCATATATCAAAAAATAAAACCTTCATACCTTTATTAAGTACGAACATGTGATGCACCGACGTGTGATTGTGTTTGTGTACCACTGACAGTACCACTTGGACCAGCTCCCTTTTGTTTTAACATTGTCCAATCAAATGTGTAATCGTATTGATGGTTAAGGGTGCGGAATAAAATACGGAATAATTGTCGTAAATACATGTAATCTGGAGCCTCTTCAAAACGTAAACCTCGACAATAATTTAAATACATAGAGAACTCAGCTGGAAAACCCTGTGAACAAAATTGTATTTTAATATATTGAAAATATAATATAATTCACGGGTTTTTAATCGTGCAACATTTCTTTTAATGGGTGGACAAGGGATATAGAGGAAGTGTAAGATGCCACTGATCATTTTTGTTTTCAGAGTTAGTCACATATTATAAAAGTACTTTAATTAATATATATATATATATATATATATATATATATATATATATATATATATATATATTTATATATATACATATATTACAGAATATACTAAGCAAAACGTATGTACATTTGTAACACAAAACATATAAATTACATTTTATAAACTGCAAGAAGCATCAATAACAAGAGGGATTCAATTGTTACTTTAAAATCATAATAGACTGTGACTTATTCAGACAAATATCTACGATTTTTGTCCGTGATTTATCATAACATGTAATTTGTTTGAAATTATATTATTCAATGTATAAGGTTTGTGCAAAAATAATAGCGGTTTTTACGTATCGAGTACAAAGAGGCATATATCAGTTAACAATTATATTTATGAATCAATATAAAGACAATTGGTCTGCACACATTCATCCAAACGAGAAACAAGTTTGTTTACTACTACAAGATAGAATTTTGGAGTCCTGGAATTAACGATTTCATCGAAAGCGCTTTGAACCAATGTTTGATGTTTGAAAACCTTCTCTCGTAGGAAATTACCCAATGTTTAAAAAAATGATAATATGTCGGAGACAGGTCCGGAGAATAAGGTGGGAAAGATAAAGTTTAATAACTCAGTTCATTTAATTTTTTTAAAGTCATTTATGAGACGTGTGGTCGGGCGTTGTCATGAAGAAGAATTGGTCTTCTTCAACTGACTAATGCTGGCTGTAAACGATGCAACTTTTCTTGCATTTTTTTCAATTTCCTGACAATATTTTTCTGTTGTTATTATTTCATCGGAATTTAAGAAGTTGTAGTGAATGATGCCACTTACTGACCACCAAACAGTGACCATAATCTTTTTTTCATGAAGCTTCGGTTCAGGAAATTGTTTTGGCACTTCTCCTCAGTCTAGCCACTGTGATGAACGTTTCTGATTCTGACTGTTGTAGAAAATCCACTTTCCATTACATGTGATAATGCGATTAAGAAAGGGATCATTTTTGTTACGCAAAAGAAGTGTAGAGCAGACTTCATATCGCCGAATTTCTTGATGTTTGTTTAGTTCATATAGCATCCATTTATCCAGTTTTTGGTTTTTCCAATTAGGCTCAAATATTGACCAACTGTTGAATTATCAACACCGAGTTCTTCTACCATCTCTCAAGTTGTTTTACGTGAGTCCGTTACAATAATGGTTCTTAAATCATCATTGTTTACAGCTGAAACACATTCACGACCCTTCCATCATCAATGCTTTGTTTCCATTACGAAATTTTTGGAACCACTATTGAGGTGTACGTTCACTAATTGACTCTTCGCCAAAAACAAATTTGATATTACGAGCAGTTTCTGTTGCTTTACGTCCTAATTTAAACTCGTACAACAAAATCGCGCGAATTTGTTTTTTTTCCATAACTAGTTTAAGAGGTTATATCAAACAATACTAAAGAATGAAAACAATAAACATACTCTGAAATCAGTAGTGCTAATTTCATTGTTTACAATGATGTATCACACGACTATAACAAAAGATAACGGTAACCAGAAAAATCAGCTCCAAACTTAAAATGATAAAAACCGCAATTATTTTTGCACCAACCTAATACTTTAGTAATTTATTTATTATATACTACTGTTTACGGAACTGTGCTTGAACCTGTGGCAAATCTATGTCTATGATTAATATTTCATAATAATCAGTTGCCTGTCATGTAACAAATATTTCAATTTAAAAGTAACTCTTTTATTTAAAGGAAATTTTCTGAGTAAGTGCAAATAATAATTACTTCTTTCAAATGGATTGAAAGCACAATCCTTTTTTAAAAAGTATACTTGTGTTCTGGGCATATTACTGAAAAAATATAAAAGGTGGAAAAATGAAAATTCGCGCAAAAAATAAAATTGAAAATAAGAAAAATGAAATTTCCCTAAGTAAGAAACAAACTGAGTTTGAAGGTACCATCATACAGCTAAGCTAATCAATTATTCGGACTCGCTGAGACAGATGCAGTCCATAACTACTGTCATTCAACCAAAGCTATGTACTTTTATAAATTTTATGTGTTTATGACTCTAATGTGCCTATGGACGATCTAAATAAAACGTACATGATGTGTACATGTAAGTTATGCATGGTGTGACGGTTATAGTTTCAATATGAATAATAGAGAACGACTGTAACTAGTAAATATTGGTGACAAGATTACATATTGCATTTCACAATATATTTCTTATCAATACTATATCTTGCATAGTTTTATTTCTTTGAAAAAAAAAAACAATTTTATTTATTTCTTTGCAAATATAAATATATTTTTTTATCTGTAGTTGAAATTATCTATATTATAAAACTTATTATAAATTCTATGCAAAGATTTAAATTCTTCTGAATATGCTTATTAGCAAAATGAAATGTTTAAAAAACAGTTTTCAATTTTGAGATATTGAAAATTTTGCTTGAAGGTATATAACTCATAAAACAAAAGTTTAAAATTAAGAGACCCTTAGGTTTACAGAACACGCAAAATAACGTTTACGAAGGTATTATGAAAACAGTTTCAATTAAAGTGCACATAAAATGCAGTTCTAAAAAAATTAAATCTAAAAAGTAAATCTATTTTCAAAACAAATAAACTTCTTTCGAATCAAAAATATGCGCTAAGAAGTGATTTAAATTTACTTTTATGTTACAAAATGAATTATTAACAACTGAATAAAATTATAAACCAATTTCTTCAATAAATTTTGATGAATACTAATTTTAATTATATTAAAAATACAAGAATAACATAACTTACTTTACAAAGAACTTCAACAGGTGTGGACATTTTCTTTTCACTTATTTTTTCATATTTCTGTTTTTTCGTAGCCGCTTTGAGTCCTTGCCAAGGTAAACAGCCTCTATTAAAATACATTAATACGTAACCCAACGATTCCATATCATCTCTTCGACTCTGTTCGATACCAAGATGTGCATTAATAGAAGCGTATCTTGCCGTTCCAGTAAGATTTTTATCTTCTCTGTATGAAATATGCATTCTGGTACGATTATCTCGAAATTTTTTAGCTAATCCAAAATCGATTATGAACAGTTTGTTGCAGTGGCGACCAATTCCCATCAAAAAATTATCAGGTTTTATATCACGATGTATGAAAGACTTGCAATGGACATATTCTATACGGCCAACCATCTGATCTGCTAACATTAGTACTGTTTTGATTGTAAATCTTCGAGAACAAAAATTGAAAAGATCTTCTAAGGAGGGTCCGAGAAGGTCCATAACCAAGACATTATATTCTCGTTCTTGGCCAAAGTACCTGCAAAAAACGTTTTCATATTTAAAAATCAAATGAATATTTTATATTATATAATTTAAATTATACATCGAGTATATTCAGTTAAAACTAGCCTCTTTTAAAAATAATTTGTATTTTAATATGTAAACCTTTTTTAAACATACACAAATACAATAATAACGAAAAGAATGAGTTTAGTTTTTCGAAAAAATTTAATAATTATATTTTTTGACCTCTCTCTTTTTATATACATACATGTATGAATGTGTATGTGTGTGTGTAAATCATTGTGAATAAGTTAAATTACTTTCAAGGATGAGTAACTACATACTTATGAAAATCAGCTTTAATACAATATATAATAAAAGAAAAAACTGATTCACATAAACAAAAACACTATCTGTTTTCATTTTAACGAAACATTTGCTTTAGAAAAGTTATAAATTTGATTATATGAATGAAAGGTTTAAATTATGATATTTTTAAGAGTACTTAAATGCTAGTGTTAAATTTTATTGCGTTATGGTTATAAAAATTGTAATAAAATTTGAATTAAATGATTGGGTAATGGACAGTTGGATGGTTATTTCTTTAATGACACTTACGTCTCATGTCATACAACAATTTGGTAGACAATATGAAAATTAACAAGTAAAAAAATTACGATCCTTACCACAATTTCTTAATTGTACGTCAATGAATTTTTACTTTTTGAAGTATTTATATAATTTTTAAGCAACAATTTCACGTAATAATGTACTATTTAAAATATACTATTTTTAGATAAGGTTCAAACTGTATTTCTAAAGACTATTGAGTACTTTTACACTATAATTGCACTCTAAATATAACTGGATTTAATAACAACAGAGTTGACGCTTTTATTGAATTTAATGGTTCTAAATACCTAAATGTTTGTCGGAAAGACTATATGCTAGGCAGAAAATTGGGCTCTACAGTATAATGAAGAATATATTTGCAATTAATTATTGAACAATGAATTTACTGATACAATCAAGTACATACAAAAATGTATGGTTATAAAAAAACATTCTGAATTCTCTAATTGAAAATTATAAAAATCATTCTAAATATATTACTAATTTACAAAAATAACGATTTTCTTCCTCTGAACTCCTATGGTCATTTAATATTACGTATAAATAATTTAAAATTCTAATGTGAGTGTACGTAGTGTGAATATGTGTGTATGTGTACATACACACAAGCACGCACGCATGTGTGTACGCATAAGCATACTCTAAAAAAAAGTAAAATACAAATATACTTATTGAAAAATCAAGTCATACAGTATATAGTGCAAATGAACAAACACTATTAAGCTATTTAAAACATATTTACTAAGGAACCGTTTTTTTAATATATAAATGTGCTGTATGTGTATGTGAGCATGTGTATATATGTATGTGCATATATATATATACACCATCAACACACTGTACACAAAATACGCGCATGTAACAAAATACAGAGTTAAAAATACACTTTTCCAATGAACTTAAAAATAGCATTATTACGTTGCAACCTTTGTTTTCTTTGAAATTGTTTCATATTTTAACAATTCATAAAACTATTAGAACTAAACTGGGTTATCACATTATAAACTAGGTAAAAAAGGCTAGGAATATATATAAACTATATGTGAAATTTATTTTATATGTCATTGTTTTAATTTCTTATACAATAATGAAGTAGACACGGATAGGTTATTTATTAAGGGAATTATGATTCCTACCTACCTACAACACAATACACACACAAAACGCGCTCGCGCGCATATGTATTAGGCATACTAATTAATTCATTGCCATTTTTTATTGAAATTGAATGTATACGGAAAAATGAAACACATTTTAATTCTCAAAATATTCAACATTATTATGTATAACTTTGCTCTATCTGTCGGATAACTGACGAATTCTATGTCGAAAAAAAGATGGCGAATTTGAATCGATGAAGCCGTAAGGCATTTTTGAACTTCTTCCACTATTTTAGAATCTTTTGCTTGTTTTATGCATCATAATACCTTCCCCTAAAGCTGAACAAATCATTCCTGCATTTTCGGCACCATTTTTTTTCAATTGGAATGCGAAAAATATGCAATGCCCAATATGCAGATTTTTGGATGCTATTGTGTTCATTGTGCTGTTTTATGAGGTTATACCAACTGCTTGGCAAAGATATATAATATTTATAAACAATAATGTTGGCAGTTCAAAATCCCAAAATGACAAGAAAATATTTTAATTTAAAAACGGTATGACTGATTCAATTTAAAGGCATAGAAGTAATTTGTACACCTAATATATTAATTGGTCGGAATTCGTTTTTTAACAGTTTTACTAAACAAAAAAATAACTGAATGAATGAAATAATCACTAACAAAATATATGAGCCTCCTTGCTTCACCAGTAATTATCACATTTTTATTTTTTTTTAATGCCACTGAGAAAAAATGATTAAATTTAGAACTAATAAAATTAACATATATTTTTTAATATATTTTTCTTGATTAATTATTCATTATTTAAAAATGTAAAGATCGAAATATTATGTGTGTATAAACTTTTTAGTATTTTTTTTCACAATATATAAAATACATGTCAATCATCAAAATAGTTTCCCTCGCTTTCTATAACCTTCCATCTCTCGGATCTGTTTTGGATTCCTTCGCGAAATGACATTGACTTGGATACAATGAAATCATCGATCCATTTTTGTATTGAAGTACAGTTGAACCTTGACTTTCGGGGGTTTACCTTTCGTGAATTTGATTATTCACGAGTTTACAATCAATAATTAAATGAGAATATTTTGGAGGTTTGAGGTCTACTGCGGAAAATCACAGACGACGCACGTAGACTAGAAAATGTAAAGAAAACTAAAAAAAGTTTAGTAAGTCATAAATGCATAAAATATATGTATTAGTAATTTATTCTATCATTTATTACAATAAATATATACACAAATCATATTAATAAATAAAAAGATAAGAAAAACTGTTCAAGAAAAAAATGTTTATTTAATCCCTCCGGACAGATGATAGTGGTAAGAAGTTAATTTATCCAGCTAGGATGAAAAATAAAATAATGCATTATAGCATTATTCTTTATTATTCATGTCACGGCATTTAGTAGCCCGGATTTTGATACTGCAACATATAATGTAATTTATACATGAACTAGGAAAGAAGAAAAATAAAAAGTATAAAAAGGGTCATATTAAGTACATAACAGTAAATAAATCAAAAAAGTAATAACTAGATCCCGTTTTTTAACATTTGGTTAGTTTATTATGAAAAGTTAAATTTTGTAAAAAGTTTCAGTGCGCTAAGAACTGTTAAGTATATGTTTGGGGACCTCACGCTATTTGTCTCGGGAGTAGCCAACCTCACTCATGTGTTTTGTTTCTCAGTGTGCGGTGTATCTCGTGTTTTTTCTTTCTCTCTCTCTCTCTCTGTGTGTGTGTGTGTGTAGCCTACAATGTTGATACTGTAATTTTAAATTTATAAAACATACTGCTGCAGTACAGTGTATTGTTTTACTTTTTTTGTGTATTAATTATGGTCAAAAATATTAAGAATTAAAGTTTGGGAGGCTTGAAGATATTCACGGTTTTTCCTTTTCCGTGGAGTCCTGTGAATGTGGAGAACCTAATGCCCCCGAATGTGGGGGACCGAATGTATTCGTATTTCCAATTCCATTTTCGTATATCGGTCATATTTCGTAAACGGTGTCTAACTGAAGTTTTGCATCGACCGGAATAAGTGATAATTCGAAGGTACAAAATCGAGTGAATATGCCGCGTGCGGGAGAACTTCTTAACCCAAATTGAAAATGGTTTGCTGAGTAGTATGAGCAATATGCGGCCTGGCGTTGTCGTACAGTAAAATGATCATCAGGTTTCTTTGTCCAGTGAATGGTATTTTTTTATATAATTTCGACGGGCAAATAATTCAAGTGACAGTCAATGTATTCAGTAGGAACAGTTTCAACCGTTTGAAGAACCTCGTACCCTTTGTGTTCCATTAAATGCACAGATGGAAAGCTTATCGTTTAACGAGAGCTTAAGAGCTTCACGAGAGATATCGAAACATGATAACCAAATTTTTGTGGGCAGAATTGGATGATATTGATCTGGAGGACATGTGGTTCCAGCAGGACGGTAAACAAGCCACACAGCCGATGGCATTTGATGTAATGAGAACGAAATTTCCTGGCTGCATTCTTTCTAGAAATGGAGGTATAAATTGGTCACCGAGACCCTGCGATTTAACATCGTTGGACTATTTTCTTCAGAAACACATAAAAGTACAGGTGTACGCCCATAATCTTAAAACAATTTCCGACCTAAAAGATGAAATCCGAAGAATAATCGGTGAGATAGAGCCCCAGTTGTGTAGGGATGTTATTGAAAATGTTAACAAATGAACAGTTACTTGTAAGAAAGCACGCGGCGGTCACTTACACGATACTATTTTTCATTTATAAATGGCATACCCCCAACTATTACAATAAAGAAGCTTGAAATTTCAGCACAAATTCTGTTTTATTTCAAATAAAAAAAATTACGTCCTTATTGGAAAACCCTGTATAAAATCACTATTTTGTATTTTGTTAATTATTTTAGAACTGTTGTAATATATATTTCTTAAACAATTAATCCCTATATACTTTTGTAACTGATAGATTTTTTTAATTTATAAATCATTCCTAAAAACAATTAACAATTCTTTTCATATATATGAGAAATAGACAGACTGTTTCATATAAATTACAGTTGATATATTTAGAAAACTTTAAAACAAATATAAAAGTATATTATCATATGTAAAAATGTTCGTATAGTAAAAAATAAAATTTAATTTTTCACTTAAATTAAAAATATGGATTAATTTTTGATTCAATAAACTTTATGTGCCGTGTTAAATTTAGACGAAAAATAAATAATAATAGAAAACCCTTAGAAATATATTCTCTCGAGATTGATTTAATGTAATTCATATTATCTGATTTAATTAATCCACACTATCTTGAAACGCTAAAGACTTAATTACGCCGAAGTACAGAGATTGCACATATTCTTCTTTCATCGGATATGCACCATCGTATTCAATATATTTTACTGTAGTTTGTATAACATAAGGGTAACGTCTCGTCTGATGAGTGTGCGGTGGTCAGGTTGCTGACCTCGCCGATGGACGAGTACCGGACACAGCAAGTCTGTACCGTCCTCTGCTTACTGTTATGAACACAATGCACTTAATGCTTTGTTTGCCTTCACGACCACTAATATCCTACAATTTCGTATTTGGATGTGTAAAATGTACAATCAACTGAATTATTTCTATTGTGATTCATTGCGAACAAAAATTAAAGATATATATATATATATATATATATATATATATATATATATATATATATATATATATATGCACACAACGTATCTGTTAATGAAATAAAAATATAGTATACAAATATTCAATATAAAGTTATACTTGTTCGTAATTATGATTTTTAGCTGAAGGAGATACGTAAATTTTAGGCTTTAGTACACAAATAATGCTTAAATAAAAGTATCTCTTGTCAGTATACAATATACTAATAAATAGTTTGATTAAACCCG
>CM068320.1:2437500-2452500 GCA_034766995.1 Acanthacorydalis orientalis | reverse complement strand
TCCATTATTGAAACATATTATTTTTTTAAGACATTTTATTATTTACTTTTTTTCCTAATTTTTGAACGAATTATTTTTATACGACTCAATGGGCACATACATGAATATCAATATAATTGTATTAAAAAAAAACTTTTTTGTTCGTATGTATTGTTATGTAAAATAATTGTATTAAATTCCCAATATGAAAAAAGTAATATATAAAAATGTATACATAAAATATAATAGCAGTATATTTTTTTTCAATTCGGACCAACAACTTCAGTCGGTTCGTTGAAATATAGGTGTGCATATAAAACAGTTATATGATTTAGTGTATCGGTCATCTTTGTTATATATGACGTTATATACACGTCAGTGTTTTGTCTTGGCTAATTTGAGGTCACGACTAAATACGAAAAGAATACTTCTACATACAACAAAACCACTTTCTCGGATACAGTGTAACATGGCCGCGTTCATACATTAAAAACACTTCCTGCTAAATCAATCGTTTTACTTGCTACATTTGAATTATTATAGATAAAATATTTAAAATCGAAGAAAGTTACAAAATAGTCCTTGGGCTATGTAAAAAAAATACTCTAACGGTTATTAGTTACGAATTTCTTCGCATTTCTGTCCCTTTAATTACGAAAATGAATAATTAATTCTGTAATTTTTTATGCAAATAAGAATCAATTTTTAATAATTTAATATTTAGAAATCTATATTGAAACTTTTCATTTTTTTTTTTGTTTCGTTAACTAACAGTCATATTGACAATTAATAAATAGTTTATTATCCTTATTTAATATTCGAAGTTACTATTGACTGCGTTGTTCTTTTTATTTATTATTAAAGAGATAAATGACTACATTGTAATAATTAAAATTTCAATGATTATGGTTTTACATGTTCTTTCATATTTGAATGTATGCGCATGTGTGTATGCACACGTCATGTACACAGTCAAACATTTAACATTGTATACATTTAAGATAGAGGAAGTCAACGAATAAACATTAATCATTTGTCCTTAATAGGTATGTACGAACATATTTTTCTAAATTTCAAATGTTTTATTGTAAAGTTAGGTAAATTTAATGAAATTTGATCAATAGCTAGATTATAATCTTAATAATGATTTATTTAATAACGCCCATTACAAGACAGCTCATTTTGACTCTTCGTTATTTATTGGTTCGATTAGCTTCTTTAGCGAACAATTGTACAAATATGTATATTTTATTAATTTACTTATTCAGAAAGTGTGAATTTAAAAATTTTAAAAAAATTTTATACATGGATTTGACCGATTAATATTTTTCAATTTTTCCTTAAATAACGGTAATAAGGTAAATAATATTTGAAAATGTGCATACTCTGAAGCAATTTAAGAATTTAAAGCAACATTAGTAAAAATATCAAACAGAGCGAAATCAACATTAACAAAAACAATGTAGACAATATCCATAAATATTAAAAATATACGCATTTCAATAAAACTTTCTGGCGGGTACAAATAAAAATCTAGAATATCAACTTCATTATACTTTTCTTTTAGCACTGTGGTGCACTAAATTTCAGTCAATTCCATTTGGATGTTACTTTTTATTACTATAATAAAATCAACCTCAAGCTTTACGGCGCGGGCCGTATTCTAGAACCTTGCGGACCGCGTGTTTGACACCACTGGTATAAGTTACATTTTGTTATATAATTTCGAAAGAGTTACAATAAATTGTAATTTATACTGAATTCGCGAAATAACGTCCAATAAACTTTCATTTATTTTTTTAAAAAAAAAACGCTATTAAAAAAAATTAAATTTTCTCAGCAGTTTAACATATCTCTTGGAGTACACGCCACACACTACAGTATCAAGCTATTTGGAACTTACTAATTTCAATGCATTCGATAAGCAGGCTACTATTTCTAGGATTATAATCATCATCATAGATTTTTTCTTCTTTAGTCAAAAGAGTAGGTGATATACGAGGTCAGACAAGTAATGCGACCGATTTTTTTTCTCGGCCTGTGGTAACACTGCGAACCTGTAACTCCGCCACCGTAATAGCAGATCCCTACTCTCTCGATTGAGACCTTGACCACCCTCGTACGATCATTTCTTCGCTAGCTGTTTAGTGTTTTGTAACAACGCGCGAGTAGTGCATGTCACGAAAATGGAACAGAGAAATTTAGATTTTAGAATTTAGAAATTTAGAAAAGTGATCCTACTCTTCTCGATCGAGTTATTACTGGTGATGAAAGTTGGTTCTTTCAATATGACCCCGAAACTAAACGACAAAGCCAACAGTGGCTGTCCCCTGGAGCACCAAGGCCAAAGAAGGCGAGAATGAGCAAGTCCAAAGTGAAAACCATGTTGATTTGCTTCTTCGACAGCAAAGAGGTGGTTCACAAAGAGTTCGTACCACATGGACAAACCGTAAATCAAGTATTCTACCGCAATGTGCTCGAAAAATTACGAAAAAGGGTGCTCAAAGTGAGTCCAGAGATCGCGAAGACTTGGGTTCTGCATAACGACAATGCTCCCTGTCACAATGCGTTCAGTGTCTCTCAGTTTTTGGCGTCTAAAGGCATCGCAACGTTACCATAACCGCCCTATTCACCGGACATGTCACCCTGCGACTTTTTCCTATTCCCCCATATGAAAAAAATCGTCAAAGGTCGACATTTTGATTCCGTTGAAGATATCCAAGAATCTGTGACGAGGGTACTCGGAGAGGTCCCACAAGAAGTGTTCCAGAATTGTTACGAAAACTGGAAAACTCGCTGGAATAAGTGTATAGATGCGGGAGGGGACTACTTTGGAGGGGATCGCAGCGATGTACCTTAATTTTTAAATATACTCGATTTTTGAATTTTGTCGCATTACTTAATTGTCTGACCTTGTAATGCTTTCACATAATTCCAAGATTTTCACAACTGCGACAATTGTTCTATCAACGTATCGACTGATTCAAGTTTTTGAATCAGCTTGTATTATAAATTATATTTGACAGGATTTGCATTTGAGATATTCTATAAATAAAATCCAAATACTTTACACAATACTTTATATATGCCTGTTGTATTAATATGATTTTAAAATCGAAGAATTTTATGAAAATATCAATAACAGTAACTAGCGTCTCAGTAAATATTGTTCTAATTAACGTACACGAATATTTTTTTAAAAAAATTACAATGGAAGCACTAAAATGTAGGTAAATTTTCATGAAATGTAACAATTGTTAAATTGCGTAAAGGACAATTCAAACATACCGACCAACACCGCGCAATACCGACACGCGACGACCAACAAAATATTAAACAATATATTCATAATGTTGCTATTCACATTCAACCAACTAATACGACACGCACCGACAATATTAAAATGGCAACATTAATACGTTGTTTTATAATATCTTGTCGGTCGTCGCGTGTCGGGATTGCGCAGTGGCGGTCGGTTATGTTTGAATCATCTTAATATAGCGAACTTTTACAACAAGCGAATGAGTTAAATTTATTAAAAAATTGTACATTCATATGCCCATGAAATTCAAACTATGTAGTTTAAATATAAAGATAAAAAGTGTATTACCGGAATTACCGGCGTCAATGGGTTAAGAACAAGGAGCTAGGTGCTCCCAATACTATGCAAGTTAACGGAAAAAATAACAAAAAAATCCTGCTTTATTCTTTGTATAATCATTTCAACAAACAAAAGTTGAGTATATTTGATGAATTTAAGCATTTATAAGAATGTTACAAAAATACTAAGTTCTTGAAAATGAATATTTTTTTTCCATTTTAAATTATATACATACGAGTACGTACACACACGTGTATGCATTAATACTTAAAATTAAAAATCAAACTCTATACGGTTTAAGACAAATTACTAACTGAATTTTCAATTAATCTACACGTGCTCTTATTAGAAACGTTAATTTTCAAATATAATAACAAAAAAAATGTTTGTTTAGCATTATTTATGTCTGTAGTTTATCAATGAACAGATAGAAATCAGTGTAAAATTTCATTGACTTTCCATACCATTTTAAATAAATTAATTAAAATTCATCAAAATGTGACTTTCAATAGTTCACATATTGCTAAGCTATAAAAATGTATAAACACCAAAAAGTAAATAATATAAATTTCTATATTTGACCAAAAATATAAATTTCTATTAAACGTCTATTTCACTTTTTCTCTCACACGCTTTTGTCTTATTTTTTAACCCATTTGTGTACATATTCAAGATATTTTCTTATGACTGCACATTATTATATTGTTGACAAGCTCAACACATCCAAAAATAAATATTGATTATTGAAATTAATAATTGTACATATTTATAATTTTCATACATGCAAATTTATATTTTTTATTAATATTTAAATATCATTTATTAATTTGTAACACTAAATAATTTTATTTGAAATTAAAACTGAGTTGCGTTACGTTGAAATTAGAGAATTTTCTCATTCAAATATACTTCCATAATAAATAATAGTGGCAACAAATTTAGCCAAAATGATTTTCGAGAAAAAAAAGAATAAATTTTAAATTGAAGTTTGGTGCGCGTTATCATTTACGCCAATAAAACTTTTTTTATTGTTTATTTAAGATACGCATTCCTTAGTTTAGTTCGATGATTTTATCTAATTATTTCATCTAACAGATCATTAAAATGTATATCGAGGACACTTTGAATCCAAGCCGATATCTTTTTACAAGAGTGGTATTAAACAAACGTACAGAAGAACATCAAGTTTTATAACAAATGAATTTATGTAGTTAATTTTAATAAGGAACTTCAAAATAATTTTATTTTAATTAATTTAAAAACTATACGTATTTTTCTATCAATTTAAAACATTCAAGAATTTTATATATATATATATATATATATATATAATTTCACTACTATTTAATGAACTGCTAAATGTTACAAAATAAAATAAAAATGATTTTTTTAAACTTTCTTAATTTACACACAAGTTTTCTTTAACTATGATATGTAAGATGTACACGATTAAAATATTTAAGCGCAATTACAACATAACTTTCGTGTATGTAGATCAATATAAGGTTGCCTACAGTACCGTTAAATCAAATAAATTTAATTATTTTTTAATTCAAATTCATTACAATTACACAAATTATGATTTTATAATAACAACAAGTATAGAAAGTAAAATCTTAAAACATTTCACTGCGCAAATACAGAAAATAAATTGTTGCAATATATAGCATCATTCGAATAAAGTTACTGAAATTAAAACGTTTTTTTCGAACACGTATAACTTTACAGTTGTTTCTACATAATTAGCGGAACACGGCGATTCGCTCAGCAATTGTTGTACCGTATAACTGGATTCGCGATATTTATGAAATGTCTACCAGAGCAAGGATGAGAAAGTTGGCAAACGCCACGTAGTGAATGACAGTTTAAAAATACAACTATATATACTTTTCTAAATAATAGACGTATTTAAGTATGTACATGTATGTGTGTAAACGTGTAAGTGCGTCTAAAAAACACAGGCTGGTGCAAAAAATTACGGCGTTCGTGGCCTGCTGCACATATACGCATACTGTTTAATAAATATATGTTTCTATATGTGTGTTAGCACATTTCTACTATAAATTAGTTCAGCGGAATAAAATGCATGGACTAAATCAGGGATTCCTAATGGGGTCAGTATAGACCTTTTATGGGTCGATGAACCCCAAAACGTCGATTGGGGATCGGTGAACTAATTGAATGCATATTTTACATGCGTACATATTATATATGATGCTCCCGGGTGCAGATTCTAGGGGGCGACAAATCCGATATCTGAGTCTGTGATTACATAAAAATATGAAAATAAGATTTTTGCTACGAACTTATAATGTTATAAATCGTCTATACTACAACATACTAAAAAATATTTGCTACGGTCTGAAGTAATCTTAGTATTCAAAATTCCCAAATAATAATAATCATTTATTAAATAAAGTTATTTAAGAATTCTTAAAAACATTTTTTATTATCATTTTCAAAACTACAAATATGTTTCAAAAATTCACATGAAATATTTTAATGTCAGGGAGGAAGGCCCAATAGTAGTTCCAATTTTCAAGGGGATCAATAAAGAAGAATATTTTTTTGTAAAGGGGTAATGTATGGAAAAGGTTGAGAACCCCCCACACTAAACAATAATTAATGCAAGTTAAGAAGTACTTACAATTTGCACAAATTTTGTTTTTATACCAATTTTTATGTTAATTATGTAAACTTTTCCAATGCTGGTTTTTAATTAGTATTGGGTTGCATTGAAAGCCACTTTTTACGTGTAGATGGCACTAGGTGCGTCTGTTGTGGGCAGTGACAGTTGTCGCTTATGTAATTTTGAAGTGTGAACATTTCCTAGTAAAATTCAGTCATCAAACGCCACCCTTTTTTAAATAAGTGCTTTTCTAAAACTGAATTAAAATAAAACGCGATAAGTTTTTTTTTCCGATATACGAGGTCAGACAATTAAGTAATGCGACCGATTTTTTTTCTCTGCCTGTGGTAACACTGCGAACTTGTGACTCCGCCACCGTAATAGCAGATCCCTACTCTCTCGATTGAGACCTTGACCACCCTCGTACGATCATTTCTTCGCCAGCTGTTTAGTGTTTTGTAACAACGCGCGAGTAGTGCATGTCAAGAAAATGGAACAGAGAAATTTAGAGCAACGGTGCGCAAGATTGTCTCGAGCAGGTTGAAAGTGATCCTACTCTTCTCGATCGAGTTATTACTGGTGATGAAAGTTGGTTCTTTCAATATGACCCCGAAACTAAACGACAAAGCCAACAGTGGCTGTCCCCTGGAGCACCAAGGCCAAAGAAGGCGAGAATGAGCAAGTCCACAGTGAAAACCATGTTGATTTGCTTCTTCGACAGCAAAGGGGTGGTTCACAAAGAGTTCGTACCACCTGGACAAACCGTAAATCAAGTATTCTACCGCAATGTGCTCGAAAAATTACGAAAAAGGGTGCTCAGAGTGCGTCCAGAGATCGCGAAGACTTGGGTTCTGCATCACGACAATACTCCCTGTCACAGTGCGTTCAGTGTCTCTCAGTTTTTGGCGTCTAAAGGCATCGCAACGTTACCACAACCGCCCTATTCACCGGACATGTCACCCTGCGACTTTTTCCTATTCCCCCATATGAAAAAATTCGTTAGAGGTCGACATTTTGACTCCGTTGAAGATATCCAAGAATCTGTGATGAGGGTACTCGGAGAGGTCCCACAAGAAGTGTTCCAGAATTGTTACGAAAACTGGAAAACTCGCTGGAATAAGGGTATAGATGCGGGAGGGGACTACTTTGAAGGGGATCGCAGCGATGTACCTTAATTTTTAAATATACTCGATTTTTGAATTTTGTCGCATTACTTAATTGTCTGACCTCGTATATATATATATATATATAACAGGTGGGCTGAAAAGTTCGTAGGCTGACACATAAATGGCGCTACTAGTATCAAATCCATATGATTTTTAGTTAGCCCTAACCTTCAAAAGACGCGTGTATAAATTTGACAGCTGTTGCACTATTAGTATCTGAGTTATAGCATTTTTAGTGAAAGAACTTTAGTTAGGCTTCAGTTTCGGCGATTACCTCTTCATCGGAGCAAAATTTCCGTCCAGCGAGCATCCTCTTGAGATCTGAGAACAGAAAAAAGTCGCTGAGGGCCAGATCTGGAGAGTACGGTGGATGCGGAAGCAATTCTAAGCCCAATTCTTGCAATTTCGCCATCGATTTCATTGATTTGTGACACGGTGCATTGTCTTGATGAAACAGCACTTTCTTCTTCTTCAAATGAGGCCGCTTTTTCGCGATTTCGTCTTTTAAACGCTCCAATAACGCTACGTAATAGTCGCTGTTTATGGTTTTTCCCTTTTTAAGATAGTCAATGAATATTATACCATGAGTATCCCATAATACTGATGCCAGAACCTTGCCAGCCGACTTTTGCGTCTTTCCACGCTTTGGAGTCGGTTCATCACGTGCAGTCCACTCGGCTGACTGTCGATTGGACTCCGGTGTGAAATGATGGAGCCATGTTTCATCCATCGTCACATATCGACGCAAAAATTCGGATTTATTACGATTGAACAGCTCCAAACACTCCTTAGAATCATCGATTCGTTGTTGTTTTTGGTCGATTGTGAGCTCGCGCGGCACCCACTTTGAACAGAGCTTTCGCATATCCAAATATTCATGCACGATATGACCAACACGTTCCTTTGATATCTTTAGGGTCTCAGCTATCTCAATCAACTTCACTTTACGGTTATCAAAAATTATTTTGTGGACTTTTTTGATGTTTTCGTCGGTAACAGCCTCTTTGGGGCGTCCACTGCGTGCATCGTCCTCGGTGCTCATTTCGCCTCGTTTAAATTTAGCAAACCACTTCTCTACGGTTGATTTCCCTGGTGCAGAGTCCGAATAATGTTTATTAAGCCAAGCCTTGGTTTCAACAGTATTTTTTTTTCGCCAAAAAGCAATGCTTTATTAACACACGAAATTCCTTTTTATCCATTTTTTCAAGGTAACAAAAGTTCTTTCACTAAAAATGCTATAGATACTAATAGTGCAACAGCTGTCAAATTTATACACGCGTCTTTTGAAGGTTAGGGCTAACTAAAAATCATATGGATTTGATACTAGTAGCACCATTTATGTGTCAGCTTACGAACTTTTCAGCCCACCTGTTATATATATATATATACATACACACACATATATATACATATATATATATATATATATGTGTGTGTGTGTATATGTATATATATATATATATATATATACACACACACACATATATATATATATATATATATATATATATATATATATATATATACACACATATACATATGTCTACACAACTTTAATTTGAAAAAAGTGCAGCTGAAGCTCATCGATTGTTTGCGAAAACTTATGGCGAATATGCTCTATCGAAAACAATATGTATGTAGAGATTGGTTTCAACGATTCAAAAGTGGTGATTGTGACGTTTATGACATACAACAGCCAGGTTAATTGAAAAAGTTCGAAGATGAACAACTACAAACTCTATTGGAAGTAAACCTTGCTTAAACATTCAAAGAATAGGTTCAACAGCTTGAAGTGGATAAATCAACCATTTCACGACATTTACAAGCCATGAGAAAGATCCAGAAAGAAGGAGGACGGCTGCCACATGAATTGACCGAAAATGCCATTGCTAATCGTTTTAACATCTCGATTTCTTTGCTTGCAATGCATACAAAGAAGTGTTTCTTGTGGTGTATCGTGACCGGCAATGAAAAATGGATCTATTTCGACAACATGTAACTCAAGAAATCATGGGTTGATTCTGGACAATCATCAACGTCGACACTAAAGTAAAACATCCACAGTCACAAAGCAATGCTTTCTATTTGGTGGGATATGGAGGGTGTCGTGTATTATGAGCTGTTGAAATTGAAAGAAATAATCATTGCCGAACGTTATCGATAAGAATTGGAGCGTTTGAATGATAATTTGATACAAAAACAACCATCACTGCACCAAATTGTTGAAAAGTGATTCTTCTCCATGACAACGCTCGGCCCCATGTTGCTACAGCCGTGAAACAAACACTGATGGAGCTCGAATGGGAGGTTCTTCCGCACTCAGCGTATTCTCAGGACCTGACTCCAAGCGATATGTCATCTGTTCCGATCGATGCAACACGCTTTGGAAGATACACATTTCCATAACTGCGGAGTAAGTCGAAAATTGAGTTGCTCGTTAAGAAATTCAACTTCTGCCGGAAAAGTGGGAAAAAGTCATAGCTTCTGAGAGAAAATACTTTAATGTATTCACATATTTTGTTATTGAAATAAATGCTTAAAAAAGACGCTTTCAATGCAACCTCCTAATAAATAAAATATTTTAAAAATAATCAAAAATTATCTTCAATTTATTCCTGTTTTTAATTTTTTTTTTAAAAAAAGAAACTACAAAAATGATAGTTATTTTTTCCACAGTGAGATGTATTGTATATAAACAACAGCGGCGATTAATATTAGCATTAACAAAAAAAAATTCAAAAGTGAATAAAAACTAATCGGTTTTAAGTATTACATTCATTTATGTCATTCCAATCCAAATCAAATGCCGTGATAGTTGCTAAAATACTTCGGGTGGAGAAAAACGTACTTTTTACTTTTATATATATATATACACGAGGTCCGACAATTAAGTAATGCGACCGATTTTTTTTCTCGGCCTGTAGTAACACTGCGAACCTGTAACTCCGCCACCGTAATAGCAGATCCCTACTCTCTCGATTGAGACCTTGACCACCCTCGTACGATCATTTCTTCGCCAGCTGTTTAGTGTTTTGTAACAACGCGCGAGTAGTGCATGTCACGAAAATGGAACAGAGAAATTTAGAGCAACCAAATTTAAAGTGATCCTACTCTTCTCGATCGAGTTATTACTGGTGATGAAAGTTGGTTCTTTCAATATGACCCCGAAACTAAACGACAAAGTCAACAGTGGCTGTCCCCTGGAGCACCAAGGCCAAAGAAAGCGAGAATGAGCAAGTCCAAAGTGAAAACCATGTTGATTTGCTTCTTCGACAGCAAAGGGGTGGTTCACAAAGAGTTCGTACCACCTGGACAAACCGTAAATTAAGTATTCTACCGCAATGTGCTCGAAAAATTACGAAAAAGGGTGCTCAGAGTGCGTCCAGAGATCGCGAAGACTTGGGTTCTGCATCACGACAATGCTCCCTGTCACAGTGCGTTCAGTGTCTCTCAGTTTTTGGCGTCTAAAGGCATCGCAACGTTACCACAACCGCCCTATTCACCGGACATGTCACCCTGCGACTTTTTCCTATTCCCCCATATGAAAAAAATCGTCAAAGGTCGACATTTTGACTCCGTTGAAGATATCCAAGAATCTGTGACGAGGGTACTCGGAGAGGTCCCACAAGAAGTGTTCCAGAATTGTTACGAAAACTGGAAAACTCGCTGGAATAAGTGTATAGATGTGGGAGGGGACTACTTTGAAGGGGATCGCAGCGATGTACCTTAATTTTTAAATATACTCAATTTTTGAATTTTGTCGCATTACTTAATTATCTGACCTCGTATATATATATATATATATATATATATATATATATATATATATATATATATATATATGTGTGTGTGTGTGTGTGTGTGTGTGTGTGTGTAGTCTGGCTCTTACAAAGTCTACATCTATTCCCGTTTTTTTCTTTCTCTTTCGAAAAAATCGAAAAAAATAATGTTTTCCATTGATATTAATTCAATGTTTACTGTTATAAAAAGTTTAAAAAAAAATATTTTCAGCAGAGAAAAAGAACCCAAAGTTAATGTTGCGTATACGCAACAGGGGCACTTAATGGATTAAATCAAAAATAACACTCGTTGTGAATGATTTTTATATAATACACAAAGAAATTTTCCCGTTGTTCAATACCAAATACTTCAAAAAGATATAAAAATATTTTTCGAATCGGTAAAAAATTGTAATAGTATGATACTGTATACAGTGAAGAGTACTTTTATTCAGTTTACAAATAAAAATAACTAGTAAATCATTCTACTCTATCGGAACAGTAGGGATAAAAATCATTAAATTCGTATAAATATCTGAGTATGGCACTAAATTTATTTGTGTGCTATTTGTAAATTTATAACTAAAACTTATAACAGCTAGACTTTTTTTATAAAAACTATGATATAAAAAAAGTTTACCTAATGCTAGAGTAACCCTCAGTGGACTATTGCAGCGTGCGGGTAGTACAGTACTTACAAAAATTGTAATATCAAACACAAACAAGGGAAAAACTACTTATTTCGTTTGGAATACATATTAGCTAGACGATATCCAAAGAGAAATTGTAAAATAATTGGAACTGATTGCTGTAATAAAAAAGGCATTTTATATTAGTTTGTCATTTAATGTTTACCTACAAGAAATATAGATAAATATAGATAAAATATAGGTAAATATTATATTTTCAATAGAGAGGAATAAAGTTGGCTAGTCCTTTGGGGTTTAAGGGCGAATCGACAACTAAGGTCATTAGCGCCCTATAGAAAGGCGGGTGAAATCCTGAAATATAATATTGTTTTGAAACCATTTTATTTTTCTGTATCTGCCTTAGCAAGACACTAAAATGGGGAATATACGATATCCGATTGATTTTTCGCATTTACGCATGTATATTACTATATTTTTTCTGTAAGTTCTAGGTTTCCATTGAATAAGACACAGAATCCATCTCTGTAGTCCGACTTATTCGTCGTATATTAGGGCCACTTACAGTTTAATTTATTAATTTTAAGTATTATATTCTTTACTCTTATTTTGTCTTTTATTACAATTACTAGTTCTTATATTCTAGTGTTATACCATGTACCGATATTTTCATTTCTCTTTTATTTTTTTCTTTTTAATGTTTCAAGTTTTTGTTACATGACTAAACACTGGCACGGAATATATATATATATATATATATATATATATATTCTATGCTTTTTACTTGAAACTGACATAACATAACTTGTGTAAATACTATTGTATTATCTTGAACGTATATTAAGTACGTAATTATACAAGAGGCGATTAAAGTTTTACACAAGAGTTCATAATTTTCAAAATATGGGGGATATCAACCTTTGCACATACGCAACACTATATGCCTAAAATCGTCACCTATAGTTTCGTAGTCAAATTCGAAGAATATGTAAAAATAACGTTTACTTTCATAGGAAACCTTTCTGTCAGGCTATCAGAGTTCTGAGCTCTTATCTTAAATTTTTCAGCCATCTCTCATATTTATAAACATATAGGTGTTCTAATCTGTTCACATATATATACTTTTTAATAAAACGACGACCTTGCATGCACATTTGATTTTTTAAAACAATTATAAATCACAATAAAATTTTGCTTTTTCTTCTACAAACTAGTATTTATTTAAAAATTAAAACATCGCCAAATCAATTAAAGTAATGGCAATTTTACGTTAATATATATTTATTAAAATATGTATTGCATAAAAGTGACTTGTAGAAACGTGACGTCATATTTTTATAATGAGTAAGAGTTGTTTTATAAACTCAACAATACAATTCTCCAAATTATATAAAAATCAATTATTTTTATTTGTACAAATGACAGACTTTTCACTTTGCATAATGTTTTTAATACAGTAAATATTACATACAAAAGAATAAAAAAAATCGATTATAAAATGATAATTTCTATATACAGATTTGAGTATTTAATAATACAATAAACATTAACACTAAACAGCAAACAAATAAATCATCTTACAAGTTCATTTCCACCTGAGTAGGGTTTGTTAGAAAAATATTACCAATAATTGGGGATTTTCCACTGTATAAAATTGAATATGCATTGCTAATATATAAATTGTTCTTTTCATTGATACTGAATACATATGAAGTAGATTATTTTAAGAAACAACATATTTTAACTAACAAATATTTATATAGAGGAACAGAAATGTTTATTCTTCTCAATAAATTTAACAGAATTATCAAAATATGTGTAAAATATGGAATATGTTTACTTTTCACTTTTTAAATTTCTATTCTAAAATATTAAATACAATGACTGATTGTTTATTCTGTGATACTAAACATGAATATTTACTAAACTGTGCAGTAAAATAAATTCAATAGTTAACGAAATGTTACGAATACTTCTATAGTTACTCTTTATATTTTATTGATCAAACACAACGCGTATAATTCATTTTAATTAATAAAACACTTTCCTACAGCAACCTTTATAAAGTGACATACTTTTAGTAGTACAAAAATGAAATCGGCTATATAATAAAATTCAAAACATAAATTCACTTTAAGGAAACGTAATTTTTATCTGCTCCAAATATCTTTAATAAACTAAAAAATGTGTAATATATAAGAAGTATACTTCCATTATTATAAATGGATGCAGATCAGCAAATAAATACATATAACATCTCTCTCTCTCTCTCCCTCTATCTTTCTTTATATTATATATATATATATATATATATATATATATATATATATATATATTCATTTGTATTTTATAGGTAAACACATGTAGCAAATCTAAAGTTTGTACTGATGACCTACATTCTAAAGAACTTCACAAATAAATGTACGAGGTCAGACAATTAAGTAATGCGACAAAATTCAAAAATCGAGTATATTTAAAAATTAAGGTACATCGCTGCGATCCCCTTCAAAGTAGTCCCCTCCCGCATCTATACACTTATTCCAGCGAGTTTTCCAGTTTTCGTAACAATTCTGGAACACTTCTTGTGGGACCTCTCCGAGTACCCTCGTCACAGATTCTTGGATATCTTCAACGGAGTCAAAATGTCGACCTTTGACGAATTTTTTCATATGGAGGAATAGGAAAAAGTCGCAGGGTGACATGTCCGGTGAATAGGGCGGTTGTGGTAACGTTGCGATGCCTTTAGACGCCAAAAACTGAGAGACACTGAACGCACTGTGACAGGGAGCATTGTCGTGATGCAGAACCCAAGTCTTCGCGATCTCTGGACGCACTCTGAGCACCCTTTTTCGTAATTTTTCGAGCACATTGCGGTAGAATACTTGATTTACGGTTTGTCCAGGTGGTACGAACTCTTTGTGAACCACCCCTTTGCTGTCGAAGAAGCAAATCAACATGGTTTTCACTTTGGACTTGCTCATTCTCGCCTTCTTTGGCCTTGGTGCTCCAGGGGACAGCCACTGTTGGCTTTGTCGTTTAGTTTCGGGGTCATATTGAAAGAACCAACTTTCATCACCAGTAATAACTCGATCGAGAAGAGTAGGATCACTTTCAACCTGCTCGAGACAATCTTGAGCGATGTTCATTCGATGATTTTCGTGACATGCACTACTTGCGCGTTGTTACAAAACACTAAACA
>CM068320.1:2362500-2435000 GCA_034766995.1 Acanthacorydalis orientalis | reverse complement strand
ATAGTACCAACACTATACTCACACTATCTGCACTTTAAAGTTATTTATATTGACAATTTCTTCTTCACTCTCTACATACATATATACATACATACATACATATATATATATATATATATATATATATATATATATATATATACACACATACATACATATATATATATATACACACATACACATATATCTTTCAAATAGAACGTACACAAAATAGTAACATGTCATTTTAACTAAAACAGATTTTTTTCTGTCAAACAATAACAATTAAACTCGCATTTCTGAGTTTATCTTGCGTGTTTATACATATTTACATAGATTTAACTGCCTAAAAGATTAAATCGATATTAATGAAAATGTTACAAATAACAGCGTTAGAAATGAAGAGACTATCACAAAGTAGATGGAAAACGGTAAAAAAATGTTTAGTGAAAGTTACTAATGTTTATAGAATTAATGTGTAACGTTACAAATGGTGAATAGCTTGCAGTTGTATCTATGTAAATAGATTCGATGTTTAAATTAATACGGGCTGTAGAAAAACTGAACAGTTTTTTTTTCGAATTTTAAACGTTAACTAGTGGATATCATTTTTATATATGAACTTATAGTGATCGTTTATTTTATTAGCATTAATTAGAACAAGTGGTCCACGATTTACACAATTTGATGAAAAAATGGTTCTTTTTGTGGAAATCGGTCATAGGATCAGGTGAAATTATTTTTAGAGAAAACAATACGCGTTTTAAAATAATACTAATACAAAAATCTCACAAATCTACTATAATACCTAAAAATATCCGAAGGTCACAAAGGAATGTGTCTCATGCATACATTCACAACACACATATACAGGGGTAGTGGCAAATATTTTCGGCCTAGATAGGAAGGAATCTAAAGAAAAAAATAAGATTTTAATATTTTTCTATATAATCTCCTTTAAATTCAATATATTTTTTAAATTGCTTAATTATAAATTCTATAACCTTACAAAAATAATTTTCTGTTTTCGTGTTGAAATGATCATTTCATGCTGTTTTCAGCTATTTGTCAACATAAACGCTGTCCGCGTAAATGTTTTTTCAAATTACCAAAAAAGTAATAATCACTAAGGCCATATTTGAGCTGTAGGATAGATAATGTTTCTGAAAGCCACACTCATGAATACACCGGCTTGAGAAACAGTAGTTTCTATCTTGGATATTTTCCGTTGAAGATATCCAAGAATCTGTGACGAGGGTACTCGGAGAGGTCCCACAAGAAGTGTTCCAGAATTGTTACGAAAACTGGAAAACTCGCTGGAATAAGTGTATAGATGCGGGAGGGGACTACTTTGAAGGGGATCGCAGCGATGTACCTTAATTTTTAAATATACTCGATTTTTGAATTTTGTCGCATTACTTAATTGTCTGACCTCGTATATATACATAACAGGTGGGCTGAAAAGTTCGTAGGCTGACACATAAATGGCGCTACTAGTGTTATAGCATTTTTAGTGAAAGAACTTTAGTTAGGCTTCATTTTCGGCGATTACCTCTTCATCGGAGCAAAATTTCCGTCCAGCGAGCATCTTCTTGAGGTCTGAGAACAGAAAAAAGTCGCTGGGGGCCAGATCTGGAGAGTACGGTGGATGCGGAAGCAATTCGAAGCCCAATTCTTGCAATTTCGCCATCGATTTCATTGATTTGTGACACGGTGCATTGTCTTGATGAAACAGCACTTTCTTCTTCTTCAAATGAGGCCGCTTTTTCGCGATTTCGTCTTTTAAACGCCCCAATAACGCTACGTAATAGTCGCTGTTTATGGTTTTTCCTTTTTTAAGATAGTCAATGAATATTATACCATGAGTATCCCAGAATACTGATGCCAGAACCTTGTCAGCCGACTTTTGCGTCTTTCCACGCTTTGGAGTCGGTTCATCACGTGCAGTCCACTCGGCTGACTGTCGATTGGACTCCGGTGTGAAATTATGGAGCCATGTTTCATCCATCGTCACATATCGACGCAAAAATTCGGATTTATTACGATTGAACAGCTCCAAACACTCCTTAGAATCATCGATTCGTTGTTGTTTTTGGTCGATTGTGAGCTCGCGCGGCACCCACTTTGAATAGAGCTTTCGCATATCCAAATATTCATGCAGGATATGACCAACACGTTCCTTTGATATCTTTAGGGTCTCAGCTATCTCAATCAACTTCACTTTACGGTTATCAAAAATTATTTTGTGGACTTTTTTGATGTTTTCGTCGGTAACAGCCGCTTTGGGGCGTTCACTGCGTGCATCGTCCTCGGTGCTCATTTCGCCTCGTTTAAATTTAGCAAACCACTTCTCTACGGTTGATTTTCCTGGTGCAGAGTCCGAATAATGTTTATTAAGCCAAGCCTTAGTTTCAACAGTATTTTTTTTCGCTAAAAAGCAATGCTTTATTAACACACGAAATTCCTTTTTATCCATTTTTTCAAGGTAACAAAAGTTCTTTCACTAAAAATGCTATAACTCAGATACTAATAGTGCAACAGCTGTCAAATTTATACACGCGTCATTTGAAGGTTAGGGCTAACTAAAAATCATATGGATTTGATACTAGTAGCGCCATTTATGTGTCAGCCTACGAATTTTTCATCCCACCTGTTATTTTCGAGTCATCTTTATTTTTAATGATTACGATATTTGAACTGTATAATGGTTTCAACCAAGCTAGGCACCTCCAAACGAGTCTAAAAATTTATCAGACGATTGCTGTCTTGGTTCATTTTGGGAAATATAGAAATTGTGTTGTTTCTTAATATTTGGCTACAATAGTGTCATTTAAGAATAAATAAACAAGTTCTTCATTTATAGAAAAAATACTTACTTCTTAAAAAAATCTAGTAACGAACGAAATATTTTTTATAGAAAATAATTTACATTTCAAATGTAAACTGAAACAATAAACTTTTGTTAATAGTCAAATAAAACACTAATTTATTTCCACCTGCACAAAAAAAAATGTTTTACTACTCTCAAAATAGATTAATATTGTTTCAGCCATTTCACTTTTACAAGATCTGTTTTTTGTCCTTTACATTTCCAAATTTTATTACTGAACTACTGTATACACTTTATTCGAAAATGTACTAAACTGAAGATAATAGTCATTTTTTTTCAATATGACTTACCGCCTACCATATATTTATGTAATATTTTTTTTGTACAAAAATGCGCATAGATTCTGACAACATTCAACTTCTTTTTAATAAAAGTTTAATTACAGTAGGATGTTCATTTGATTCAGAATTTAAATTTCACATGATATGATAATATTTTCTATTCATTTATAACTGCGCCAAGAGATCTAAAAACGTTTCAATCTCGAAAATTAATATTGATAGAATGTGCCAATATACGTACATCATAACTAAAAATGTACTAACATTCAATTCATATGAATTTCAAATCTGTCCTCGGAATTAGTTTAAATATGATTAATCTATATTATATAAAATTCCCAATACGTCATCAAGGTCTTATAACTTGTAACTTAGATCATTTTCAATTAAAGTGTTAATTTAATATTTATCGAATATTCTTGATCTGGCTTTCAAATCAGTACAAATTGGAACTATCATCGTGAAATATTTTAAATTATTTGCAAACGCTTCGTTTTTTTACAAAATAATAACTACAATTGATATAAATATTGATTTTTTTAACAATAGACAATCTGAATGATACTATAGTAAAGGATAATGAAAGTATTGCGACACTGAGAGTATTAGTGATGATGATGATATAAATACTATAAAAAAAGAACAATACGAATTAATGAGTGCCACTAATGATAATTGAAGCACGTCTGTAGAAGATGAAAACGATGAATGGTACAGATACTGAGAATATTCTACAGATAATACATTTTAGAATAGTTAAAAGTTGTGGGGAAATTTTTTTCAAGTGTTGTAGAAATGATATATTTTTCAGATAATTTTTTTAGAGACAAGCTGGTTGATAAGATCAGAAAAGAAACAAACAATTATGCAAAAACCGTACTGAGATCAGAGAAAATAACTAAAAATTCTATTTGATGGACATGATACGACATGGAAGGAAATGATTTTTATGCATTCATTGGAATCATCCTCAATATGGGTACACTACAATTTCAATGCAAACATGCAAGAATATTGGTTGACTAAACACAATAGTAGAATCATTTTTTTCAAATATATTTACAACGTTTAAATTTAATCCTTTCGATACTACGGGCTATGGTCGCTCATCATGAAACACTGCTCATATATAACGGGATACTATAGTCACTCCTCATGAAACGATCTTCATATGCTATCAGAATTCACATATACAACGAACAATTATTTTTAGAGTACACATAAATTCGAAATTTTTAGAACATTTTATACCCAGAAAAATTATTTGCATGGCAAATCTATAATAAAATTCAAAGGGAGAATTAGTTTCATCACATACAATACTAATTAACTTACAAAATACGGCATAAAAACGTATGCGTTGGCAGGTTTGGAAATAATATACTTATATAGTACTCTTCCACATCCATGTTTCTTCAGAAAATCTTACGTGTCTTCAAAAAAAAATATTAGACCAAATTTACCTGTAAGCATCAAATTTCAGTTACATTTATAAGTTGTTAATTCCAGTTTCTCACATCAAAAGAATATCATGTATTTACTGATAGGTATTACACCAGTATACCCTTAGCCAAAGAATTGATGAAAATAAAATGAAATTTGACCAATACTGCACAAGACAATAGAAAATGCGTTCCAATTGTTAAAAAAAAATCAAACAAAAATATTGTCGAATATAAAAGAAATATAATACTCTTGACAAGATAACACTATTGTAACTCTATTGAGTCATCTACCGAGAAAATTTTACAATATGGTGCAGATATAAAGATCATAAATAGTTCTCAACTATACGACTACCATAAACATCATTGATTGGACTAACCAGTATGCATCACAACTTATTGCTTTCTGAGAAACTCCTTAAATGGTAAAGGAGATTGTTTTTCTGTGGCATGAAAATGCATAAATGCATATCATTAATTCATATACCCTGTAGAAAACTACGAAAAAAAACGAATAACCAAACAGAATTGAAGCATTTGAAATTTACTAAACTCTTAGTTAATCAACTGAAAGGTAATTTAAGTTAGGAATGAAAGAGATTCCAGCTTCACCTCCGATAACAGGTTAAATGGAAAGCATCGTATTACGTGAAAGGGTAGAAAATTCTGTGAGATATGCTTTAAGGCAGGGGTGGGTAAACTTTTCTAACCGCGGGCAACACGTACTTATGTAAGGTCTCTAGCGGGCTGCATGTGAAAAAATGTTTTTATTTTCCGATAGTTTTTTTTTGGCAGTTTTTGCTTTTTGTCTGATATTGGCTAATCTTCTCTGTAATCCTGACGTGTGCAGTCGAGTCTTCGGATTCAGTCCCTTTTATACAGACTTTGTCATGTATTTCTAGCAATTTTGCTGTTAATGTGTCACATCTTTACTTTTATCGCTAGGAAAATTACTTTCCGATACATGAGGTACTCATAATAAAGTAAAGTACTGCGATCATTTTGGAAACCGACTTTCTATTTTCAATGAATTTTCACGGCCTCTCCCTACCACCACTATTGCCACCAATAGGTTACATACTCAAAACAGTATTGGAAAGTCGAGTGGAGTAAACTCCAGATTTTTTAGAGATGGAGGGAAAGCTTTAGTGTACAAAATCTAAACTTAATAAATAAAAATCACTGCTTTCCACACAAGAATACATTTATTTATTAATCTCACAAAAAATCAATATGTTATTGCAGGATTTTATGGAAGGGGAACTTGTTTATATAATTTAACATTTTTGTAGTAAATTAAAAAAAATCTTACACTTGTGCACGAGCCGAACAAATCGTCGTCAAGGGTCGCATGTGGCCACGGGCCATAGTTTGTCCACCTTTGCTTTAAGAGATAACAGAAGTTGATAGGTGTGAAACGAGCGACAATTTTCCCAAATACGCCAATGGTGCATTTGGAAGATTGTTTCTACAGATACTATATTGTGGAGCAGGTGATTAAAATAATAACGGATGCGTATTTTCTTATAAAAATTCGAACAAACCGTTTGCACACTCCTACATTTACACACCAATAAATTTTAAAAAAAAAATACTAATGAAATGATTAGCAATCGTGTATATATAAACTTGTAGAGTTGTGAAAATCTTGTTTAATATTCAAACAAATTATAGAGTTCTTAAATATTTTACATTAGATCGTGTTACATGTTTTCCTAGAATATATATGACTACGAATATAAGCAGATATCTCTCTCGTCAATAATCAAATTTCAACGATGTGATTTGTGACGTTTCATTTTACAGTTATTTTTGATCATGGTCAAGAGTAACGTCTATTGAATAATCGTTCTTTTGATAAAAATATGAAGTATTAAGAGAACGGATATGAACAATATTACGTCACTACAAATTATGTTTCGATTGAGTCGCGATTAAAAATATGAATTTTCAATATCGAGTGGCTCAAAATAATCATTCGAACTTATCTTGATGTTTTCGAAAATGTTTATTTGTATATAACTTGATGTTTTCTTTATATTATATTTAGAAAACAGTAAATAGACTTTCGGTAAAAATGCAATTCGAATAAGACTTAAAAAATATTAAGAATCAAAAATTATTATTATCACATATATATATATATATATATATATATATATATATATATATATATATATATATGTATGTGTGTGTGTGTGTGTACAGAGGGGATGAAACAGAACTTTTGAGTCTGACTACTATGCGACTCAAAACAAATTGACATTTTGATTTGTCACTTTCAGGACAATTAATATTTTTAGGGTTTCCTCCTTTATTTGTAAATTATTTCATTATAATGATTAGTCCTCGAAGTTCTCTAGTTCCTATAGTGAATCTTCAAAAGTGATCTCGTTCATTGTTACACAGGATAAAAGTGTAGGAACAATGTCATTCTCTGAGTATTAACTAAATAACTCATAATAGTTTTTGGCATTGTGGCTAAATTAGCTTTCAGATATGAATTTCGCCAAACCATATTTTCAATATATTTCAATTTTTATAACAACCCTTTTGATTTTTTTTTTTTAGAAATTATTACAAAGATAAACTTATTACCATGTTTAAAGACGATTCTTCTAATATCAAAACTAATAACCACAGACACTTTTTTCCATAAAGGTATTGATTTTAAATTAATATTTATAGCTCAAAACAATGTTTATCTCAATATCTGTTCCATATAAAACTTTCTAAAATGATTACTGAATGTGAATTATTCATTTCACAAATTCATTTTTATTTACAAAAAAAACGAACTCATTTACCCTTTTCAAATTGCGTTATTTGGTCGAATGAGAGTAAATTTGGGTATTCTGAATCAAAATGGTAGAGTATGGAGTAGAGATTAGAAATTATTATCTTGTGATATTATGGCATTTAGTAATTATAAAATCTGGTTTTATCGGTTTACTCGGGTTTCATGGCGTTTCGATCGTTCTAATTCCATCGCATTTTTATACTAACTACAGAGTTATTCAAAGATGATCAATCAAAATATTAAAAAGTATAATAAAGACTGAAGTGAATTATTATTCGAATACAGAATGTTTTTTTATTTATTATTTTTTAGTTTTTACTGTGCATATACCACAATCAGTTGCAAATTTATATTTAGTATATTTAAATATCTGACCTTAAAACAGTTACTACACTGTTGTTAAATTCACATTCACGAACGAACTCTTATTCATTACACACCCACAAACAAACAAAAATGCTGTACAAAAAATCAAATTTTTTATCTTGGAAGATTTTTCTGTACCTTGGTGATATGAAAATGATGGGGATCTAATTGAAATGCGTATAAGCAATAATTAAAAATAATTAATAATGACCTATTAAATGTTTTTGATTAGAATCTTTGTTATTTATGGGGTGAAAAAAAGCCAGTTGTAAAAGTAGCCTCAAAATCTTATTGAGTACATTTACTCAAATACTTAAACAGTTAGCGTTTATGAAAAAATATAAATGATAGCTGCCTTTGGGGTAGTTAATTTTAGGGCGCATTGATCTTAATGATCATTCGAGTACTTTAGAGATAGTGAAAAATTATTTTGATTTATTCCTTATTATAAATGCATAGAAAGGCATTACACACGGATTTTTTATTTTTGAATTCATTTATAAAAGCAATACAGAAACAAAAAAACGCTGCTATTATTTTTAAAAAAAAAACATTAAGTATCAATTCATATCCGTACTTCAGATATATATACTTTAATATATATATATATATATATATATATATATATATATATATATATATATAATATGCGCGTGTAAAAATATCCAAAAAAAATAATAGTGCGTCCTTAGGAACAAAATAATTCTCAAGCATATTCTCTGAGCATATTAATTTAACCTTTGCACGTTTTAAAATCGATCAAGATTCACGGCGTTGAAGAATACATCATTCTAACTGGCGAATTTAAAATCTGATTATAAACTTCCTTTTTATACATCTACAGAATTATTTACATATTTATATTTGAATCGTTAAGTGGATATATGCGGATGTATACGCGCAGTGAAGATAATTAAATTCATACAACAGAAATATGGTTCTTTAAGAGATGTCACTGTTAATAAAAAAAAAAACTTATGAACCACAAAATTAAAATTTGTAATTAAAATTACAAACAATTTACCTTTGATGTTTATAAATAAAGTTACTTACATAAGCTAACTTTTACAAATTTGTCGATGCGCGTTAACTTATTAAATATTTGTAAAATAAATTTTAACAATAACAAATACGAAGATATCAGTTAGTACATTGATTAATTTTAATGTTAAATTTAAACAATGATTAAGGCAGTCATTTATAAATATATTCTTAAATATAAAATATCCAAAAAAAAATCTAATGACTACTTTTACTAAAACATGCCATTTAAAAAGCATAATAGAAAATTAAACATATGTTCATATGTAAATCTTTATTAAAAGAACTGCTGGTGCTGCTCTTTTTATGTCTGTTAATCAAGGAAAAAAAACAATGTCCTCAATAAAACAAATACATGAAATGGAACTACATCCAACTGATATTTTTCAACAGTACATCAAATAGATATTTTTTCAATTATGCTAAATTTCAAATCATATACAAACGTACAACAATCGAACCTTACTCAAAATTTAAAAAATAAAACAAACGCTTACCTGATATGTGGAATACCGATGCCGCCATGTAGGATTTTGTATAGCTTACTTTCGTATAGAAGCTGTGGATGTCGTGCGCGTACAGATTCTAGTTTAACCGCGACTTCCTGTAAATATACATAGCTGTCATGTATTATATGCGGTGACCAGTTATTTTTTTATTCGTATTAAATTTTGCGTTTCACTAGAAAATGCGATTTATGATTCGTCTTGGTTTCTGTTTCTTTGTCTTAAGCAAAAAAAAAAAAAAACAATGAAACAAATGACATGATGTGATTAGTGAGACACAAAATCGACTCAAGTTTCAGCTGAACGAACAGATGTTGCGATCGTAATGAATAAATAATAAATATAAAAATTTGAACTTTATCTTAGAAACAGACTGAACGTGTTTATGTATTTATGTTATCTACTATGGCACATTTCTACTTTTAACACCTAGATTGTTGTCTACATATAAAATTATTTAAAAAAATCATATATATATATATACCACATCGTATATATTTTATTATATATATATATATATATATATATATATATATATATATAATTAAAACATGTATTTTTATAATCTTTCCAAGCACCTTTTCAAATGAAACTAAACTTCCACGACATAAATAAGAGACTGACTACCTGAAAAATATATAATTTCCTTGAGAGCAATTTTTTACTCTGTATAAATAAAGTGGTATTAGTTCATCGAAAACATATCAATATCTTTACATATGTATTTTTATTGTTTTGAATGATAACGTTATTAGTAATATTATGAAATATAATAATTTATAAACTATTGGTAGCTTTAACCAAGAATAAAAACCAAAATTGAATCAAAATTACTATTTTATAGGGTCATCAACCCCTTGTCCTAAAATGACGTATATATTACATCATGTACTTTATGTCATCTTGTACAATGACGTGCTGACGTACGTCATTAGATCACAGAACAATTTAACATGATCTAATAGGCAACAAAATATTTTTTTAAATGTTAAACATCGCTATGTACAATGAGCACATTTTCTATTCAAAAAATGATAGTATTTAAAAAAAATATTGGTAGCTTTCGTTTGGACGTTACAGAAAAATTACTAATACACGTATCATTGCCTTAATGACAATGTTGTGGATATTATTCGCATGGTGATACACCAACTTGATTACAGGCTAAAAATTTGAGACATTTCCCGACACATATTCCGCCAACTGAGAAGAAATAATATCATGCTAATAGATGGCATATTTGCTTCAAACATAACATTAAAAGTGAGACTACCTGGTAATATAAACAATGCCAAATAGCATTGTATTTACTAGAATGTTTTGAGAAATATCACACACTTCATAATTATTTGTATATGTATACTTTTAATATTTTGAATCTAGATTTATTTATAACTCAATATTCTATAACGCAGTTTAATGAATAAGAGAAATATGTATAATAAGATACTTTTCCTTTTATTGAATTGTACGAATTATTAACTGAAATATGTTTTCTTTATTATACTGGGTTGGAGAACCAAATTAAATAATATTAATATGAAAAATTACTTATACTTAAATAGTAGGTCAAGGGATTAATAAATGCTGGAATACGTAAGGAAGATGTAATTGACTTTACAAAACTTTAGAATCCCTTTGTTCTGCAGTAGTGTAACGCGCATGCGGTATTTTGACAATAAAAAATACGAAAATAATAGCTTCGTCATGATAATTTGATTTCAAATGAGAAATGAATGCCATTTGGAAGTAGAATATTCTTTTCATGTTGTATATAATGATGTACTAGCTACTTTTATACCCAAAATGTAGGACGGTGTGTACTGGTAACAGAAATTCCATATATGTTTCGTGACTATTTTTCACCAGCAGCTAATTAAATCTAGAAACAAACGTGTTTTTCAGCACATACGTAAATTACAATTTCTAGCTTTTTTATCGCATACTATACCAGTAACATCTACTAAAATCTTTGTTTATCAATATTTTAAAAATTGGAATATAAGATTCAGCCTAACACCTATTCCGATTTGAAGAATTATACACATTGAAAATGATTACAAAAATAAAATATTGTAATATCACAGCTCAAATAGAAGAGTAACACAAGTGCAAAATTATTGTTTAGATTATGATGTTTATAGTATCAAGTGTTTCGTTTTTTTTCCAAATTTTAATTTCAAACTTGTCACTTTCCTCTTTTGGCGGTGCAATATTACACATCAATTGCCTTTGTTAAAGTTACTCACTTCAAACAACAAGTTAGAAATCTGAAATTATATTATGAAGGGATACCAAAAATAAGGCTGATTATTATAAATAATATATAAAATTCACACGAATAACCAGATTTTATTGTGCTGATTACTGTAGTTTGATTAACATTTCTTATACTGTAAAACAGTAACACTAAACAATATATAGCCAATTTGTTGAGAAAATTGATTATTGTTATAAAGTTATGTATCGAATATAGTATTTTTATATAATAAAATCTTTATATACGTTCAATAAATTATAATTTATATTCATGGCTGAGGGGCATACAATATATCCTGATAGGTCGTAGCAGATCGTGGGTCGCTGTTCGGCCATGAATCACATGATAAGAAGCTAACATTAGATTATTTACAATAAAATGAACTACAAGTCATATTTCAAAACAAGACTGTGCCTTACGAACAATTCACATACAACCAACCGCCATCACATACAATCAACATGCGAAGACCGACAAATGTATTCATAATATTATTATTTACATTAAACCAAAATAACACGCGCCGACAAGTGTTGAAAAGCAACATTATAAATATATTGTTCAATATTTTGACGATCGCAAGTGTAGAAAAGCAACATTATAAATATATTGTTCAATATTTTGACGATCGCAAGTGTAGAAAAGCAACATTATAAATATATTGTTTAATATTTTGACGATCGCACAATGCAGTGTGCTGGTCAGCTATATCTAATCGTCTGTTTTTAATAATATTTTGATAACGAATTGATCCTGTATGATTTATATTGTGTATGCAAATAACATTCGAAATATTGAATACTTAAAATCAAAGATGACTAATTCAGTACATGATATTATTATTTCTGCGGTTTTATGAAAATATATATTAATCACGTAAAAAGAGTTTAGTTATGATTAAATTTAAGTAGAAAATAGTTTCAATGTCTAATAAAACGTACTGCGTTACAAATAATCATTTAACTCTGCCTGCAAACTTTTATATTGTTTGAGATAACTTAGTATTGTTCTGGTTTGATTGATCAACCTCGCCTCAGCAAACTTACAGATATACATAAAACAGGATTTATAATTATTATCTACATACAAGATATTAAAAACATCAAATCTATCTATCTATATATTAAAAAAATATTCTGTAAATTTGAAAAAAATGATTTTTTTTAAAAAAAAGTACAATTTGTATTAAATTATTATATTAACGATGATACCTGAAGTTATAAGAAATTTTTACGAAAAATTATGATATAGGTATAACAACTATGATAAATGTGCGACATTATAAAACAACTTCGTTGCAATATAACTACGAGTGATTATATAGGCATACTTATATATATATATATATATATATATATATATATATATATATATATAACAACTACGTTACAATATACGTGCGAGAATGATTATATAGACATACGTTACTAAGGACATACGTACAAACATATATATATATATATATATATATATATATATATATATATATAGAGAGAGAGAGAGAGCGAGAGAGAGAGAGAGAGAGAGAGTCATGGGTACAGACACCGTTGTTTAAACATACACTGCATATTCACCCATCGTTTCTACCTGTAACTGGCTGGATATGGGTAACCTGTACCTGCTGGCTGGATATGGGTATGGTTGGTCCTATTTCATGTGTTGATAGGACTATAAGAGCGGATACGATGATTTTCATGTTGGTTCGCATTCAAATTTGAAAGTTGGAAATCTTATAAAGAAGGTAAAGTAAAAAATGTGAGCCTACCATAAGAAATTTGACCGAGATTCCAAAGTCAAAATTTTGACTGGCGGACGAAGGTCTAGCGACTAGGGCAATTACTGTAAGAATAGGATGTCACTATTCTTCTGTTGTAAGATTGTTATAAAAAAAGGAGAATTATGACCCCTTAGCGCGAAAGAAAGGAACAAGGCCTTGAAGGAATACAACTTCTACGGTATAGCTATACACTCTGAACTGTTGACTCAACATCATATCATAGTTCCCTTCGAGGGCGATACAACGATTATAGCGGTCATACAATTTTTCGATACCATTTTTATAATACGATTTGTCTTTAGCCTCAAATAGGCTTCAGTTTCGGCGATTACCTCTTCATCGGATCAAAATTTCCGTCCAGCGAGCATCCTCTTGAGGTCTGAGAACAGAAAAAAGTCGCTGGGGGCCAGATCTGGAGAGTACGGTGGATGCGGAAGCAATTCGAAGCCCAATTCTTGCAATTTCGCCATCGATTTCATTGATTTGTGACACGGTGCATTGTCTTGATGAAACAGCACTTTCTTCTTCTTCAAATGAGGCCGCTTATTCGCGATTTCGTCTTTTAAACGCTCCAATAACGCTACGTAATAGTCGCTGTTTATGGTTTTTCCCTTTTTAAGATAGTCAATGAATATTATACCATGAGTATCCCAGAATACTGATGCCAGAACCTTGCCAGCCGACTTTTGCGTCTTTCCACGCTTTGCAGTCGGTTCATCACGTGCAGTCCACTCGGCTGACTGTCGATTGGACTCCGGTGTGAAATGATGGAGCCATGTTTCATCCATCGTCACATATCGACGCAAAAATTCGGATTTATTACGATTGAACAGCTCCAAACACTCCTTAGAATCATCGATTCGTTGTTGTTTTTGGTCGATTGTGAGCTCGCGCCGCACCCACTTTGAACAGAGCTTTCGCATATCCAAATATTCATGCACGATATGACCAACACGTTCCTTTGATATCTTTAGGGTCTCAGCTATCTCAATCAACTTCACTTTACGGTTATCAAAAATTATTTTGTGGACTTTTTTGATGTTTTCGTCGGTAACAGCCTCTTTGGGGCGTCCACTGCGTGCATCGTCCTCGGTGCTCATTTCGCCTCGTTTAAATTTAGCAAACCACTTCTCTACGGTTGATTTTCCTGGTGCAGAGTCCGAATAATGTTTATTAAGCCAAGTCTTGGTTTCAACAGTATTTTTTTTCGCTAAAAAGCAATGCTTTATTAACACACGAAATTCCTTTTTATCCATTTTTTCAAGGTAACAAAAGTTCTTTCACTAAAAATGCTATAACTCAGATACTAATAGTGCAACAGCTGTTAAATTTACACACGCGTCTTTTGAAGGTTAGGGCTAACTAAAAATCATATGGATTTGATACAAGTAGCGCCATCTATGTGTCAGCCTACGAACTTTTCAGCCCACCTGTTTTATATATATATATATATATATATATATATATATATATATCCGTTATACTTCAGATTTTTTTTTAATGAAAACATGATTTATAGGTCTTCTCTCAAAAGAGAAACCTAAGGTTAAACTCGAAATTCATCAGGTCATTATTTTCGGTACCAGAGATTTCCAAAATTTGTTGAAAAATGAAGTGTTACGATTTTCGTACCCACACGACTGTATATATATATAATTTTTTATTGAACATCGAATTAGCTCATTAGATTTTATTCGGATCAATTTTCTTATTTGATATAACGAGTTTGAATACAAATTGATATATTAACAATACCTTCCATCTTTATGTTAAAATAATTGAAGCACACGTTTTCCATAATATCGATGTCGTTGCTACTGAATTTCATATAGGATAATGAAATCATAAGGATAATAAATAGTGAAAATCACAAAGATGATTCACAAATCTTCTTTATAGGCTAATAAAAAATTGGTAAACCATGAACAGACATATTTTAAGGTTCAAACTAAGTAGGCATTGATGTCATCAATTTCATAACGTAGGATACACGAACTGATTACATTCGTCATATAAGTATATTCGATTAAAATTAGATCATTTAGATTTCCATACAATACATTTTCGAACTTTCTTATTTACAACTAGAATTCTATCAGTATACTTTAAAGACAAAAAACTATTAGCATTACATGATAGATAGTACCTATCTATACACATTCAGTTTACCGCATTATCGATCTGTATCGGTCGTTTCGTTTCTATTTTTAACTTCTTGAAATTTAATATCGATATATATGCATCTATTACTGATCTGTATCAACCAATATCGATCATACAAATGTGATATTTTTTTATATTTTGATACTTCTGATTTTATTATTTAATATACGCAATACAGAAACAATTTACAAATATTTTAAAATAATACGAATGATTCAAAATAGAAACTTTTCATCCTAAAATGTCAAAAAATGCATGTTTAATAAATTTGCGCTCAATTTTATAAATAAGTAACTAAATATCAAAGACTCGGGTCAAAATTCAAATACACTGCTCAAAGATTTAAAATATTACGAAATATTAAATTTAGATTAAAGATTTAAAACATAGTTAAAATTCAAAAATTACCTCTTCCGACTATTCCGGTTTAAATTTCAATTACAATTGATGTTTTATTATTAAAAATTGAACTGCGTTCGAGTAAAAAATAGTATTCCTATAGTTATATTATGAACATTTATACAATTTGCAATACAATGTTTTTATAATATTGTAATCTGGTAAAGAAGAGTGGGCGTCTTGTTGGTCTCTTCCTTATTTAGTAAACAAACAGAGTGTTAAAAATTATTCTATGGTTAAAAACAAGTTGAACTGAATTTGTAAAATTTCAAATACTTCAATTTCAATATCAGAGGCCATTTTTATATTCGTCACTTTGCATGTGCCTACTGAACATTTTAACAAGACTTTTTACGATGGTCTGAAGTATTGTAAACGAATCAGGTTGTTATTAATTGTATATCTATATGGTTCCTAAGCAAAGAGATAGAACCTTTGCTACTTATCAAAATTAAAGATTTATAAATCTCGTAAACAAAGCGGAAACCATTTATGTTCATTATAAGATTCGTATTTTTTTAGAAAAATGAACAAAAAAACAGCAAAATTTGCCTAACTATATAATTTTTTGTTATAAAAAGGGTGTCTATAATATTGTAAAGAATAATTAACAGAAATTCTTTTGTAACAGATGTTTACATAGTTGTTTTATATCAGATAGATTGCAATATGATAATGTAATAAATATATATTTAAAAAAATATTTTAGTAACAAACTTGTTTTTATTAAATTAATTCTATAATGTGAATACAGGTAGCCCCCGTACAACACGGTCGTCAGGTTTCTAAAAAATGCCGTGTTATGAGAATTCGTGTTATAAGAAACAAGAGATTTGAACTTCTGGACATCGGGAAATATTCTTTTTAATATATTTTCATTCAAATAAAACGTCTGTTTTACGTTTGAAATCCAACGGTTATGCTTTTTTCGTTTTGTTTAAAGTTTATTTTGTGATGAGAGCACATTTGAAATATTGGCGAACAAATCTCAATTTGTGCGCCGGTGACCTGGTGAAAAGTACCATTGATAATGTATAGTATAGACTGTGAAACATCCAACAAAAATCATGATTTGGTTGGTTATCAGTGGCAAGGGAACTAAGTGTCTGTCCGTTGTTCAGGGCACAATGCGGTAAGACCAGTACAAAGAGATGTTGAGAAGCAGACTACTGCATCAGCTTAAAGAATAATTCCCAAATGGAGAAGCCTTTGTTTTTATAAAGGATGGAGCTCCGCATTATAATTCCTGATCAGTAAACGCCTTTTTGGAGGAAGAAAATGTCCTAGTGTTGCCTTGGTCGAGACCAGGTATGTACTTAGTACAAAAAGTATAGGAAATGATGGAGGAAAGTGTCAAAAGTGATCATTATCAACAAGACCCAGAATAGTAGAACAAAATATTCATGTCTGGAGTCATCATCCACGGATACAAAAAATAGTCCAAGCATTTAACAGCATTCCAAAGCGAATCGAAGCTTTAATTGCTGCCAAAGGCGATTCAACTAAATATTTAAAAAAGGGCGTGATCTTCGTACAAACACACACACACGTATATATATATATATATATATATATATATATATATATATATATATATATAATTGAAATAAAATATTACTTTTATTACTTAAACTGCGTTATTTATTATTTGTTAATGTGTGAATAAATTATTTATTTTCATTTATGAATATAAAAACTATATTAGTAGCTTTTGTGGACTTCTTAATCACTATTTTATCAAAAACCAAGTTGCGTCTAATAATATGGAGAGAAACTGAATGTATATGTATATATGAATGTATATGTATGTACATACATACGCACATATATATATATATATATATATATATATATATATATATATACACAGAGAGAGAGAGTTATTTTACCACTTCAAATCTAATTCCTAAACCAAGTAAAAATCCAATTAATTTCAGAACTGCATTATAAGAATAAAAATATTACTCAAAATAAGTCAAATAGAAAGACACACGACTATATTGAAATAAACTGAATTTTATACGAGTAACAATACATGCATATGCATTCATACATATTTATGCAATAAAAAATTTATATAAATTAAATAGTTAACAATATAAATTTTATTGAATAAAAACGATTCAATACACATACGACTATAAATATTTGCTAATGATTTTAAAAATCAGACCAGTTTACTATACTCTATATATATTTTAATTATAATTTTATTTTCCAGTGAATGATATCGTACCATATTTTAATGGTATTCTATTCGCGATTATCTATATTACTTGCTTACCTGACCCATTGTAATTTATATACGGATATTTAACCGGATGTAAAACAGTATGATAGTAATGACATAATGTATGCCTAGCATGTATAGATTTAATAAATATTTCAATATAAAACTGATGACATTTATTCAAAATATTGTATTCACTAAAGTGTAAGATAAAAACAATTGAGACTGCGATTAAAAACAATAATGCGCGAATAATTTTATTATGTATGCATTTACTGTCCATATCAGTGTTTCTCTAATTTGTAAATAAAAATTGGCTAAAAATACCTAAAAGTTAATATTTAATTATAAGAAAAAATAATTCTTTGAACTACCACCATTTTATTATCAAGACAAGCGATGTAAATATTTACAACATTTCGAAAAATGTCAATAGTGTTATAATAACAATCACAATGATAATAACAAATCAGCTGTTCCAAAATTATCAAACTACAAAACGTCGAACAAATTATTCAAGTTGGAAGGTCCAAAATTGTCCTTATACCACGCCTAATATGAAGAGAGATTATTATACGTAAAGGTTATATAAAAATATGTTTGATGTAATTTATTAGTTAAATATTTTGTGTCTCGGCCTCAAAACAAACTTCAATTTTAAATGATTTTTTTTAAAAAAACAGACACTTGTTCTTTTGTTCTTCTTTTTTTTACATACATACACACAATATATACACACAGTCATACATACATTCATACACACATGCATACAAACACGCACACACATACGCACATAATATATATATAACAATAAAAGTTATTAAAAATACATTATTTATCACAAATTTTATACTGTTTACTGACATATTATTTAATTTGATAAACAAAAAAAGAAGCAGCCATAAAATAATTATGAAATGCATTAATAAACATTATTAATGATTCAAAACTGTTTTTAACGTGTACTTTGAATTTCTATACTGCTTTTTCAAACACAAATAATATAAACTATGAATTTTCTCATGTTAATAATTAAACATTTTAACAAACTGTAAGCACGAGACGATTTACTTTACTCGCATAGTTACGCTGTTTCCATATTGTACAGATATATTTTTTACTTTATCATTGCTATGCTTAATTATATATTGATCATTCCATAATTTTTATACAAATTATTGTAATGATAGTTGCAACAATTAAATAATAATTTTTAATACTTCATTAAAACTTCATTAAAAACTTATTTTCCAACGGCATGGCAGGAACTGTTCTAATAACATCCGTTATCAAAGATTGTTTCAAATATTTATTCAGTTCCTGATAAAGTTCCTGATATTGAGTTAAACAATTACGCAAGTTTCTTCCAAAATTTAAACTTCTTTCCATGTTTGGATCATTCTCAAGAAGAAATCTTCCAATTCTTTAGCCATTGCAATTTGTTTACCTATAGTATTTGCAGTAAGTGTTGGAATTGAATTCACTGGATATGGAATTAATGATCATTTCTAACAATTCATTTTCATTAAATTCGACATTAAATTTTCAAGTTCAGTAAAAGTCATATCACTGAACCCTTCTCCTACTAGATGTGCCAATCCTGTGATCTCAGAATATTCATTCTCTAATGTTGACTGTTTTATTTCCGTAGGGACTAATTTTATTATTGTCACACAATCTGAAATAGAATATTTTTTCAAACTTGGGAAACGCTCGTTTTATTTACGATAAACATTTGATTCGGAATATAAGGACCTTCTTCAATTATTTTGCGCAGCTCTTTTGGGGGCATTCTTTAGTAGCCTTCTCATCAGTTGATACAGTTTCTCATTTTAACATTGTGTAAGGAATACCTCCTTTTAAACTTCTCGAACCATCCTTTACTTCCTGAAAACGCAATTGTTTGATTTGTTTGTTGATCAAGATGATTGTTTGACCATGATGTTATCGAAAATTTTGACTGTCTTATAGCATTACTGTATATAGGCATTTTCTTTGCATGTTATCTTCTACACAAATAATTAATGCTTTTTCCATTAGCTCCATAGTTGTATTTCGTAAGTAAGAAGTGTGTTTTAAACTTACTGAATATCTTGCTACTACGCTAGCTCTAATTTTTTCTTCATTTTTTTTTAAATTATTCTGACGTTCCTTCGTTTAATCTAATTTTTTTTACTATTGAGGTTGTGTCTTTTCCAGTCTTAAATCTACCTAATATTTGAATGTTTGTTTCTAAAAAAATAATCTTCCCTTCAATCCTTGTTTTACAGGATTCGTAATCATTATAAAGGATAGAAAATAATGCAAGAAATACATATAAAAAAAAACTTTAATTTGAAAAATTCTGCAAATATACCTATTGGTGTTGCTCCTTAATATAAATATTTTATATATTTAACGGCTGGTCCGAAAAGATATAACGAAGGCAATGAAAGCACGAAATTTATAACTACACAACAATTTATACAATGTTATTCAAAGCTGATTCTTTCAAATAGAAATCCGTACTGATATTTATAAAACACATTTCTTTAAATTATTATTTTTTCTATAGTTAATACTATTTGAGCTGTTATCTCGAACTGATATTATTACTTCAGTTCAGAAGAAAAATGCGAAATTGTGAGTTTTTTGTTATCGTTAGGATGCAAGGAAGCAAGAAACTCGTTACATTGGTGTGTGTGATTATTATTTTGCAGCATAATTTCGCAGTGGTATAAATCGAGATCTTTTTTAAATGCGCGCGAAAGTATTTTAAAACATTTTTTTTGCAATTTTGTGACAGTGTTAAAATTGACATAGTGTCGTGTAAATGGAAGTTTTTTGCATTCCTTCAACCGAGTTAAACCGATATCGTATCAACAGAGGGTTAGGTGTATGCATACATACATATATATATATATATATATATATATATATATATATATATATATATATATATATATATATATGTGTGTGTGTGTGTGTGTGTGTGTGTGTATTATATACTTATGCATCGTTGAAAATTATAAATGGTCTTTATATATCTTTATCTTTCATACCGAAATTAGCACTAAATTAACGTATATGTGGTGTGTGTGCATATATATATATATATATATATATATATATATATATATATATATATATGAGGGGAAGGGAGGGAGGGTGAGTTTGGCGCATCCATGAGAGAAGGAGAAAGAAGCCCTTCCCTTACAAGGAAAAGGGAAAATTCACTAGAAAACAAAATCCCATAGTTAACGGCGATTAAGTACTACGCGAACCATGACAATGGAAGCCCTTGCAGGACATTGATAATCGAAGCAAATGGAAACTAGCACGTGTAGATAAGAAAAGATACCATTACCGACTGTACTTCTTGTAAGTGAAACAATCGAGTACAACCCGGTCATTCTCAAAAATTTCGTAGTGACCTTCGTATTGGCAATCATTGCATACGTTCAATCATAAGTTATATGCGACACCAATAACTGTAATATTCATATTAAAACCCCAAGGATTGCATCAAAACGAAACATTAAGGTTCAATGTTCCAGCCGATTCTGTAGAAGAGTATTTCATGAAAACCATTTTCGTTCCATTTACTGACCAAATATTGATTCAACGTCATGAACGTTTCACTCGGCAACGCAACATTTTGAAATATTTTTTTACTCTTCTATCAAATAGAAAAGATATTCCAACCGCAAGTTCAATGGAAGATTTTCGTCAGTTGTGTGAATTTTATGTCCGTGATTTGCCTTCCACAAATCCAGCAATTTTGAACGCAGAGTTCAAGTTGTGGTACAGAAAATTTGAAAAACCGTTTGCAATAGCTCCATGCAAACATTCCATTGATGTAGTTGCGAAGTATGGTAAAATGATATATCCTAATATCTATAACTTATTAAAAATATTTCCAACGCTTCTGGTAACCACATATGTCACTGAAAGGTCAATTTTCTACCTATTTTAAAAACCTATTTAAGATCTACCATGACACAATCACGATTGAACGGACATGCTTTGCTTAAAAACACAGAGATTATTGTAACCACAACTGAAGTATTCAAAAGTTTTATAAAAAGAAAAGAAAACTGGATTTTATTCTTTAAATAAATTTTTATAATCGCCTAATGAATTTTATTGAATTCATATTAAAAAAAAATGTATCCGTTCAACTCGGCTCCCCCCAAGATTAAATCCTGAGTGCGCCAATATTTATTTATTTATTTATATAATATACATATATATATACATATATATATATATATATATATATATATATATATATATATATACACAGAATATTAGAACAATGATTAGCAATACACATTTTAATTAAATATTAATTTTGGTATTGAAGATAAAGGCAAAATGTATAAAGGTCATTTATAATTTTCAATAATACATAATTGAACATAAAATTTATTTTCATTCATAAAATTATAATTAAAAAGAAAATACACGTATGTACAAATTCATACAAATATTTTGAAAATAGTATTTTATATTTGCATAAATTTCTGAATTTATTAAAAATTCATTTATACTCAAAATTCAACATACTTTTTTTAATCTTTCATAACTCTCATTTAAATACGAAAATAATACACTATAAAATTCTAAACAAATTTAAATAAAATGCAATTGAACTTACTATTAAATAAAATATAATAACGAAAAAAGGAAAATACATATAAGTGGGATTTTTTTTGAAAAATAAGTGATTATTTTATACAAATCTACTAAATTTATATGGATGTATACATGCATTCGTACAAATATATATATATATATATATATATATATATATATATATAATGTATGTGTATATGTGTATGACTGTGTATACAAACAACACAATACACAGTCATATGACTCATGAAAATTGGAAAGTACTCTTACATAAAAATAAATCCGCTAGAAAAACATTGTGCAACATACAAAAATATAAATTTATTTTTTCTAAAGTTCTAATTTCCATACAAAGAGTTATAACATTTTGAAAATAAAAAGAAATAAAATAAAGATGAGCACATAAAGTCCATATACGTTTTTTAAATTAAAATTTATTTAAACACAATCGTGAACATAATTTGTTTTGAGTAATAAAATAAGTAAATTGTTCATTTCAATCATATTGCAAGTTACAACAAATACGAATTGAATCGATTATGGCTGCCAAAAACTACACCAAACGGTACTGAAAGTATAACCTTTGAATATTTATAAACGTAAACAAGCTTCTATATTTAATAAAATTAATTTAAAATATGTACACGATTACGAATTCTCACTAAAATGTTTGACTTTCATAAGACGTATAATCAAAAAATAAATACCTCTCCATTATGGACATTGATGCCAAGATATATGTCACCAAACGAGCCACTACCGATTTTACGAACTAAACGATATTTGCCACCAACAATAAACTCCTTCTGAACACTTAGAAGTGACATTTTTGACATCTAAATTAATAAGTTTTAATGTCTTAATTTTGATATATGAAACCAACCACAATAATTGATCACAAAAACTGTCACTTGTTCTCATAATATGCCGACATGTCCCTTTTCTAACCAATTGGTTACTGACGTCATTTTCCTCTTTTCATTGTTCGTTGATAAGAAGCGTACCCTACGCGTACCACGCGTGCGTTTTCGATAACGTAGCCGGTAATATACTTTCCTATTTTATCAACCCGTCAAAATACAAACATTTAATTTTGGTAAAAAACTAAATTGAAAAGTATCGATTAAAATAAGATGAATACAATAAGTATATAAACGAACAATTTAACATAAATTCTCACTTTTTTTGTAATTTAAGGTAATATTTAATTTAGTAATATTAAATGCTAATATGATTTATACACAAAACTGGACACCCCTAATTCTTGTTTCTATTTTAGTTGAAATTTAGCTTTTCTAGTGCCGTAAGACATTTTTTGCCAAAATTTTGAAACAATATCGCAATATGTCTTTAATCGGCAGAAACATATGCAGATTATTTTTACAGGTAATTATATTATTACGCATATTTTAAATATTATGTAATAATGTTTAATACAGCTTTTAAAATTTTATATAATTTCAAGAAACCCCCTTGTATTATAACAACAAGATGCATTCAGTCTTCAGCCACATTAACAGAAAAACAAGTAAGTAATGTTAAACAAAGTGTATTATATTATATGATGACTTATGTAAAATTAACAACTAGGGAAAGAAAAAGCTGCCAGAAACCCGTACCACATGTACGCTTATTCCTGGTGATGGAGTTGGTCCGGAGTTAGTATATTCTGTTCAAGAAGTATTTAAAAATGCTGGAATACCTGTTGACTTTGAAACTTATTTCTTTTCTGAAGTAAATCCTTCACTGAGTGCTTCACTCGAAGAAGTTACTGCTTCTATATCTAGAAACAGGGTTTGTATTAAAGGAATTTTATCGACACCTAGTTACAGCCATACTGGAGAACTTGAGACCTTGAACATGAAGCTCCGAAACAGTCTTGACATTTATGCTAATGTTGTTCGAGTCACTACATTGCCTGGTATCAAAAGTCGACATCAGAATATTGACTGTACAATTATTCGAGAACAAACTGAAGGAGAATATTCTGCTCTTGAACACGAATGTGTTAAAGGTGTTGTTGAATGTTTGAAAATTGTTACTGCAAAAAAATCTCAGCGCATTGCCAAATTTGCATTCGATTATGCCACAAAAAATAACAGAAAAAAAGTTACTTGTGTCCATAAAGCAAACATAATGAAACTCGGAGATGGTTTGTTTTTGCGTTGCTGTGAAGAAGTAAGAATAATGTTAACATTTGTGAAAAATATATGTATATAAACAGATAATAATTTTAGATGGCCAAACTGTATCCAAAAATTGAATTTGAAAAAATGATTGTTGATAATACTACAATGCAGATGGTTGCAAAACCTCAACAATTTGATGTTGTTGTTACACCAAATCTCTATGGTAACATTATTGATAATTTAGCTTGTGGCCTAGTAGGAGGTGCAGGTGTGGTTGCTGGAGCATCATATTCTGCAGAATGCGCAATATTTGAACCTGTAAGTTGTCAGCAATTCGTTAAGTATAGTTTACTTAATCTGAAAATTTAATTTCAGGGTGCAAGACATACATATTCTGTAGCAGTAGGTAAAAATATTGCTAATCCCACAGCTATGTTACTTTGTGCTGCAAAAATGTTGAAACACATTAATTTATCAGATTATGGTGATATGATTTATAATGCTATAAATAAAGTTCTCATCGATGGGAAAATACGCACAAAAGATCTTGGGGGACAATCTAGTACTAAAGAATTTACTTATGCAGTTATTTCCAATTTACAGATACCAAAACGTTAAAGTGAATTATCAAATAGATCTATTATCAAAGCAGAAGTAATAGTATGTTACAGTTGATATTGTAATATATAATTTGTGAGTTATCAGTAATTACATTTTACATAATTCGTGTATTTATTTACTTTGTCTATTATTATTACAAATGCCTTTCGATTATATCAAATTAAAATTTGACAGCTAAATAATTTTTAATCAAAATGTTATAAAATATTTAATTCATTAAATATTATTAGAATTTATAAATTGTTATGTATTTATTTGTAATGTACATATTATATTCAATAAAATAATAGTTCAAATAGTTTTTTGTTAGAAAAGTACTTGTATTTCAGATTAATAAATAAATGTTTTATATATATATATATATATATATATATATATATAAAATAAACAAATTACAATTCTTTTTGCTTGCCTAAAAGAACTTACATAACAAATGAAGAATCCGATTTATCTGGACATAAGCCCATGAAAGATAGATTAACATTGTTGCTAGAGGCTAATGCATCTGGTGATTTCAAATTAAAGTCTCCTCATGTATCATTCACAGACTCCACATGTTTTTAGGCAACACAAAGTAATAAAAAATGCACTGGAGGTTAATTGGCAGTCAAACAATAAAGCATGGGTCTTATTACTAATGCTGTGTTTACTGGATGGACTAATGATGTTCTTGGCTCTTCGGTCAAGGGGTGCCTTACTAAAAATAATTCTTCCTCAAGGTGCTTCTTCTCCTTGATAGTGCTCCTGGTTATGGCTCCAACTTAGCCTCGCATCTAATGTCTTAGTATGACTTCATAAAGATTAAGATCTTACCACCTAACACTACATCTTTGAGCTACAGCTCATGGATCAGCAGGTACTTTCTAACTTTAACAAACTCTATGCAAAGAGAATTAAGAAGCTTGTTAAGTGCATGGGCAACTTAAAAGTAAAATGAAATTCCATCCGGAAATTGAAAAGACTGAAATTCTCATATGTGCCAGTTTGAGAACAATGTGATTGCCTACTTTTACAAATTGAAAAGAAATAGAGTCAGTTCACTCTGAATAAGTTTTTCACTAAAGCCTCAACTTCCTCCCAATCTAGTGCCACTGCCACAAAAGGGGTTAGAATTTATTTCCTTCTAGTAGTGAATTACCAGAAATCTTCATGGAGGGTGATTAGATTTTCCTCTAAAGACCAACATTGGTAAATTGCTGATGTTGGCCACCATTAAATAAAAACAGATTATTAGTAACAAAAGATAAAGCAAAATGATTTATTTTCATTTCTTATAAGTACCTTCAATATTTAACTTGGAAATAAGTTCTCTTAATTATTTAATGCTTCAACTTAATATATTCAAAATATTTTCAATGAAATTCAAATCTAGTGTATTGGGTGAAGAGTAGAACCATGTTACATTATAAATGAACTATTTTTTGATCATTTCAGAAATATTTTTAAATTAGTATTCAATTCAAATATTGAGTTTAAGTATTGTAACACTAAAAAGTATTCCAAAATATTTAAGTATGAATGATGATTTATTGTTAATTCAACAGAAATGAGATCACTTCTAATATGATATAACTTTAAATAAACAAAGAAACCTCTTCTTGTAACACGATAAAAATTAGATTTTGAAACTGCATTTATCGTATTTGCTTCATATTTTACTTCTTTGATTATTATATATTTTAAAAACTTTGTATGAATTTGTCCATATGCTACTACATGACATTTATGAAATAATATACTTGTATTAATAATTTTCTTATTACTTCTGATATTACTAATGCAAAATTCATTATTTTTAAACATTGTTCATTATTTTTACAAACAATACAATTGATTTCCTCCTTGGAGCATTTTGTTCAGTAGTTAATATCTTCCAGTAGACGAACACTTCTGCTAATCTACTGGTAATGGCCTGCATTTCAATATACTATGATCTAAGACAACATACAAATTACAACTACCTTATTTAATAATGCAAAGTAAAGACAAAAAAATAACTTCATTAATGATTAGACATCTCAATAGCAATGTTTGTGAACAAGTCCAAGTTTATCATTAAGATGTTCAATTAATACAAATAATTTTAAATATAAAAACTGGAATAATTAATAATTTCATTTAAAATGTATTATTGATACATAAATACTTTCATTATATACACACACATATATATATATATACATATACATACATACACATATATATATATATATATATATATATATATATATATATATATATTCAGTACTTTATGAATTTTGTTTTTTTTTCTAATTTTTTAAAAAATTAAGGGTTTCTTAAAGAAATTAGTTATTTATATATTTTTACATAACTACCAAAAAGAAAACATAAGGTTTTTTATAAATTTTGAAGATTCATTTCATATACATGGGCCGGAATTTATGACTAGAAGTCATTGTATATTTCATATAAATTCATCTTTGTACCCTTACCTTAAAAATACATAAAACATTCCATTTCTTTATTTTAATTAATAATCTGAAATGAATAAACTGATTTCACAACTATTTTTATTTAGTTTAATTTATATTAAATGTTATATTTTATGTTATATAGCAATAGTAAAATGTGTTCAGATTTTTTTGGTAATTAATGTTTTTAACATAGAAATTGTTCTCGAAAATATTGCCAACAGATAATATACATTGACTTTAAATTTCAATAAAAAGGTATAGTTAATGTTCTTATTATCTAAATAAGACTTTATGTTTATTCTGTATTGAAGCTTTATTTTTTATGGTAGTTAAGAGGGTACACTTTTGGTTATAATTTTTACCAAACACTGATTATGATAACTTTTTTGTATATGTAATGTATATAAAATGAAATATAAAGATTTCATTTGCTGAAATGTACTTTTTTATATTAAATATTATTTTCATAAAAGTAAGTTTAAAGCATTATAATTACATATTGATTCAAATTATATTACACATATTTTTATCTTGATACATTATTTAAATGAGATATTATTATTAATCAATATTTCCACTAAATAAAAGTGTATAGAAAAAAACTTCTATTAGATAAAATATTTATATATTTATTTTAAAAAATAATATTTTTACAAAAAATTTTTCTCATAATTTTACATAAAAAGGCACATCATACTTATAATGGACGGAAATTAATTCAGTATTTAACATATTTTTTTTAAATTAACATGTTTAATTGTGATTAATATTTAATCATTGTAATCACAAAAATAATATCAACCAATAATCTAAATAATAAAATACAATATGTTACTTACATTTACATGAAAAAGATATCTTTTGTAAGAAAAATTCAAAAATTAAAAATCACATTAGATTCAGGTCCAGTGTGGTTTTGTTTGTTTGTTTATATATATATATATATATATATATATATATATATATATATATATATATATATATATATATGCAAGTGATTGTGCACACATATATTGAAGACATAAAATTTGAAACTTTTATATGTAAAATAATTCATTTTATAAAAGATTAACTCAAAATATATAAAGAAACAGTTTTTAATAATTATTCACAATAGAATTATTCAAAATAATACTTAAATTTTACTTTTCAATAACCGGGAATCTTCAGCAAAATTAAAAGTACTTTGTTTTTTTATACCACATCATTTTTGTTTTAGTCAATTTTTCAAAACTAACTGCATTTAAAGCTTGTTACTTTAATAAAACTTTGAACAAAAAAGAATTCATATCAAGTTTTATCCATTAATTTAATAAAACTTGATATGAATTCTTTTTTGTTATTTTTATTTGAATATACCTTTATATTTATTAATGTTGCTTCAATAATTTCATTTTTTATTGTAGCTGCTTCAATAATTTCATTTTTTTTTGTTACTTAGACTGCTACATTAATATTAATAATAATGTTACAAGTTTATTTTAGAAAGTTTTCTTAATTATTAAGTTCAGAATAAAATAAATATTGATTTTTTTATTTAATATTTTACTATTTTGAAACAACTGACTTTGTCATATAAAAAGTTTAATTTTCCAAATACAATTTTTAACTTACAAATGAATATGAATATATTTAATAGAAACTAAATTCTGTAGCTGCATTTTAAAATTCAGATATGTTACAAACTTTGATCATTTTATACTAACACTGATTTTCTTTGATTAATATTAACAAAATATATGTATATGAAACAAAAATATTGTCATATCTCAAGAAATATTTGCATAAAGTAGTTATATTTGAAAAAATCTGAATGCTAACTTGATACATTTTTTTAAATAAATTATCGATATTTTTAGTAAATATGTACGTACATATATATATATATACACTGATAATATGCTTAACTTAAATAGCTGATATAAATTAGTTTTATAAATGATATATTTTCATATGTAAATCTACTTAATAAAATTTAGTTAAATGTAACTATTATCTTCCATTAACACTTTGTAGTCAAATGCCATCAAATTAGCAATATCACAATTTTGATTATAGTCATATAATTTAATTTTTTACTCCTTTTTATTTAATTTGAATTATAAATACTTTGATTCTGTTACAAAACAAAAATATGATTTAACTCAACTGGTGTATTGTTCATTTACATTTGTATTAAAAAGTGATACCACTAGTGCTTCTTTCATATCGTACATTCAACATTATAGGTAACGTAATTTTTTTTTATATTACAATCATAAATATTCAGATTACTATCTTAAATTTTATAGTGGAAAATAATTTAACACACACTTTAAAGTTATTTTGAATGATCATATTATTCCAATAATTACTTGTAATGATAAAATAATAAAACATGTCCTGGAATAATACTTAAATTGTTTCATATTGAAGAGCAACTTTGTATCAGTAACATGATAGAGTTAAAGGTACTATTTTATTTGCATCTTACATTGTTGCAGTTTTTTTTTTTTTTAAAAAAAAATGAAATTATTTTGTGAAAATGAAGTCACATCAGAACTGTGTTGTGACAAAATTACTTTCCCAACAAACTAAACAGGTATCCTTTTACAATATTCCATTTATATTGCAAAACAATATATAGATTTTGAACATACAATTATATTTAAAAAATGTTTAATCCCAAAAGTAAACATATCTACTAGATAAAAAAAATGCTTCATAATTTTTTTTTAAATATTAATGATGTGTTGTTTTTTATGATAATTGTATTTATTGATATTTTCAAACTATTTATGGCATTTAACTATTTAATTTATATTTTATATATATATATATATATATGAAGACATGTATTACTCTATTGCTTGTGCTGATCATTTACAATTATGTACAAATTAAACATAAGAATACAATTCAATTGTCTGAAAGTAATTAGGAATAAAATATTGTAAATAAACAATAAATTCTAAAACATTTAATATAAACATATATTCAATAAAATATATATTTCTTTAACAGATACTACCAATAACCATTTATCAGTTTTAACAATTTCACCATTTAGAATCGATAAATGGTTTCATTTACTACAATATTTTATTCTTGATTGTATATTTTTGAGAATTAAAATAAAACCTACAATTATCTTCAAATGACAGTAATCAAATTATGATGGACATATTCTATTATTACCCATATCAATAACAAATAATATGAGTATATGCATATAAATTGATATAAACTTAATATACATATAACAAATTATGGTACAAAAGTTGCTTTATTTGAAAATGAACTATTTAATAGATACTATAAAATGTAAACTAAAAGTACCAAATCATTATTATAATGGAATGCTTATTTGTACAAGTATAAAAATATTTGATATTTGGCCTGTTTCACACGTACACATAAAACTATAATCATAAATAATATCAAATATTATAAGAAAATAATTATGGAGATTCAAAACAAAACTTTGAAGATTTCAAATGAAATTCATTTAGATTAAAAATAACCATTACTAATAAATATAGCTAACAGAGTCATTACAAATGTTGAAAACAATGTATTTGTGTTTATGACTGTATTTGCTCCTGCATGACAATCGACTATTCTTCTAGCTCTCAAAAAATCACGACCAAGATAGGTGGAATAATGTCGATTTTCTGGCTTGATAACTTGTAATTGTTGAGTTGCATCTTGAAATATGAGATCACTGTATGGAGGTGCTGACGAGAACATACTATAGCTGCAAGTAATAAACTCACATAAGTACATTTAAAATCTTATCAGGATATTCATAATTTACCTAAACTCATCAGGATCCTTACGGCCATAGAATTGTTGTGAATATACGAATAAATTAATAAATGCATTTATTTCAGTTTCATTGTAACCATAGCCTCCCCTAGCTACAATAGCATTTGCTTTTACTTTTCCAAGATTACATTTTTTATATTCATGAATTTCTGCCCGTGTACCTAAAAAAATTATAGTAAAAAGGTTTTTGTATAGACTTATACATAAAATAGTGTAAACATACATATACATAAAAAAGGTCTTTAATTATTAAGAACAAAAATTATATTGAGTACTAACCATCTGGACATAAAAGTTCAAAATCTCCATTTAAAGTATTTCTTGCCCAATATTCTTTACGTTTTCCTCCTGTATTTTCTAAAACAGTTGTATGTTTTACAAAAGCTACATCACCACCTCCCTCTACAAGGCAACGAAAAGCTCCGGTGTGTCCATAATAATCTTCAGATGCATCACGACGGCAATGTCTAAGTTTAAATTATAAAATTAATTATTATTAAAATATACATTCAATGAAAATAATTATATATACATATATACATATATATATACACACATACATATATACATACATACATAAATATATATACATGCACATACTAATCAACAAGATACATGATAGAATTACTAATGAACAGTATACGAACTGTTCGTAAATTTGGTTAAAATTTAATACTGAATATCGAATATATGAATAAAAATAAATGTGTTTGTTACTGCCACAACTCCAAAACTAAGTGATCTAGAAAACTGAAATTTAGAATACAACGAAAAACTTTACTGTGTATATCTCGTTTGTATTTTTTTATATTTTTATACAATGGGTTGTTTTTACATCTTTCACCTATTAGAAATGCTTCAGAAAGTCAGTTGAATCAATACAGGGATTTGTAAAATTGTGTTATTAATTTAAAACTTAAATAAGAACTTGAACAGAGTTTTATGTAAAAAAATATATAAATTTAATCGACACAAGGATTTGCAAAACTGTATTATTTAAAACTGAAATATGAACTTCGAATTTTAACAGTTCTATGCAAAAAAGAATATGGTTTATAGAGATTTAGGCAACAATAGTCAACATCTTGTTAGCAAATTTAAAAAGAGTATACTTATTGACTGCACTGATCAATGTACATTTAACCACTCTAATTTGGTACACTGAAAATGTTTGGTTAACATATAACATCATTACTACTATTGGGGTCTGTCTAAAAATGGCAATATAGTAGCATATGGATCAAGACAATTTTTTATACATTTACTTTATGATATTACATATACTATAGTGTCCATTTTTCAAGTGTTTATAAAATTATCATACCTAAAACTAGTACCATGACATAAATCACACATATTATCATATGGTACGTCAGTATTGTATTCAGTACTTTTAGAACCTGGCACACATGATTTTGTAAAATATTCTGCTGCAGCACGAATACTATTACAACCATATGATCTAATCCATCCATTAGAAATCAAATATGCTAAAGGATAAACCCAACCAGCTGCTGTGTTTATACCACCATGACAAGTATACTTGCCTGAAAAAATTTACATTATAATAAACATTATTTTTCACAAATTATTGATTTTTAAACAATATACTGACATTTATACTTTTAAAAAGAAAACATCAAATTTTTTAATATTTTTAATTACCTTTTAAATAAGTTAATTCGGTGCTAGGATCATCTTCTTTAGCTACAGCTACTACATAATATTCTGGTTTACCTAAATTATATACTTCCGAAATAAATGGGACAAGATCAAATTGAAGCCCTGCCGTATAAACGTCACTAGCATCTAAAACTGTTACATCTGCACTACCTGACCTAATATGTTGCATACAACTAATTTGAGAGTGAGCTTTAAGACAAACCATTTCAGGTTTTAATAGTTGTGCTTTTAAAGCTGTCTGGAATAATTAAATGTCAGTTTTGTATATTATCCATACATATATATATATATACACACACACACACATAAATATGCATGCATACATGCACGCACGTATGCGTACATGCATATGTATGTACATGCATGCATACATACACAAACGTACATACATACGTACATACATATATATAATATGTACGTACGTACGTACATACATACATACATACATACATATATATATATATATATGTACAACACACACATACATACAAGCCCATGCATATATGTAATTTAATTCATCTCACCTTCATTTTTACACATTTTTCTTGTTCTGCATCTGATGTTACACAAAGAGTCATTTTATTCACAGGACATTCTCTTATTCCTAAAATGATATCTAAAGCAGGTCCTAGATAATTTATATAAGTTTGCTGATTTTCTAACAGACTTTCTAAATTTTGAGTATTATCCTAAAAAGATTTAAAAATTAGATAGTTAGCACTACACAATCAATATTTATTACGTACTTGAAAAATTAGATTATGAAGATTGCCATATTTTGGTACAGATTCAAACATACTAAATTTTTCATAAAATACTGATTTTTCAGTTTTATTGTCATACAATGTATTGTAATTAGTATCAAAACCTGAACTTCTTCCAAAAGAAGTTCCATTTGCTTCATGAGAATCTTTAAAACGATTTTCATCATAAGGATTATCATACGGATTATTATTTCTTTCATGATCTTCACGACCGTAACCAAATCTATTATTATTATCATATTGGTTATTATATCGATTATCATTGTTCCTATTAGTGGAATCATAGTTTGTATTTGTAACATTATACATTATACTGTCTGGTTCTTTATGAGAATATAATTTAATACATGTATTTAAAAACTCTTGGTATCTTTGTCTCATTTCAATACTTATTGCAGATGTTGTAACAACAGCATGTGAAGGTACTCTACCCCAATTACAAGAACGATATTCATCAACTGATCTTCTTGTACCATCTTCACAAAGTAATTCAAAACTTTCTTTTGATATTGAACCTACAAATTGACATTATATGGAACTTTAAATGATGCATTTTCTATTACATATTTTTATATAATTTATAATAAAATTTCATATATTTTACTATAGTATATCATTTAATTTATATCAGATAATATACAAAAATGTTCATAATCATTTATAATACTTACTAAAATCATTTCCATTTGAAATTATCTCAGACACTGTTGTATGTTTGAGGAATGCAATATCTCCTGCTTCTAACAAACAACGAAATGCCCCTTCATAACCAGCATATGGATCTGCTCTTGTACATTTTCCACCAGGAATTTTTCCAATGCATAAAGCACACAATTTGTGAGAATTGTCTCCAGTTGGATTATTTTTATCAAGAAGAGAATTAACTGCACAAGATTCTCCAAAAAAGTTTATTGCAGATTTTACATGATTATTGCAATCAATTATTTCTATACTGCCTCTTTTCATTAACTAAAACAATAAAATAGTAATTTATATTCTTGTTGGTTGGTTACTGGGGTTTTAGCACACTTCAACAGCTAAGGTTAGTAGCACCTATATTCTTGTTAACACTAATAATATATATATATATATATATATACATACATGTAACCGAATGAAACAGTAAACATATATGGATATCAAAAAAGAAGTCACGTCTCAAATAAATAAATCGACATCATGGAGTTATATATGTAAATAATATATGTATTAATATGTCTATATAAACATTCTCCTAGAAAGATTATTTTTGCAATGTATTATTTTATAGTTTTTTTTGTGGATAATTTTAATTTATATATATATATATATATAAATTTTAATATACATGATCACCATGAAATAAATACTTATTTCCTACATGTTATTTATTTTTACCTAACACCACCTTTAAAGTTAGTTAATTAAAAATAATGTTTATCAAAATATATAGACACACATTAATATAATTTTATTAAAATACCTTATAAATAGGAACAACCCAACCAGCTAAAGTGCCAACACTGGCAAAGCATGCTTTTTTGTTTCTAAGATCATTTAAGGAAACAACTTCAGGAAGACTTCCTTTCTTCATAACTGCTACAGAATAATAATATTTAAATCCTCCTTCATAGACTTCTTGCATAATGGGGACTAAACTGTGATATCTTCCACCTAAAAATACTTCTCCTGCATCTAAAGTTGTAATATGTGCTTTTTCTAAATCCAATAATTGCATACATTCTTCTTTATCAAAACCCTATTACAAAAGAAAAAAAAAATAAAAAGTGTATAAATTTCAACTCTTAACTTTAATATACACAAAATTTCAATTCATTTACCTGTTTGCACTTAAGTGTAAAATAATTATATTTAAAAATTAATTTATCTCTCTCAACAAACTGAGCAAGATTTTCACATTTTTTTTGTTCTTCATTATTAATTGTGCACCATATTATTATATCCTCATTAATTTCATTACTAGATGTTATTATTTGCCCTGAAAATAAAATCATTGAATTTGGTGAATATCGTGCATTATATAAAAAGGATAATTATATGCAAACATAAATCCAAGTTTTGAAAATGATTAAAATGTAAAAAATCTATTAGATTTAGATTCTCATCTATTTACAGTTTGGCTTAAATGTAAATTATATGAATATGGCTATCAGGCCGGGTCAAAGTAAGGCCTGATTTAGATTACAGGAAAATTTGAGCATGCTATTTAGTTTACTAAAACATTAATGGATGGCGTTAGTTGTTCGAATTATAAGTCATTTTGTGTGTTGTTTTACTATTGGCAGTGAACATGATCAAATAATCTTATTGGTCAAAGAAAAATTGCATTCTTATAAAACGATGTTTAAAAATTTCATCTCTGACATTATAACTGTTTGTTAAGAATGTGATTGAAGATGAAATTTGGAAGGTGTTATTGTGACTTCTGCAACGTCCCAAGGGATAAATTATTCTGCTGTCCAAGAACGAAAAGCAGGTGAGATATTTTAATTTTATTAACTTTAATTGTTAACCGTCATTTACATCTAATTATATTTGTATTGTAGAGCAAATCTTGGACTTCAAGCAATGAGAATTGATGAAAAATATGTTAATGCAGTATTTAAAACGATGAAATTATGTAGGCAGTGTAACTTCCCTACTCTCTACGGAGTCCTGTCGGTTAACTTGGAGGCATCATTTTTTTATTTACTTATTCCCTTGTCTCTAGACCGATTGCCCTTAAATACTACAGTCTCTTCCTTTTTTCGAAAATAAAGAATTGTCGTCATTAACATTGACAATAGCAACCAGAGACAAGTATCGTTGGCTTTGGTCTGAGAATATAAACTAAAAACATATAAACAAATAAAATCTGCACTTTTCTAAACTCGACTAAGTTAATTCATAAGACATAATCTTTCATCCATACGGGTTTCGATGTTCTCGTATTGGTCAACTTTCGCGTACCGTTGAGCTGGTTGCCTCCGGAATCTTCGTTGATGTGACGTGGTGACTTCCTTGCACTCGTGATTCTGGAACGTTGTTCTTATCTGCATTGGTTTCTACCTGATGAGGTAGGCAAACGGTTTAAAGAACGACATATTGTGTTCCAAGTGTTTCCCCTCTGGAGTCTCAAAAACTACAGAATTACCCTATCTTCTTGATAACTTTCACAGGTGTGGAGTTAAATGGTGTTGATAGTCTGTTGTGTTTCGGTTGTGTCACGAGTACCAATTCACCTTGACTGATCGTCCTTGTTTTCGCACGCCAATGAGCATCTGCATAACTTTTCCCTTCTTCCTTCTTTTCTCAATCTTTATCATGCATTTCCTCATCGAGGTATACTTTTCGCTCGTTGCTGATCTCTGGAAGTTTTGAGTGAATTTTCTGGCCAAACATAAAACTAAGCTGGAGCTATCCTCGTAGTCGTATGCGGTGTCTCACAATAGACATATTTGTACAGCTCTTTTTTCCATGGTTGACTCTTAGCCTGGGCAATGCAGTCTCTTTAGAATAGACCTATTCTGTCTTTCTACTTCTCCGTTAGCTTGAGGCTAGAGCAGTGTCATATAGAGGTGTTAGGCTCCATATTCTTGAAAAAATTTCTTGAATTCTCCATCTTGAAACGTCCCTCCGTTATCACTAATCAATATCCTAGGGAAAACAACTGAGTGAAAATCACCTTCAATCGAAACATGAGATCCTCGGCTATCATGGTCCTCGTAATCTCCACCTCGTAGTAACGGCTGTAATAATCTACAATAAATAATGTCCTGATGGCAGCGGGCCTAAGTAATCAATTGCAATCTGTTCTTATGGTCCCTCCGGCAACTCACTTCTTGTCATTGGCTCTGGAGGATCCGGGAGAGGCGGTGATCTGGCACCCATGACATATTTTCACCCACTGCTCACAATATCTTTGTCAATTATTTTCGACTAAACCTTTGCTCAAAGCTGTTGTTTTGTACCGACAATGCTCAGATGTCCTTCATGTGCTAACTTGAGTATCCTTCACTATAAACCCTTCGGCACAACAATCCAGTGCTTCGAACAATGAATCTGTTGACAATGCACAGTTCTTCCTTTATCAGTTCATACTTTTTCATCTCCGGTGTTCAAATGGCTGTCACGATAAACTTCCTCAGCTCTTGAAGTTCTTCGTCATCCTCTGTAGCTCCTTCAATGCCTCTCTTTGAACATCTCCTTGGACTGGCTCCTCAATAACCCAACGAATCTGCTCCTCGAATTCGCTCTCATGAGTAACTTTTTGTGTGTCTAACAATCGAGAAAGTGGATCTGCAATGTTTGATTTCCCACTTGTACATATGACTCGAAATTTGTACGACTCCAGTCTCAATACCCATCTCTCAATCCTCGCATAGGGCTTTGATTTTGGACTGAAAATCATTTCGAGAGGCTTATGGTCTGTCTATAACTCAAAATCCTTACCATACAAATATAAATCAAATTTTTCACACTTCCACACAAGCGCTAAGGCCTCTTTTTCAGTCTGAGAGTATTGCTTTCCTACGTCACTCAAGGTCCAACTCATGTATCGAATTACACGAGGTCTTTCATTCTGTATCAATATGGCTCCAAGTCCTACTGGGTTTGCATCACTATAATTTTCGCATTCTTGTCATAAAATCCAAGTACTTCCGGTTTTGCAATGCATTTCTGTAAATCTTGAAACGCCTTTTTTGTTTCTTAGCCCACTTAAATACTGCATTTTTTCTAGTTAGCCACCGTAATGGTTCGCTTAGAAAGGCAGGTATAAAATATATGTATGTTTTTAATAAATAAAGTAACTTAGTAGATATATTTTTGAAAAATAACACATTTTCAAAACCATGCTATTTGAGATACAATGATCTGAAAGTATCTAATTTGTTTCTGGGTAACAATAAACATTTGTATAGTAAGTGCTATTTAAATTTTAGCCACCGTCTACAGTGTTTTCATCAACCAGTACGATGGAAACACCGATTACTCCTACCATTGCAGATTTGATCTACCAGTAAATGTAAGTATTCACAAGTTTAATAATATTTATATTATAATTTATTTTGTAAAATTATAAACATTTCTATTATTATTTGGAATGGAAACACTGATATAACATACATTTTAGATTGCAACTTTGAAGGAACCATCAGAAATTGCTACACTTCATACAAACTCGATCAAAATGAGTGCCAACAAGGAAGCAGTGACTTTAATAACTATTCCTTCAAAAAAATCTCATGTGAGTAGTTACTTTTTATCATGATTTATACATATGACATTTAAAATCTATTAATTTTATTTATATTGTAGAAATCACCTTTAATATCTCTTATAGATATTAGAAAACAAATACCAAACATGTCAAGTACAGATAAATTTATGAAGATTTTAAAAAGGTAACAAAAATACATCTGTACTCTGAAGTGTGTTTGTGCGAAAAATAAAAAAAAATACAAAGGCATTATTACGAAGCAGAGCAGATCACTTGAATCTAGTTTTCAAAGATCTTCCTGCTACAGCTCGAATCTTGTTGGTCTTCCAAATAATAATTTTTTCAAATAAATGTTTATATTGTCATTTATAAATTAACAAACATAAATATATTTTTTAAGCTTTGCCTTAGGTGTGAGGTAGATTCAGGCAGATGGTAGACAGAAGAGAAGTTGTAGTGTTTGTTTTTCTGGAAAAAAAGCCCTAAAGGTTATCGCTTATTACGGAAATTAATTACTTTACCATCGATCAATTCTTTAAGGACTCTTTTGAGATTGATTCCTTTGAAACCGGTGTAAATGACTAGATTGTTTTGTACCTAACAAGTATGGTCAGTAATTTGGAGGACGACAACATCTGTTCATTAATGTTTGATGAAATGTCAATTCGTGAAGAGTTGTTGTATGGCCAATACGCTGATAGAATTACTGGGTATGTTAACATGAACATCAGATTGAAAGAGAAGGAATATGCAAATAGTGTTCTGGTTTTCATGCTGCAAGGTGTAAAGCAGCCAATTGTTTACTACTTTTAATGAAATTTAATCACAGATCATTTGTTACGAGTGATATGACTATTCACCAAATAACATCATTGATGTTATTTGGTGAATAGTTTTTATAGTTTTTAGTAATAAATTGCGGTAATAGTTCAGAAAGGTGTCTTTAGTGAAAACGCACTGTAAAAATTCAAATTTCTTGCTAAATCGATTAATTACAATGTAAAACGTGATTTAAAGTCGGGAAACTAGCACTTTTTCAATAAATAATATGAAAAAAATGTAAAAAAAGTGTCTCACTGACAGATGGTACAAACTGCAATTTATCAACAAAAAGGCCTTTTTTATCTCAAAAAAGGCTTTTACATTAAACAATTATCGATAAAAGCACTAATACCTAAATTGCAGCTTTCTGTAATTAAGTTCAGAATATAGATTTTATTTTCAGTTAAAATATCGATTTTTATGACTTATTAGGCTAAAAATGTACAATATATGAATTTTCTGCAAAAATATCAAGACTGCAAGTTTATATTAAATTATAAACATTAATTTTCTGCAAAGAAAATCATCTTCAAATATTACAATTATATCAATTGCATAAAGGAAGAACAGGTGCCCCACCTTAACCTAATCCTTATATTTAAAAACCATACCTTGAAACTTACCGTAATTTGCAACAATATTCTGGGATATAGAAATTAATAAAAAAATAACATTAAAATACGTTAAAGAACACATTTTTATACACTTTAATTACTTAAACTAATTCAGTTTTTGATGGAATGTATTAAAATAACACATTAACACTGTTGTATACAACTAAACACAATCTATATTTTTATAATTCAAAAATAAAAAGATACATACAGTTCCTAATAGAAATGTATATCTTACTTTTCTGTTTTGAAGAATATTAATACCTTTATCTATGATTAATACTTTCTATATATTATTCATTTCATAAAAAGAGTAAAATTGATACTCATGCTAATATACATTACGAGACAGAGAAACAAATCACACTTCAGAAAATAGTGGGTGTGCTTTAGAATTAGTTGAACCTAATGAAGTATTATTGTTTACGTCAATTTCGAAGTAATAGGTTATGATTGTAGGTAGAATGACTTATCGTCGACACTTGTGTAATGTTTTATAATAATTAAAAATGTCGACTTGGGTGTTGTTTACTTTGTTATATACACTGATTTCTATTTGTATCGTGTATCCTCCTACAGAGTTCGTCACAGCTGGTTTAACAATACCTGTTCTTTTTTCAAAATGGTTAGGGTCGGAAAATGCCCATTTTATTCAGTATCATATTAAACGTTCCGTTCTAACAATATTTATACATTCCCTAATACCATTAGGTTATTTTATTGGGCTGTATATATGTTCTGAAGATGCAGTTTATCTGGTATTATGGAAAGGTTTAGCATCATTTCCTTGGCAATTTTTTGCAACGACAGCTGTTGTTTTACCACTGTTAACTCTATATAAAATTAATACATGGGCATGGATGAACTGGCAGTCACATCCCATATCCAAAAATCTGTCACGTTTCTGTAATTCAGATACAAATTGGATGTTCATAGCTGCTGATATAAATAATGAATATAGACGGTAACTATTTTACATTTGAAATATAATCTATGTTAGATTATAATTTTGTAAAAATGTTGACACAAAATTTGGTTTTAGAGTTGATAAAATATCTATTCAAACAAGTACAGTGATTAAAGTCATAGTTACTGATAACTGGATACTTAAAATTACACCCTACACTATATACTGTGCACATCAAGATGATGCTATTCTTATACTTAATAGTAGTGATACCTATCACATATCTCAACATAATTACGGTGAAATCCAATTCATAAATATTGAAGTTAAATCGCCTCAAAACAATATGCCTCCATTTTCAATAAGACTTAACTCATTAGACTTCAAAGATCTACAGGACAAAATCATTAGACCGATTGTGATATTACCTAATGTTAAATTCCATAAAACTTTACTAGAAAGATTCATAGATGCATTTAAAGAAGAAGTAAAAAGGAATGTTAGATATGAAACTGATCAGGTAAAAAAAAAATAGTTTTTAAGAGTTATTAATAAGAAAACTGAGTTAGATTTAAAGTTCAAATAGTTAATGTATAAACAATATACTTAATTTATTATATAAGGATACTTTATATTATTATCAAAGAAATTTGTTAAAATTTTCAAAGAACTGATACTTTTTTTTATCACATATAATATGTTAATAAATTGTAAGTGATTGTGTATTTTTGAATAAAGTAATCTTTTAGTTATTTGTGTTAATTTTTAAAGTATCTTTAAAAAATAATAGTTTAATAACAAATAATATAGAGATCACAGATTTAAAAATATATTTTATTGTTAGTGTTGAAAATAGTTTTATATTTTATATAAAATTCAAAAATATCTATAAATATTATATATATGTCTATAAATATTATACAAAACTAAATGTTTTTTATCATTGATTCATATTTAAGATAAGAATTTGAAAGTTCAGTAATTAGATTACAATGAAAACAGTTACAATTATTTAAATTTTAATTGTGACAATAATCATTTTTTTTACTTTTATATTCTATTGATGATGGTGCATTTAAAACATAGACAATATAAATATATTACATTCATAGCCTAATGCGATGATAGAGTAAAATGTTTATGATAGTCGATATAAAATATTTGCAATAGTGATATGTTGTGTATAAACATAAGATATGTAAATTATTATTTTTTTTATTTATTAATAGGAACTCGAACCATGTATTGGATGTATGCAAGTTCAATCAAATGTAAAATTACAGAAGTTATGTGGTGATATGTCCACTGGTGATAGTGCCTGTCTAAATTGTAATTGTAGACCAATGTGGTGTGTAGACTGTATAGCAAAATGGTTTGCATCTCGACAAGATGACACTGTTCCAGAAACTTGGCTTTCTTCAAAATGCACATGTCCATTATGTAGAAATAAATTTTGTATTTTAGATGTGTCTATGATTAATATAAACTAATAAGTTTGCCATATATTTCTAAATATAAAGTAACATAAAATATATGATTACTAAATTTAAATTACTGAAAAGGTATGTATGTGTGTGTGTATATGTATATATGTATGTATGTGTATATATATATATATATATATATATATATATGAACTTATTTATTGGAAGCATAACAGAACCAACTCAATTTCCATTTGCGACAATTATTTTTATATCAATCATTACATATATTTTTCTCTATAAACTTCAATAGTATGATTGTGTTGTGTTAGGTAGATAGTACGTTATCAATGATCAATTATAAAATTGAGTATAATGAGGTATATTTTATAAAAGTTGTCTATGATTATATTACAATTTATTTTATAAAAGGTGATTGTCAATAAAATATTGAATTTACAAACCAATACAGTCTTAAATAATACATGAGGTATATGATTATAGGTGAAACATTATTTCATTTATTGATCACTAAGTCGATAGCATCCAAAATTAATACTTTTTGTTTAATCTTTATTTCTATTAATTGATTATTGTTAAATGTAGTATAAAATATTTTAGAAAAACCTTTCAAATTTTGATTATTCTTTGACTATTTTTTGATTATTCTTCAAACAGTATTTTAAAAAGTATATAAAATTACAGTTTAAGAAAGGAAAATCTACAAATTATTTTCAAGTCTATATAATACTTTAATTGTTTTAATACTAATTATGAATAATGCTTAATTTAATAGTATTTAAAAAACATCAGACTTTTTTTATACTTGATGTATATTACCATTATGCTACTTTATATTTAACATTTTCCATTGTGCTTATTATTGCCTTATTTTAGAATTTTTTGAGAATTTATTTTAAGCAATAAAACAAGTTTTCTGTCATATTAAAATAATATTTAATAGTGACATGTAATAGATAATTGTACTGAATCCTAGGTTTTACATTTTCAAGCAATTCTTGATAAATTTAATATAGTTATGGTTCTGTTTATATAAGTTATGACATTTTTATTATATATTTATGTAATTAAGTGTGATTCTTTTGAAAACTATATGAAAACAGGATAAAGCAGTGGAATAGTTAAACTAATTAAGTTTTTGTGGGTTTAAATGGCAAATATAATAAAGATAAAGTGATCCATACATGATACCTCTAACTGTATTGTAGTTAGAGATGTAAATGATTTATAGGTTGATTTTATATACGTGATTTTTATACGTTCATTTTTAGTTCATAAGATGAAAACAACGAGTAATCATATCGTTGTTTGTGGAATTATAAGCTTAAGTACTTGATACTTTATCATTTTGCTCCATAATTACAACCACATATTGGTGGCTATTTAAAAATAAAGATCTGAGAAAGTGAGGCAGATTATGAAATAGTAAAGAGAAACTAAAATATAAAGATATTTTACAGTTTATTATTAAAATAATATATATATATATATATATATATATATATATATATATATATATATATATATATATATATATATTCACATATTATGTAACAAATAATGGATGTAGTTATACATATGAAAAAAGATAAAAATTTACAATAAATTGTAATTTTTATACATTTCCTTCTGTATAGTTATAATTGTTGATAGTTATGTTTTTAAGATTTATGTACATAAGTAACATACTTTTTAGATTTAATTGATTGTAAATAGTGAAAATAAACTTAAGAGAATATTTATGTATGCATATGTGTGTGCGTGCATGCTTGCGATGTATTCAAACATTTATGACCTTGAAATGTATATAATTTTGTACAAGAAATTAGTGGTAACCTTTAAGTTGATTAAAAGCCACTAAAAACAAAGAGGTATGAGGTGTTTTTCAAAAATTAACATAAAAATTTCAAATTTTATAATTACACAGTATTAGTTATGGAAAATCATTGTTAAAATTTAAATTGTATTATTTACATTTATTTTTATGGAATACTTTTTAACAATAACAAATCCTGTGTGTGCTTAAATATTGAGAGCAGCAGTTAAATTCTTTTTTTGTGTATTGAACATTGTATATTACAATTTTGTATAGTTTCTGCATTAAAAGAATTATGAATTATATATATAACTAAATAAATGCACTGAATAAATCGTTTTTAATTTTTATTGTATTATAAAATGTAATGGATTTAAATAAATTTCGATAGTGTAGTAAAATGTATATTTGAGTTTTTGTGTGTATATCTCGCATTAGAGGCGTTCACTCGATCTGTTCTCCGTTATATAGATGCTAAATATTTAATAAATTGTTCATATTAATGAATTTGTTTAGTTAATTTATAGGCTTGTAATTCATCAATATGTATTATATATATATATATATATATATATATATATATATATATATATATATATATTGATGAATTACAGGCCTATAAATTAACTGAACAAATTCATTACTATGAACAATTTATTAAATATTTAGCGTCAATATAACGGAGAACAGATCGAACGAATGCCTAACTAATGCGAGACATCTGCACAACTATTTATCTCATTTTTATCTTATCAAAATAACCATAGCTAGCAACTTTAAACACCTAGTCTTTATGCTAGCAACTAAGTAAAAATGACAGGTGGCAGCGTTATTAACTGTTAACATCCAAAAACAACACTTAAATGTTATATATATATATATATATATATATATATATATTGTGATACAAAATAAATTTATTTATAATGTAGTTGTAAAATGTTTATTATAGTTGTGGATTAATGGTCAACAAATAAAAAAATAAATGAGTATATTTTACTGTCAAATTGTGGCATAAAAAATATGATTTATTGAAAACAATTATGTGAGCTTTTAAAAAATAGTCGTATATAATGATAACATGTGAATATATATGTATATATATATATACATAAGGTTGTTGATTTAAACAAATGAATAGATAAAGGATATAAACTATATTTTACACAAAAACAATACAATTAACAGTATACAAAAAATGCTTGTCGTTATGATCATCTTCGTCATTCGTCTAACTCTCGAATGCTCGAGTGATCGGATGATGCTGTTCTGCTTCCCTCACTTCCCTCTCCTCTGTCCACTGTGTCTTTCAACCCTACATTCGACCTTTCCTGATGATCATCCGCCTCGGATGATACATCACTATCGGACTCTAAGCTGATATTACCCCATAGCTTCATGTTGTCTGTGCTGGTGGTCGTGTTTATAGGACCCTCTTTTCCACCAATACGAATTACCTAATATCTGTCCTTTCCTAAAACAGAGTTTACCTTGTAAGAACCTAAAAATCTTTGTTGAATCTTTAAACCGGTGCCATATTGAGTCCGTTTGATAGCGACCACATCGTCCTTTTTATAAACATACGCCCGTTTTCGTCGATTATTGTATCCCTTGATATTCTCCTCTTGAATTTTTTTGATTTGAATTTTCGCTTGCTCTCTGAGCATATCAAGCTCGTCATTAAAATTTTGTCTACTTTTTTCTTCAATATATTGTTTTATTTTTACTTGTTCCACTGTGTTCTTCTTCACTCCCACTAGAAGTTCAAAAGGCGTCATCGCAATGCTTCTTTGGTATGTACTATTTAAAGCTTGCTGTACTCTATTGACATACTTGTACCACACAGAAGTATTTTCGATTGACAACTTAGCACGGGGATAATGATCCTCATGATCCTCTCTACTTGGTCATTGCCTCTTGGGACACCAGTCGTTATCTTGATATGTTTAATATTGTTAAGATTGCAATAATAGTCAAACTCTTCGGCTGTGAATGCTGTTTCACGATTGCTGATAATCTTGGTTGGATTTCCGAAAATCACACTTTGAAGCTCCAGTTTCTTCAATGTTTCATTGGAAGTCAGCGTCTTCGTTGGATATAGTCATACGAATTTCGTAAATGCGTCGACGACAATGAATATATGCTTGTAACTCTTGCTGGTTACGGTGAGTGGACCCATATGGGCGATATGGTAGGTATCTAGCGGTCCATCACTCTTATCTATCGGATTTAAGAATCCTTCTCTTTTCCCACCTTTTTTTTCAGACACTAGACATGTCGCGCAATTGGATATATACTTCTCAATTTTTTGGTTCAATTTAGGAATGAAATAGTCCTTGTTAATTAGATCTTCAGTCTTCTTTAATTTTCGGATTGTTGAATCGAATACCACTTCTGATAATTTATAGGGTTGTTGATTTAAACAAATGAATAGATAATGGATATAAACTATATTTTACACAAAAACGATACAATTAACAGTATACAAAAAATGCTCGTCGTTATGATTGTCTTCGTCATTCGTCTAACTCTCGAATGCCCGAGTGATCGGATGAAGCTGTTCTGCTTCTGTCACTTCCCTCTCTGTCCACTGTGTCTTTCAACCCTACACACACACACACACACACACACACACACACACACATATATATATATATATATATATATATATATATATATATATATATATATATATATATATATATATGCCATCTATTCCATTCCCGTGCACTGTGCATTTGACACACTCTTCCAGGACTCATTCTTTTCTACATTTGTTTTTACAAGCACCTTCTCACCTAGCCTATATTATATTTTTTTCATGCGCACTGTTCTATTTTGTATACAATACATTAAAAGATATTTAATTTTTTATTACCTGCCTTACATGTACCAATTAAAAGTTTCAGTAATATAAATTGATGGGGATAGATAATTATTCATAAACATTAAATTAAGTATTGCCATCTTTGTTTTACTTGTTTACACTTCAAAGATAAGAGGATCTGTGTGAAATATACGCATTTTTCTTAAATCTACATTTATTATATTGATCATTTATTGACACATGAAATATAGTTTTTTCTGTGCGCTCTAAATTTTCTAAATTATTACCGTTATCTTGTGTCAAATCATTTATATATATATATATATATATATATATATATATATATATATATATATATATATATATGGGGGGGGGCATCACCACCATCAGTGAGCGTCGCCAAATGGCAAGCGTAAACAGACGCTCATGCCGCGCGCTATTTACGCAGTAGAATGAGCAGCTATTTCAGTTTGAGTAGAGTTTCGGCTAACACGCTTAACAAGCAACACGCGCGTCGCTCTTGACTATTGCTACGCCAGGAAGTCGCTACACGTATGGTCGGTGGTAGTTTGTGTTTGTGGAGAATAAAGCATTTCGATACCGAGTCCTGACTATTCATTTACTGAGAATTTTGCACCCCACGAACCTCGTTCTCGCCCTAGTAATAATTAGGGGACTGGTTACCCGATGGCCAGTCCCCAAATATATATATATATATATATATATATATATATATATATATATATATATATATATATATAATGAATCTATTTAAAAAACTAACCATTTATCCTACCAATAGCTTAATTATCATACCGTATATTATAATTTTAAATTCTTTTTAATAAATTTATGTGATCCTAATAGATTTTCAACAGATACAAATGATTTTTTTGTACTAGTTGGTAATGAAATAATACTGTCAATCGTAACCGGCAATATCAATGTGGATTTGAAAAAAACGTTAATAACCTAATAAAGCATTGATTTCAGAAGTTCCGTTTTGAAAATTTGTTTTTTTTTTTTAAATTAACTTTGTAGAAGATCCGAAATGTTAAAAAATTCACAATAAAAAGGGCACCATTAAAACGTACGGGATAAATGTTAAACCAATCATTCCGCTTATATATGTTTCTGAATAAAATGTTTCATTATGAATTAACTATACGGAATGAATTAAAATGAACAAATATGATCATTTTCTACTTCTTAGAAATAAAGGTGTTTTAACATAAGGCAGCTTTAATGCTAGTTAAAAATTTTAAGGTTATTATTCGATAAATGTTTACATAAGATTAGTGTAAACGATATTCTGGTAATCTTATTTGAAAATTTTTCATTACGTGTCTAAACACCTGGTGAAATCCTAACAATTGCTTCTTGAATTTATAATTTAAGTTCAGAGATAATGTGTGGACGATCAATGTACACCATGCTCTTAACACAACCCCAAAGAAAATAATCATACGCCATCAACTCTAGAGATCTTGCTAGTCAAACGACATATCCATTTTAGGAAATGATATGGTTCGGAAAGAGCGTTCTTACAGCAGTCGTGGACACTAGCGGTATGACATTTCCTCACCATGTTGGAACCATGTAATTTTCTGAAATCGAATTATTGTTTGCATCAGAAATGTTATAACCGTGTTAGTGCAGCGTGATGCGTTAACGTTTATGGCATTTTCTCTACCATCTTCGAAGAAAAATGACCATATAATGACGAAAGTGCACATCCTAGAGTAACTTTTGGACTATGCAGTGGTTTTTGATGTGATTCAATGTTTACATAAAATTGGTGTAAACGGAAAGTAATCAGATGTTCTGTTTTCATTTGTATAAAGTCTACAATATAAATATTAAAAGAAATTGATAAAACTATTGGTATGGCAATAGTAGTTTTTTTTGTAAAAACCTTAAGCTCATTATTAAAAAATAGAAAGAGGAAATGAAATTCGATTAGTGTGAGGAAAAAATAAGGTAGGTTAAAAACACTGTTTCGTGAATTAGTAATTAAAAATTTTAAAAAATGTAAAAATGTCAGGTTGAATATGAGGTAATTCGGAGAGAGTTAATGAAACTTATTCTTTGACATTTAGTGAATACTCTCATATCAATCTAAAATTATATAAATAGGTCTGCAATTTCAGCAAAAAAAAAACAGCTTGATATGCTTTATAAGTGGAAATAGATTTTCATCATTATATACTTATTTAGAGTTCTACCTTGTACTGTTATACGTTTTTTATCGGTAGTACTACAATACGAGGTCAGACAATTAAGTAATGCGACCGATTTTTTTCTTGGCCTGTGGTAACATTGCGAACCTGTAAGTCCGCCACCGTAATAGCAGATCCCTACTCTCTCGATTGAGACCTTGACCACCCTCGTACGATCATTTCTTCGCCAGCTGTTTAGTGTTTTGTAACAACGCGCGAGTAGTGCATGTCACGAAAATCATCGAATGAACATCGCTCAAGATTGTCTCGAGCAGGTTGAAAGTAATCCTACTCTTCTCGATCGAGTTATTACTGGTGATGAAAGTTGGTTCTTTCAATATGACCCCGAAACTAAACGACAAAGCCAACAGTGGCTGTCCCCTGGAGCACCAAGGCCAAAGAAGGCGAGAATGAGCAAGTCCAAAGTGAAAACCATGTTGATTTGCTTCTTCGACAGCAAAGGGGTGGTTCACAAAGAGTTCGTACCACCTGGACAAACCGTAAATCAAGTATTCTACCGCAATGTGCTCGAAAAATTACGAAAAAGGGTGCTCAGAGTGCGTCCAGAGATCGCGAAGACTTGGGTTCTGCATCACGACAATGCTCCCTGTCACAGTGCGTTCAGTGTCTCTCAGTTTTTGGCGTCTAAAGGCATCGCAACGTTACCACAACCGCCCTATTCACCGGACATGTCACCCTGCGACTTTTTCCTATTCCCCCATATGAAAAAATTCGTCAAAGGTCGACATTTTGACTCCGTTGAAGATATCCAAGAATCTGTGACGAGGGTACTCGGAGAGGTCCCACAAGAAGTGTTCCAGAATTGTTACGAAAACTGGAAAACTCGCTGGAATAAATGTATAGATGCGGGAGGGGACTACTTTGAAGGGGATCGCAGCGATGTACCTTAATTTTTAAATATACTCGATTTTTGAATTTTGTCGCATTACTTAATTGTCTGACCTCGTATATATATATATATATATATATATATATATATATATATATATATATATATACATATATATATATATATATATATATATATATATATATATATTTATGCATATATATATATATATATATATATATATATATATATATATATATATAGTTGGATACCCATTTATGAATACCATCAGGGATTTCGGGGTTTCTCTTCTCACTCCAGGGCAAGTTATTGATTAAAACTTCCGAAACTAGTACTTTTCAACTGATGTTTAGTTGTTCTATTGTCGTTCAATATGGTAATCTTGAAGGATTTGATGTTGTATTATGATGTTTGATTCAAGACGTCAAATTGTTTATAATGAATAGATTTATTTAAACAATCAATTACAAAAGGAACAACCTTAACAATAATCTAACGTTGTTAATATTAAGTATGTATTAGCGTTACTAATGCTAACGTTGTCTAATGTTGAGTGTGAACTAGCTTTACTAATGATAACGTTGACTAATGTTAAGTATGTATTGATTTGCCCGATGTGTGTAGTGTGGGCTTGAGTAGCCCTTGCTGTACTTGAGCTCCGAGCGTATATGCTCACGGCTCGCGAATCTCATATCGCTGGAATGTTACGCGGTACGGGAAGATTTACCCGAGGTCCTGTGTGGCTTTATATACCCTCTTAATTTTAGAAAGTGAGGGGTTGAAATTATAAAAAGCATGACTGATGTCCTGGAATTTGGAAAGTTGTAACCACACAACAATATATATATATATATATATATATATATATATATATATATATATATATATATATATATGTGTGTGTGTGTATGTGTGTGTATGTATGTGTATGTGTGTATGTGTGTGTGTATGTATGTGTGTGTGGGTATGTGTATTAGAATGGCACTATTTATAGATGAAAATATTTTTTAATTTTCAGAGAGTGTGCCACCGGTATTTTATTCTTTTAGATATTAAATTCTCATTAAAAAATTTAGAAAAATCAAATAAAAATTAAATCTAGCAACTTGAACCCAAAATCGTGCACATTGTACAATTAGAACGTATGTCTTTTATTAGTTTCTTAGTTTGAAAAAAATCGACATATATCCTGGTAATTTATTTATTTTGATTTTTTCATCATGGAACGCTATTTTATTAGACTAATTATTGTAAATTCATTTTATAAGTTAGTCTTCAATTTTGGTAAAGCTTAGAAAACTACGTGAAAATTTTGATTCCAATAATATGCTAAGTAAGCCCACGACATTCCATTTAGTGAAAGGATTCAAAAACGATGGTTCAGTGGCAGACAGACCAAACTCAGGGCGTATTCGCATTAGAATGCTAAATTGAAAGTATTGGAGTTGTGCGTCAAAATGTGGCCGAAACACCAAGTACCTCCATTAGACATCGTGCCTTGAAATTGAAACTCTTTCTTCTCACGCTGTATGGTATATTATGAAGAAAGAGTTACATTTTTCCCATATAAGAACTTTATCCAGAGGCTATGAATGCTACCGGGCGTATAGTCATTTGTTGTGCAATTCAATACAGATAATCGGCCTTTCGAAAGAAAATCATCAAGACTGACGAGACTCACTTTAACCTAAGTGGCTTTGTCAACAAGTAGAATAGTTGTTTCTGAGGGTCTGAAAAGCCACAATCGATCCATCAACGATCATTACATCCACATAGAATGACAGTATGGTGCGGCATTCAGTTCGTAAGTGTCGATGAATCTTACTTGTTTGAGAACGCTACGAGACATGCTTATAAGATGACTGGAAAATACATTACGAGAAGAGTAAGGTTTATAAGCTAAAGGCGATTCTAAGCCTCAAGAAGAATATTCTTTACGAATTCGGTGAGATAATTCAGGAAATATGTCAAAATGTGATGAAAAATGTAATCGAGAGCCTCGTCGGTCATGAAGATTTTCTTCCAAGCTCATTTTTGCACCGCAGTCAGAGATGGCTTTGGCAGACAGTTTCCAAACGTGAATCATGATTGAATATTATTATAGTTTCGTCACGTTTAACATTTCGAAAAAAATGAGGGTTATATATGTACACAACCGCAGGAGTTTACGTAGAATTACGTCAGGCTAGAGAAGTGAAAATGTTTTGAGTTGTTTAAAAAAATATAATTTCATGTTTTCAGATGGGATCAAAGGATTTTTTTTCGAACTCTCTAGCCTTCGCTCTTCCACCGCTTAACATTTTTTGTGGTTTCTTACATGTCCCGCAACAGTTTTTCTGTACATTTTCAATTTTGGAGATATTGACAAATTTGATAGCTTAATTTCCGAAAATTAAAAAAAATTAATATGGTTTCTTCTTACAGAATTTTAAAAGCTTTATCCGTAAATATTTTAGTATGATAAAAAGTTTTCGAGATATTTACCCTTTAATGATATTTACTTGACAACCTGAAAATCGATGTTCAATTTTGCAAGGTCATAACTTTTAATCTAATTAACGGATTTTATCAAATAAAGCATTTTTAGATTCTGAAGTACTTAAGCTGTTAAATACTTTTGATCCGATGTGAATCGGCTGAACAGTTGTGGCGTACTGAGCGCAAACCTGCGTTATATCATTTGGTAACGCTCCCACCGCTTATGTGGCACACCGCTCAACGAAAAGGTGGGCTCTTCTTACAGTGTTTTTAAAGCTCTATTCGCAGATATTTTAGTTTTTATCGTACAGTGAAGGGTTTTCGAAATATTTTCGTTTTAATGATGACATAACGTGAAAATCGATGAACGGTAGCGAGATACTGAGCGCGAACCTCTGTTACAGTATTTGGTAACGCTCCAAACGCTATCATGATATCCCGCTTAATGGAGATGTAGACGTAATTCTACGTCACAAATGTATAATATCGCAATTAATAAGACTGTATATTCATTCTTTCGACAAATATAATACATATTTACGTTTTCTACTTATATTTAAATATCAATTATTAATTTGTATTTTTAAATAATGGTATTTGAAGTACAAGAAAACATATTTTCTAAGTTGAAATCGAGGCATATTCATATTTGAATATACTGCCATGATAATAATATTAAAATGATTGTCGCAAAAGGAAAAGAAATAATTCCAGAATTCAAGTTCACGGCGCCTGTTATTGTATGTCCCTTACAATTTTTTTATTATCTATAAAGTACACAAATTCTTTTAAATACTCTTTGTTCTTGTTATTTACTTACAACAAGAACTTTACAATAAAAAATAATAGAAAGTAACTGAACGATGTGCCAGAAGAACGGGAAATTTTCAAAACGTAACAACTAAATGAATTTTTATTTTTACATAATTTTGTTTACATATTCTTGTTAGATATATAGGATCATTTGATTTTTTAAGAATAACGTTTGATAGATGAGCACCATTCCGGCATACGTATTCTTGTAATCTTTATTTGAAAATTTTTCATTACGTGTCTTAACATCTGGTGAAATCCTAACAATTGCTTCTTGAATTTATAATATAAGTTCACAGATAATTTGTGAACGATCAATATACACTATGCTCTTTACATAACCGCAAAGAAAATAATCAAACCCCATCAAATGTGCAGATCTTTCTGGCCAAACAACATATCCGTTTTTGGAAATGACATGGTTCGGAACGAGCGTTCTTACAGCAGTCGTGGACACTAGCGGTACGACATTTCCTCATCATGTTGGAACGATGTAATTTTCGGAAATTGAATTATTTTGCATTAGAAATGTTACAACCATGTTAGTGCAGCGGGATGCGTTAACGTTTATGACATTTTCTCTGCCGTGTTCGAAGAAAAATGGCCATATAATGACGATAATCCACACCCTACAGTAACTTTTGGACTATGCAGTGACTTTTGATGTGATTCAAGTGGGTTCTCAGCACTCCAATATCGACTATTCTGCTTGTTCGCATAGCCGTTTAAATGAAAATGCGCTTCATATGACATGAATAAATGGTGAATGATGTTTTAATCTTTATTCAAATGCGCTAGTATATCTTAATAAAAATTCATACGAGCAGGCAAAAAGTATATTTTAACTTCTAAACAATTTGAATTTTGTACAGATGAAAATTTAAATCTTTATGTAACATTCGACGTACCGATATGTTACTAATGTTCAATACAGATGAGTATTTATGGGCTTAACATCTTGAGCTACTCGTTACAGCAACTCTAACATGGTCATTATTTTCTGGTGTTTTTTGTGGTTTAATTAATTTAATGTGGAACCAGTTTTCTCACACTTCTGAACCCACAAGTTGATGGCATGAGCGGTCGGTACCTACTCGCGCCGTGGAATGCTATAATGATTAATGCAAAATAGTCGTTGCACAGTTGTAGCAGACTCGCCATTTTTATAAAATGATTTCACAGCGAAAACTCGATGTGCACCGCAACACTTCTCCATTCTTATTAAATGTCCATTAATAACAACGTGTCACTTAATTTTACCCTTTCAATCCAACGCTAGGTGAATGAGCCTGCTTTTAAAATTTCCCGCTTCATTGGTGCGCTTTGTATTATAGTCAGTTGTTATTATTGTATTCTAAAATTAGTGTAATTAATGTTGGAAAATATTGGAGGATATGTTCATAATCTTTTTATAAATATTACAATTAGGTTTTATTAATTAGTAGTACTTATTAGTAGTGAACCATTAGATATAGTATGATTAGATCTAGTAGTATGTTAAGTAGTAAGCTAGTCATATTCTAGGCATTACAAACTAATAAGATCTAGTTGCAGTGTTTTGCAAACGATTTATGAGCATAGTCAAAAATATTGTACTGTATACTACAATTAGGCCTTACTAGTTAATAGTGTCTAACGCCCTACTAAATCTATTAATGTTCATTGAATTTATTCAAAATAAGTTTATAAGTGCTACTAGATCTAACTGTATACTAAGCACTACTAATTAGTGAAACCCAATTGCGGAATTTATCGAAAAATTATGATTGTGGTCCATAATGAAGACTTTTAATATAATCTAAATGACTGATGAACTGAAATTACAACATTTCTCTATTTATGATTGTTAAGGATATATTGATGATCGGTCGATTGATTGATGGCAGTTCTGTAGACTAAACAAAATGCTGAGAACGTGACAAACGATGTTGTTTTAAAAGATAGTCGACAGCCAGCGTATAAGCGAAAGTCGTGCATGAATGCATGTCGTTGTGAATGAAAAGCATGCAGCAATCAAAAACTTGTTATTTTTTCATTCTGTATTCTCGTGGTACAAACATTCAAGAAAATGACATCTTTGAACTGAACTCTCAGTCGTTAAGGTGTTTGGTGCCAGGGAAGAGAAATAATTCCTCTCCGACATCCGAATTTAATACAACGATCCTTCATATAACTTTTGAACTGTTAATCAGATTTTGATAAAACATTTATATTGTATCTTATTTAGTATCGCTTAATCACATGAAATCAATTGTTATAATATGTTTTGATTTTATTATATAAATAAATTAATAAAAGTCACATATTTTTAGATTATTCCGAATTTGGGCTTAAATTACCATATAAGAATATTATTTTAATAAGCTGAAATTTTATTGAGGTTAGTTTGAAACTAATAGGAGCGAAATACTTATATATACAGTATCTGACACTCGTATTCGTACAGTAGTATATCGATGAAATAGTAAAGAAGAAAGTGAGATGAAATATTTAACTATTTTTATTAATAAATTATTATATTTATATGTAATTTTAATTTTTTATAAAAGAATCCGTTTAATTCAATAATATAAAAAAATATCAAGTAAAATTAAAAACTATGTCAAAAAAACATAGGACAGCAGTATTTGTACACAAAAATATTTTGTAAGAAAATGAATTAAAAATACTATATCTAATATCGAGTAACGTAGCCTTTCTGTTTTATTACTTCTCTCAATCTATTTGGGATATATTAAACTAACTTTCTTGTAATATCCGGTGTAAAATTTTCCCACTCGGATAACAGAGCAGACCTCAGATCCTTCATGTTACATATTTTATGTTTTCGAATATTTTTCTTCGAAATTGACCAATGAAATTGAGGTCAGGTGATTGTGGAGATGCATCTAGAACTTGCGGACAATTGTAGAGGAGCCACAATCTAGAATATAACGACTTGTGTTTTGGGTCATTATTTTGATGAAACACGAACCTATCTGCCAGCCCTAAATTTGTAGCACTATTTCTTAAATTGTTTTTTAAAAGGTCAATATATTTTACTGTATTCATAATTCGGTTAATGAAGTGTAATTTTCCAACTCCAGAAACCGAAAAACATCCCCACACCATAAATGATCCTTCGCCGTGTTTGATCATCGGAATAAAATTTTCTTTGTCCAGGCTTTTATTTGGGTTTCGCCATAGTTTTTGCTTTCCATTCCAACCGAAAATACAAAATTTTCTCTCATCGACGAAAATAACTTTATTCCAAACTCCATATCCTTGTTTATATGCCTTTTAGCAAATTCTAGACGCTTCTTTCTATTAATGCTAGTAATGAAGGGTTCTCTTCTAGCTAGTTTGTTCTTGTAGTCATATTTACTTAAGGTTCTACTAATTATACATGCGTTAACGATTTTGCAGTTGTATTCCCAATAGTGGAAGAAAGATTAGGAGCACTAATGAAATGATTCTTTCCTATTTCCTTCAAAATTTTACGCCCAACCCGATCACTTAGTATTTTTCTTTCTATATTTCTAAGCTTATTTTTTACATAGCTTTCGCTTTTATACTTTTTTTATAATAAACTGCTCGGTGAAATGAACATATTACAAATTTCCCCTGGAGATTTACCGCTTTCATGCAAGAAAATTACATATTTTTTTATTTATGTTTGTTTCGAACACTTTTCTTCCCATGATTGCTGATATCTATTTCACGTACCACAAAACAATCAAAAACGTTACTGTTCTAGAGATATCAATTTTACAAGCTCTCCCAGTATGAAATTCTTAGTTTTAATGTGCTTACTTTTACAGTTTTCGGAAAAGTACTTAAGTGTACGAATGAAAGTGTCGCAGAACATGCACATAATTTTATCTTATTGTAACATTTTTATTGTAAATACAAAAATGATTAATTTTTTCATAGCAAAATATGTTGCAACTTCAGTCTACACCGTAGACTGCAAAACCATTTTTACTGTTCAGTCATTACTTACCCACTTTTTTTTGTCTTTTATAGTATCATTTCTTGTATACAAATACGATTGTCTGCAACTATATATATATATATATATATATATATATATATATATATATATATATATATATATATATATATATTATAACTAATAGTAATAATAATCCAGAGTTTTAATTACTTAATATACTGTCTTTTCATTAAGAGTCATCCGCGGTACCGGTATACCGAGAAGTTGATTCAGACAGAAAAATTTTGACCATGAAAACTGTTCCCATTTTATGAATGATGTCAAATTTATTACTCAACATGAATCATCGTAAATTTTTTCACGTAACTGACAATTGATATGTTAATAAATATGCAATACTAAATGTGTGTAAATGTGTATTCATGAATACGTTTATTGCATTCAAAAAATAATTTTAAGCCTTTCCTAAAATACATTTTATTTCAAGAATTCATGGTACGTAACTTAATTCAACGAATTAATTACTTCCGTTTAAAACTGCGATAACGAGTAAAATTTATGAATTAAACATATTGGTATAGAACAATTACATAAAGAAAACATCAAAACTGACTCACGAATTTTTAATTCGAGACTAGAATAATGAATTTTTAAAATACGAAACTGCTCGGAAACAACAGCTACAGATTTCAGGTTACAGCTGAATTTTTAATTATAATGCATGTTAATTTATAAGAATAATATGGACAACGTAGTCCAGGGTTAAAAAAATAATTACTTTGCGATATAAAATATACTGTCGTGTTTTTGTCGTCCGTTGTCTCTGGTTGATAGCAGACATGATTCCTGTTATTTTAAAGTGCTGACTCTAGATTTTCAATGGTAACATTTGCATAAGTATCAGTTTGGTATATTCACTTTGATAATTCAAACATAATTCATCTATATTTAGAATGCAATCTTTTTACAGCTGCTTCTAATTATCCAGAAAATATATTCACGTGTGTTAATTTAAGATTAGTGTGTAAAGTCGGTCAGTACTAGTAGTCAGATATTTAAACTTAAAAATGATAGATATAGATAATAATACATTTTATATTAAAGTATAATATTAATGATATAATATGAGATATGATAAATAATGATATGAAGATTCAATTTTAAATGATATATTTTTCTGTGCCTTAACACTTTGTAGATGATGCCATTATTATCGAAATACATATATATATATATATATATATATATATATATATATATATATATATATATATATATATACAATGATCAAAAATTTTTAATAATGATTTGACAAATATTTTTATCACAATTTTTTTTTGTGGTTGTGGGGCAATTTAGTTACAGTGTCAGAACGGTATTGTGAAGAATATAGTATTTATTTCCTACTGTACAACTATTTAAGTTGATTTTTTAACCACATATAATTCAATTATAACTATTTTGAAACATATTTTGGGAGTTTTGTGGCGTCTGATTTATAAAAAACGAAAGTGTATAAAATGTAATACTCAAACACAGTATCCAATTATAGAATTATATGTATTATCTGAATAAAATATAATCAAAAGTTTATCTCATAAAATAAAAATATATCCGTTGCCACGCAAACAATCTTAATTAAAAAGTAAATTATGCTAATTTATAATGAGGGATTTAGAAGCAACTAGAGAAGAGGAATTTGGTATTCGTAAAACTGTTCAGAAATTAAATATACGGACCTTTCTTCATCTTCAAGGCTGTAGTTCCTGGAACGAAATCGTTGAAACCATCTTTGTCCTTGGCTAAGACTAATAACATCTGAATCATAAATTTTCCACAATTTTTTCACTGCACTTGTAGTGTTGTTGCCCTGATGAAACTCCCAAAGAAAATATGCCTAATATACTCTTTTGACACTTCCATGGTAACTTATTATTATTATATTATTTCTTGTAAATTTGCATGATTACTAGTAATCTTCCACGATAAGACTGAGAAAACATTATATATAATTGAACAGCATATGCACCTGATACGTTATTGTAATAATTGCAAAGTATTTCATCATCCATTTTCACCTATATGAAAATACCGCATTGCTTATGGGATGGTCCAATAATTTTTTATAAAAATCTTCCTTATGTACAGTTCTTTTTATTTTTGTGTTAAAATTTTGTATTGTGCCTGACTACTGGATATTTCGCCCTATTGTTACATATTATACAGAGCTCTGGATGAAATGATAGGAAAGCCCTATAATACAGATTGCACGATGAAATTATTGCCACAAGTAAATTTCGTACAAAATTTAAAATATGTCTTTCAAAAAATTCATGTTTACCATAATCTATTTCTTTTGTTATAAAAAAAAATATTAATATCAATTAGAAAAATAGTAAAATATTACAATAAGGAACCTTTATGTGGAGCGAAAAGCATTAACTCATTTGAACTATGATAGATTAGAAAATAATAGAGGATAGTTAAGTAAGTAATAGTAAATAAAGTCCAGTCTTGGTAATTTCTTTATCTTCATTTAGTCTTCTTACCATTCTATTTTGTAAGTTAACGACACGATTAAAATAATAAAATAGTGAAAACTGAACGAAAAAATAAAGAAACAACAATGTTATTTACGTAAACATTTTTTAAAAAGAAAACGTGTTTAATCTTTCGAAGAAAAAGAACAGAATGTCAGGAAATAATTGAAAGCATTCATTTGTTTAATAAAAAAAAGTAAATAAACTGTATAAAAATATTAATCTAGCCGTGTCAAATTGACCTCAAGTTATCAGTTAAAGATTAAAAAACAATAAAGCAAAACAGTTGCAAATTTTAGATTAGGTACATTGGGCTGGCTTCTCGAGGATTTTTTCGAAAGAGATAAGATTGGAAACAAATTATATATATTTATAATGGGCACATAAGCAATATTTATACTCAATAATTGTTATGTGCTGGAATTGTTTACACAAAGTACATTTTTCAATGACCATCTTTTAAGTATCACTAAATTTATTGAACAGGTACCAAAACCCAGTTTAGTAGGATTTTCATCAATATTACACAAATGAATGAAACGAATTATGACATTTGAATACGTGTAGAATGTAAAGTGTACAAAATAAAGACGATAGAAATACTGAATTACAATGTTCTTTACCCGCTCAACTGTAAATATTTAAAAAGGATGAGCTATGCTCATAATATTTTTCTAAATACTTCATCTAGGTCTCACTAGAGTTACTTCCGTTTAGATTTCCATCAGATCTACTTACTAAGAATGATCATTAAATGTACTAAAAATAATTTTATGCGTATGATTGCCACTAGTGGTATATTAAGAGTTACCAATCAGTGAGATCTACTCGTTGTTACAGTATTTAGTAAAATGTTATGATTATGAGAATATTACTGATCGCTTTTTTATTACAAAATATAATGTTTATGTTTAAGTAATCACCATTTTGCAGCATTTTGAAACTTTACTATTATTTTAGTTCAAGTTGTAGGCAAGTCTTTAAGTAATGGAGATTTAATATTTCTTTGAAAGTCAAATTTTGCTTTCTGTGTTGCGTAAACAATTTGCATCTGAAACGCTGCATTTATTTAATTTTTTCGCACATAAAGATATTTACATATATATATATATATATATATATATATATATATATATATATATATATTACATTAAAAGAAATGAAACAGTACTTAAATCTAAAAAACAATTCGTTACAATTGCTTACATACACATGCATATACGCACTCATACATATACACACACACACACACAGATATATATATATATATATATATATATATATATACTACCTTCTATTCTCTAATTGTAATAGACCAACTGTAAAATATATTTGGATCTCACTTGCTCTTCTATAAAAAAAAACGAAATTTTACATCGTATTATCAGTTTATATTTATAACATATATGTCCAGAACTAACAAGTAGAAAAAAGAATTCTAAAAAATTTGATGGTTGGAAAATAAAAAACATTTAAAAGCAAAAATAGTGTTCATGAAAGTCAAAAAGAAAAAGAAAAAAGAAAAAAAACAGTAAAGAGAAAAAGAACATTTATAAAAACGCTAGAACTGAAGAAAAAAATTTGAATTAAAGTAATTAATGAATAATGCAATAAATAGATAGTTAGCTATAATAAACTAACTATTTTTTATAATAATAAAAACCCATATTTCTCGTCACTATACTCTGAGAAATGATTGCTTTGTCAGCTCATAGGTTTCAAGTTTAATTCATTAAGTTTCTTTCTTAGGTATTTTTTGTTTAAATATGTAATGTTGTAAAAACTAATAAACAGTTTTTATCTTTCTATTTCTTTCTATTTTCCCGAAAATATTTATTTTATATACTAGTAATAAAATAAATAACTAAAAGCGGGTAATTTAAAAAAATATACTGTTATATAAATATATATATATATATATATATATATATATGTATATATATATATATATATGTATATATTTATGTATATATATATATATATATATATATATATATATATATATCAATAATTTAAATGTTTGTTATTATTAGTTTTGTTGTTAAGTAAATATTCTGTACGAATTTAATTTTTCATAAAGTAGTCATTCTATTATACGAAAAGGATTGGTAAAAAAATACTAAAACTGGCGTCATACAAGTTTCTTTACAAAAAAATATTCTAAATTAAAATTGTTCTCTTTGAAATAATCCCCTGCAGTAGCTGCACATCACTGCTAACGTCTCTTCCACTTCTGGAAGAACTTCTTGTAGGCATTTTTGTGACTCTCTCTTAGATCATCCGACAATTTTTTTCTCTTTAATCGTTTAAAAACGACATTTTGATAAGCTCTTTACTTTCAGAAATAAAAAGAAGTTACACGGAGTCAAAATAACTGTTTATGTTAAGTAGAGTGAAGTGGAAGAATGAGTGCGACTCTGTTATCTACCTAAAACTGTCAAAGAGAGATAAGAGACGAGGAACAAACTTAGCAGCAACACGACTCATGGTTAAACCATTGGTCGAAATGTTCTGGCAAGATCCATATGATATTCCTACTTGTTCTGCAATCTATTTGACAGTTAACTGTCGATTGACATGGATAAACTCGCAAACTTCGATTATATTTTCATCGGTTTTGAAAGTTGAAGGCTTGTTCAGTCTTTCATCGTTTTTGATTGATTTTCAGCCTTCCTCAAAACACCTGAACCACTCAAAACACGTGGTCAGGTTCGGAACAACGACTTAAAGACACAATTCCAAAAGTTGAGGAGTTTCTGTCACTGTCTTTTCAAGTTTAACCATTTCCTACCGGCCACTAGAAATATTTAAAGATTCTGACATTTTAACCTAAAAATATGTTTAAAGTGTTTGAAAGGAAACATATATTTTTTCAGATTTTTATTAGAACTGTAGGCATCATTTTAAGACCTAGACTAATTTGTACCATCAGGAACTTTATGTATTGTAATTGTTAGAAACTTTATAAAAAAGAATTTGAATTAAAAGTGTTAAACTTATTAAAATTACACATTAGCTTCATGACACTCAAGAAAACAATTTTTTTGTCTTTCAAACACAAAATAACATTGCAATGAGAACATTTCGAATAGGATTTGGACCATATCTTCTTTATGTTGCTTACTTCACACCTTATATTTTTCACAAATGTTATCCAATGAATACCTGTTTCCCAGTCTTACATCTCTCAGTGTTGAATAATTTGATTTCCGCCGCTTTGATGGGCCGGAGTTTAGGGGATTCTCTCTAGATGTCCTTTTCTTCTGACCAACAACCTTCATAGTCATTAGTCCTTGTGAAACCGATCATCTGAAATCTTTTACCATGTTTTTTTCAGATATAATCTCATGCACGATATAGGCATTGACAAATGCTCTATCTATCACGCCTCACAAGTCTATACCACCATTTTGGTGATTTCCGATCCACGCACTAGAACGCTCTCAACCGGTCAGCTGTATACACCCCTCCCATAAATTGAGTGTAATCCTTGATTGCTGTTGGGCAGGTAACCGTAGACCTGAAACCATCTTTTTCTTTTCACAAAACAGTAGCTTCATTTCCATAGAAATTAAATATTAAATGTACTTGCTATCTTTCTACTTCCCATATCCTATATATGGGCTTGAAAATCTATAGTCACGATCTGCTCTTTTCAGTTTGAATTTAGCTTCTATGTTACTAGAAAGCCCCTTACGATTCAACATAATTGTCCTGCATACGAAAGTTCACTCAGTCTTTAAATTTCTCTATGAACACAATCAAAGAAAGAAAATTGTCAAATTATACTACTTTATCCTTTTCCCATTCGTCTTCAGTCAACTCCAGTACCACTCTTTCTCCCTGTGAAAAATCAGAAAACTGTTTGTTCATTTCTTTATATTTCCCTTGATATATTATTTTGTATAGTTTATCTTTACTTTATCTTCACATACTTTTTATTTAAAAATATAAACCAAAAGTTAGTGACGGTACTTCTAGGTTCTCTCCAATTTTTTTAATATTTCAGCAGTGAAAGCTTACAAACACACATTTGACATGTTAGTATTATATTACAGATGAAACAGGCTATCTACAAAATATTAGGTGTTGGAATTAATTCGTAGCGTTTTACAAGAGATGTCGTAGGTTGTACATTCTTCCATTGTTCCCTTTAACCAAATATTTCCTGTAAAACAGCTGTCCTTAGGCGTCAGTTTCAATATATGTCATTTGGTTGAAGCGTAAATAACAACACTTTGTAGTTTATCGAATATGTTGAATTTCGTGCCGGATAAATTGTTTTTGCGGGGAGTTTTACTTCATTACATTAACATGAAAAAAAGTGCTGCCGAAAGTCATCGTATTTTAGTGGAAGTTTATGGTGACCATGCTCTAGCTGAGCAAACGTGTTGGAAGTGATTTGCACGTTTTAAAAGTGGTGATTTCGACTTGGAAGGCAAGGAACGACTTGGACAGCCGAAAAAATTCGACGATGAAGAATTGAAGGCATTTCTTAATGAAGACCCATGTCAAACACTTCAGGAATGGTCTAAATCGTTGAGAATTGACTTGTCAACGGTAGGAAAACGCCTTAAAACCATGGGAATGATCCAAAAGCAAGGAAATTGAGTCCCATACGAATTGAAACCGAGAGACGTTGAAAGGCGTTTTTTTACCTGTGAACTGCTGCTTCAACGGGAGAAAAGGAAGAGATTTTTGCATCGAATTGTCACGGGCGATGAAAAGTGGATCAATTACGACAATCCCAAGCGCAGAAAGTCATGGGTTAAGCCCGGCCAACCATTAACACCAGCGGCGAAGCCAAATATCTATGGATCCAAGTTCATGCTCTGTATTTGGTGGGATCGTAAGGGTGTGATCTACTATAAGAATAATAAACCGAATGAAACCATCACTGGGGATCGCTACCGATTGCAATTGATGCGCTTGAGCCGTGCATTGAAGGAAAAACGGCCGGAATACTTTGAAAGACACGACAAAGTGATTTTGCAGCACGACAATGCTCGTCCGCACGTCGCAAAACCGGTCAAAACATACTTGGAAACGCTCAAATGGGAAGTCCTACCCAACCCGCCGTATTCTCCAGATATTGCTCCTTCTAATTATCACTTGTTTCGATCGATGAGTCATGGCCTGTCTGAGCAGAAGCTCACTCTTTATGAAGATTGCAAAAAATGGGTCGATTCGTGGATTGCATCTAAAGACGAGGTGTTCTTCCGACGTGGTATTCGTCTCCTGTCCGAAAGATGGGAAAAAGTAGTGGCTAACGATGGACAATACTTTAAATGATATTTTTTTTTCAATTTCATTTAAAATAAACGATCTTTTTTCTTTAAGAAAACGCTACGAATGAATTCCAACACTCAATAAAGAAAATAAAAACCCTTACTCAATAGATTTTATTTTTTTAAAAAAAAACAACAAAAAATCGCACAAATTACTCTCACCGACTCACTGTCAAGTTTTGACTTCAAAGATGTGCTGATTGGTTGATTCATCTCGTTTTTCAAATTGTCTGCTGTAATTAGCTACGTCAACGATACGAAAGTGGATCGCCAATATTCACACGGTGATGCGCGTTCTCGTATCGAAAATATTTGGCGTAAAATGTTGTGGTACAAATTTGTACTGTCAGATAGGAAAGGGTTAAAACAAAAATGTACCCTGGCGCGTTACTCTTCAGTCAGTTCCGTCTTAAAAATTGCCAAGGCAAAGAAAATCTAATAACGAAAACCATTATGGTTTTCGAAAAAAATGTATTTTTTTAATACAATTTTAACGGTAGTCGTCTCTCCGTTTGATTTTTGACAATTTTGCAGGTAAATTACACAGTACATAACACAAAGGCGCCTGGGTGAAATGCTCACGAGTATAGGAACCAGATGCATTTACACAGCGCAGGTGTTACTAATATTTTTATTTTTGTATTTTATGTAGGATATAAATTCGCAAGCAGTCGACCATTAAAGCAATATTTTACATTCAAACGATTTTGTTTATATTCGCATGTACGTGCATTTGTCAAGTAATGGTGTTTTGTTATCTATGAACACATAAAAAGAACAAGATATAATTAAGAATCACTCAATATATAATATTGTTCATTTAAAAAAGTTATAAATTTGAGTAGTGTAGAAAATATCAGTTCTCCGTTTGTTAAACTCTATTTTTCAATATACCTTAGCAGTCAGCCTTTATTATTATTATAAGCATTTAAGTTTACAAAATTCTTAATTATAAATTTCTTTGTAACTGTTAGCAAAAAAGCATCTAAAATGAAAATATTTTGGGCAGAAGCTATACTTATGTTCTTCAAACTATCTTCTTCAATGTTGTTTACTAAATCTTTTACATAAACGTTATATTTCTCTGTATTTTTCTTAATATTTTCTTTTAAAACTTTTTTTGCTTTAATAAAACTTTTTGAGTGCAGTTTCCGCTTTGCGTTTAAATATTGTTTGTATAATTTTTTCAGTATTTAAAGACATCTATATTTTCTTGTTTCATGTTTATAAATTCTTGTCAATCATTTAATGAAATTATAGTTAGAATTCTTTCTATAGTAACTCCTTTTTTTATTCATTTCAACTAGATTTGTATAAAACAGTATCCAAATCTTGATGAAATATTTCTTCGGAAAAATTTTTACTATATGCTAATTAGAAATTATAAATAATTTCCAATAAACATATTTAAATTTAATAATAATTAAATTTAATTGTAATTTCTTGCAAAACGTATTAAGACCTATTGTTGAAATCGTTTTGTACAATTAAGTTTGATTACTTAAAGTTAGAGTAGCTCCAGCTGATTAAAATATTTTAAATATTGTAAATATTATATACACCATATTAGGATTCACATTGGTGTTTTCAATATTTATAGAAGAGTTTTCTTCCCTAAAATTAACTTGAAACAAAATAATGACTCCATTAGGATGAACTTTATATATTTCAAATGTAGTATTAATAACGACCGGGCTGTTTTCAATAATTGCATTAAGGGGACCCGGTGGTCTAGCGGCCTAAAATTTAAGCTATTTTAAAAAAATTTTTTCTATATGAGGAAAATGAATAATGCTTTCAAATTTTTTTACACTTATTTTATTACTAATAAACTACACAAAAATGAAAATAAAGACAAAAAAACATTTTTTTTAAATTAGAAAAATGATGCTGAAGTCTCCATCTCTAAAAAAATGGAATTGCGTGGTGAATGATGATTTATCTCTCCCTCTGATCTGAAATAAAACAATTGACGTATTTTTAATTAGTATAAGTATAGCTATCGCAGGAAGTAGAATAAAAAAAAAAAATTTTGACAAAATGGCGCGTAGTCAAAAGTACAAGTTTGAAAACGACCAGTATTTTGGAATGTTTTGTTAATAAAAAAAATATAAATATTTTACGGAAACTATTAGTTTTACTTCCAGCGAGAGCTAGAACTATTCAGAATAACATATTAAAATTTCAGACAAATCGGTCAAGTAGTTTTTTTTTTCTGGCCCCCGCAAGACGAAAAAAAGTAGTTTCGAGATAAACGCGTTTAAAGTTTCAACTGCTCCACTTATTCTTCTACCTACCTGACCTTCTAATGGGCTGTAGATCCTGAAATACTCTGAATTTCGTCATCAAATTTTAACAGTATATTTTTAAGATACTATACGTTCGAAAAAAAAATCGATTTTTCGAAAATTCTAGACCACCGGGTTCCCTTAACAAAGTCTGCTTTCAGTATTTGTAGATATATGGTTTGATAATTGGGGAAAGGAGGGCAGGCTGAATAAACCGAGTTTACATTACACTGTTCTATCAATCAGTTGTGAATTTAATTCTATACACCTAACTCTCGATTTACATGGTAGATTGACTCCCCAAAATTATCGTGCAAATCGAAATCATGCAGTTCGAGTCCACATCTCATATCAAAAATAGGGGATAGGGTTTCACAAATCCACAATGAAACAATATTATTTATTTTTAATAAAACTGGAGAATATATTTTACACATTAATTTGGAAAATATTAAAATCAAATAAAATTCTATATCCTCTTCACTTGTTAATTTTCTCTTCTTTTCTATTCACACCTTCACTTCTCTAATTCATTTTCCAATTGCATGGCGGAAATTGTTCATGGAGTTCGAAGGGATGGAACAAAGGTAATGAAAACACGTGATTTATAATTGTACAACACTGTATTTAATGTTATTCAAAGATGATTCTTTCAAGTAGAAGAAATCCGTACTGATATTTATAGAGTACATTTCTTTAAATTATTATTTTTTCTGTAGTCCACACTATTTGCGCTATTGTTATCTCGAATTGATACCGTTATTTTAGTTCAGAAGAAAAATGCGAAGTTGAGAGTTTCTGTTATCGTTAGGGTGCAAGAAAGCAAGAAACTCTTTACAGTGGTGTATATGCTTATTATTTTACACAGCGGTATAAATGGATAGCTTTTTAAATATACGCGAAAGTGTTTTTCAACAATTTTTTTTTGCAATTCTGTGAACGTGTTCAACTGAAGTAGTTCCGTGTAAATTGAAGTTTTTCATCATTCCTTCAACCGTGTTAAACCGAAACCATGCAATTCGAGTACCGTGTAAATCGAGGATTAGGTGTACTTACAATTAAAATCGAAAATAGACTAGTCCATTGATTGTCAATTGACACAAAATCACTACACTATTCTTTTTTTTTTTAAAAAAAAACAAATCCATTTACTACAACATACATATAAATAAGTGGAAGTTCTGAAATAGAATTCAATTTAAGTAATTCTGTTATTAATAGAAAAGGACGATTTATTGTAATTAATTGAATTAGTGAATAGTGTTTTTGACTTTATCGACCTTGCACAAACGATATAATTCATGCTTGTTATTAATAAAAAATATTTACATAATGCTCTGGCGTGTCGATGAAAAAAGTTACAGAAAGCACGTTCCACTCTGTTCGATTACACATTATGTAAGTTTTATAAAATCGAATCGAAACCGTCGTTGCGCCGCTCGCATTGCACCAAAAATATTTATGAGTCGACTTTATGATTTTATTGAATCAATATCTACTTTGTTTCAAATTGTATCTGTGTCAAACATAATGATATTTTAATAGCGGGAACTGTCATTGTTTTCAATTCTTTAAAATACGATGCACAATACCGTAGATATGTGTGCCATGTGTGTGTGTGCGCGTGTGTGTGTGTGAATTTGTCGCGCGTAGGTATGCTGCTGTCCCCGTTCATTTCTTGTCTTATTCTATACGTTCGATCGGTGTCTCGCTCGCCTCACCCTAGTTACGGTACTGTGCGCTCATGTAAGTCGTTTTGGAAATGTCAAACGTTTTTCTCCTCGAAACATTTCACCTCGCATTGCTCACTCTACACTGAATTGTGTTTCAGTTTCGTACGGCGTACATTTTATGAGATAGTGTTGATTGGTGTTGATGTTTATCAGCGACAACGGCGATCGGTCTGCTGTTATGTGGATATGTGCGCGAAATTAAATCGACAAACACAGTCTCGCTCGTCAGTCCGAACACAACAAGGAAAGACAGTGGTCAATCTTCAGCGAGCAGTCAACAGCAATACGTCCGAGTCGTCTGTCCACTCACTACACATAATGAGAATCACCACTACCTTGTTGCGCCCATCAGTCTCAATCAGTGGTTTGAATGAAGTTTGATTATTATTCTCCCGCCATCGTGTTCATCGTATCATTGACATTGTCTTGTTAATATATCTAGATCCGGACATCTATTTATCAATCGTTTGCTCGTCCGATTGTGGTTATTAGTGACATATGATATTTGAATTTTACGCGAAAAAAGTGTTCACAAAATGTTCTATTGGCGAGTAGTCTCGTTGCTTAATGTACTCGTGCTGTGTGCCGTTATCTTGACAGGTGAAGTGATTCATCCAATTACAAGATACCTTCCGGACACTTCCGGAATTGACGGACAGTTAATAACAAATTTACATATCGACGATTTTTTTTCTTTGTGGCTTGTATTTCATAACGATGATATTAAGCGTTCTAGTAAGTACCAATAAATCTACTTTAATATATTTACACAAACACACAGCATACTTACATACATACATATATATATATATATATATATATATATATATATATATATATATATATATATATATATATATATATATATATATATATATATATATATATATATATATATCACAGACAAATATGCATATATATATATATATATATATATATATATATATATATATATATATATATATATATATATCATGCATTCAATTGTCCAGTAAACAATTTTAATGACATTTAAGTACATATAATAATGTTATAAATAAGTTCCATTATAAATAATGGACTTTAAATAAATAGATTAGTACATATATAGTGCTAAACGAATTAGCATTTATTTTAAACTTTTTTTATTATAAACGGAAGCATAGTTAATTGAGTAAAAAGTATACTTTTTTTAATAAAATATAAACTAAAAAATCCAGACAATTCAATCATATTGTTTTTAATAACACAATCGTGATTTGTAGTTTAATACCTTTGTTTGTAAATGATTGTATATATATAAACATATATATATATATATATATATATATATATATATATATATATTTATATATATATATATATATATATATATATATATATGTATATATATATATATATATATATATATATATATATGTATATATATATATATATATATATGTATATGTATATACACATATACATATGTATATATATATATATGTATATATACATATGTATATATGTATATATGTATATATACATATGTATATATATATATGTATATATATATATATATATATACATATGTATATATATATACATATGTATATATATATATATATATATATATATATATAAATGTCTTTTGAACGTTATAAAAAAATCAATTTTATTTTGTGAATGCAAAAACGCATAGAAAAGTATATGCAAAAGTAAAATTAAGGACATTAATTCGTAAATGTCTATGCACACCTTGGTAAATAATATAAAAAAATTAAACAACTATTTGATGTAATGTGTATTTGATTGGATAACTCTTTGATTTTAAGACTGCTTGGAATCTTACATGGCTCTCTGCTGAAGCGCAGATTCCACCAACTGTTTTATAATTTCTAATTTTGTTTCATTCCACGATAAGCATTCATACAATTGAATTTGCTTCTAATGTTATATTTTCATACTCTTTTTTTCGAGGTTTTGCACAGATATTTAATAGAAATAAGGCTAGATTCGCAATAGTAATAATAATAAATGTAAGTGAATCTCCTGGAACATGAAATTTGCTGACAGGGGTTCAAAAAAGGTTTCATTTATTCTCCGTTTTAAAATTATGCTTGGAAGATATTTTAACATGCGGGAATGCAATGCATTGTATCTATGAGAGTCTAGGAAAAAGTGAATATTTAGGTACACGTTTGTAAATGTCTAATTCAGATTTTAAAGGTATTGCCATTTTTTCATAAAAGGAAGTAGAAGTTATTATTTAAATTAATTCTGACCATGCTGAAAACCCTTTAAATGATTAAATATACAGACTTAAATTATAAGTTTTTTTTTACAAAATTTTCCATCCAAGTTCCTCAATAATTTCACTTGGATTATCTAAACTGAAATTGATATTTAAAATTAACCGTGTTGTTTTTCTTAGTATTTATTCGGTACCATGCTTTTTCTTGCCGAAATGTGGATCTTATACTTTCCCACCATATTCCAGTAATGATTTCAGTAGTACTAAGCTTTTTCAGAAGCACACTCTTCTGATATACAC
>CM068320.1:2335000-2360000 GCA_034766995.1 Acanthacorydalis orientalis | reverse complement strand
ATCGAACCTATAACCTTCCGACACGTGAAGCCGGTAATGTACCGCCTAGCTATCAAGCTGGTTGAGAACGGGAGAAAATCTTTCTTTCATAAGATGCGGAAACTTTGAAGCCTTTTTTTGACAATGGGTGGATAGTGCGAACTGTTACGTTACTATATTAATACCTTTGGGGTACTGTACCACTGCACGAAGTTTGGTCCCAAACTCAATTTTCGAGAGGGTATCCTCCTCTTGTTAGTTTTGTATTGTTCATTAACTAGTTTCGAATGTTCACGGTCTTGTAATATGCAGTTCACTCTTATTTATAAATCCTTTGAAGTGGAAATGATCCTTAGTGCTTCGTAGGAGATTATGAATTGATTTATTATTTTCTCATATTCATCATTTCTTGTAACACTGCAGCATGCTGACAACGCTTTACATAATCTTGTCTTATTTCAAGCCTAAATTGATTTTTTTTTAAATAAATGCAGATCATTCCTAACAACCACATTAAGATAATTCATAACATTCTCAATTCAATCATTTTTTCAGGTTGATATTATAGGCCTTTTTTAAATACTCTTTTGTATCCGTTTCAAATTTTCTTTACAGAAGTTAAAATGTGTATTGAAGCTATTGACAAATCTGTCAGAGATTCTTTGTACTAAAATTGCCGGGCAAGATTACAAATTATTTGATTCTAAATCATCCGATTCGCAATTGGATTCTGATGGTGTATTTATGATTTTTAAATGCCGTTTGCGTATTCTCCGAATCAAAAAATGTGGTGTTGATTTTTAAAAGATAATTTTAAATGTATTGTACTTTATTCGGCTATAAATTGTTCCATAATTTAACATTTTAGTCTTAAAAAAGTACTCTTATTTCTTAAAGAGACGCTAAGATTTTTTAAATCCTTGTCTTTTAAAACATTCTGAATAAAACAAGTTGGAAAATACAGGGAATATTCTTTTACGCAGAAATAGTATTTAAAAGTTATTATAACTTACAATTTATTTTATCGACGTGTGTAATAAAATTGACGACACCGGTTCTGAGAATATTTTATATATAAGTTTTCTATCTAAACAGCAAAATATTGATAAGGTGTATGAAGAACTATCGCCACAAAAATACTTGGTTGGCAAGTATTGAAATCAAATATTACATATAAATAAAACATAAGAGAAATGGTCAATTATAAATATTTATGAACGTTTTTATACAGTTGACATTTTCAGCGCTATAAATCTATAAGCTCATCGAGTGAATCTATTATAATTTAATTTGATTTAATTACAGGAAAATATTCATCAATTGTCTATTTTAGTTTGAGCGGCTTATGCGCATTTTTAGTATGATGACATCTTCAGCGTAGAAAATCTAATTTTTTATTGCATCATTACTTATATTAGGTTATTATGAAATATCTGATTTCGAATTAAAAGTTTAGTTTATTATATCTCACACAAGAAGCTGTAAAATGAATAAAAGTCGACACAGTGTTGCCATCTTAAAGGTAGTTTGTGTTTATGCCAGTAGCAAAGAAGTCTGGGGACCGAGTGGGGATGAAATAGCGAAAGGCGTTTTCCACAGCTTGTTAAGAATTGAATATTTTTTCTTACAAGAAGTGTTCTAAAGCCTGGAAGAAGTGGTAGTAAGTTGGTGCAATGTCTGCTGAATACGGTGGATGACAGAGAGATTTCAAGTCCAGCTCCTGTAGTTCGACCAGCGTTTTTTCTGCGATATGTGGTCGAGCGTTGCCTTGCAAGAGGATTGGCCTTTTTCTATTGACAATCTCGGCTGTTTAATCGCAAGCATCCTCATTATTTCGTCCAATTGGTTGCAGTAGACATTCGCTGTAATTGATTGACTAGGTTTCATGAAGCTCTAGTGGATTATACCAGCGCTGGACCACCTAACAGAAACCATTAGCTTTTTTGATGAATATCCAGTTTTGGACTGTATTTCGGCGTTTCATCTTTATCCAACCATTGTGCCGAACGCTTGCGATTGTCAAAAAGAATCCATTTCTCGTCACACGTAACACTACGATGTAGATACGGTTCGCTTTTATGTCGTGACCGCAAATAAAGGCAAGCTTCGAGACGATTTTTCTTCTGACGGTCGTTTAATTCATGTAGAACCTGTTTATATGGCTTCTTTACCTTATCAATTTGTTTCAAATAGTCCAATATTATTGGAATGGTAATGTCAAACCTTGCTGCTAATTCACGCGTAGTTTGAGATGAATTCGCTTCCACTACAACTTTTAGCTCATCATTATCCACCCTGGTCTCAAGTCGCACACATGCCTCATTTTCAAGATTAAAGTCAACAGAACGGAACTTATCAAACTATCGACGTATTGTGTGCTCATTGGCCACATCTTTCCCAAACACTTTGTCTATATTTCGAGCTGTCTGCGCTGCATTCGTTCCACGACGGAATTCATATTCGAAAATAACAGGAATTTTTACTTGTCCATGGTTTCACAAAAATTGCTCTAAAAATTAACTGAATATTAAACACGAGCGAAAACGTGCGTTTGAAAGACTGAGGCTGTGTACCTTCACAACAAAAAAATAAACAGGAAATGTCAAAGATGACAGCTCTCAAACTTAGTACTTAAGGAAATCAGAAATTTCATACTTAATAACCTTATATATGGTCTGATAAAAAGAAATTGAATTTTCTAGAAAATTAACTTAGCAGTTGAATAAAAAAGGATTTCATAAAAAAAATTCACTTAAAAAACTACATATATATCGTAAATTTTAAGTACACGAAAAAAATAATTCATTCTACACCAAATATATTATTGAATTTTTATAAAAAAACGAGTTTTAATTGGAACGATGTATTAAATTCTACACTAAATGAATGAAGAATGTACACAAATTTATATATATATATATATATATATATATATATGTGTGTGTGTGTGTAGTAAATATTTATTTCTTGACGTAAATGATTCTTTTTATATAAAAAGTTTTATAATTTTCACAAAAAAATATTAAGGATGTACGAAATAGATGTAAAAACGATATAAAGATGCTAAAAATATTTTTTATTAATCTTGATTTCATTTTAAAGCTATATTGAAAATTCAAAGCCCGATTTTCAGCGTCATTGAAAAGAAATTATAATTCGAATTTGCAGTGTTTTTACACGTACTCTTATTGGTAAACGTTATATTATCGAATATAATAGCAAAAAAATATGTAAAAAAACTGAGAATCATTTCAACATGTACAATTTATATAGAAAGATAAAAATATGTTTCATTACACAATTTCGTGTATCGTTTCACAGAAATTAATTATAATTCATTGAAATGTGGACTGGTTCACAATTTACCCGTTGCTAAAGATGTGAAAATGTAGAAATGTAGTAGAAAATATCGGAGATGCTGATAACGAAAGTTACAGATTTCTGTAACAAAAGTAAACAAATTTATTTCTCGCATTCTTCCTTTAACCCTTTCCATACTATCGGTACCTATAGTCACCAATCATCGCACTTCGCTGTTTCCTACCCGTGACTATAGTCATCCTTTAAAATGTTGTAGCTTGCTATCTCCATCGCAACCAATTTCGTTTGTTTCGTAATTATTTTGTCTTTTTGTCACAGCCACTCTGAATATTACGTGGCATAGTATCAAATATTAAGTTCGTTCCGCGATGAAGAGTACGTTCGCATCGTAAAAGGTCCATACAGTAACAGCGTATTCGCGATTCGAGTATCTGTACGGTGGAAGCATAGTGGCGAAAGACATAGCCGTATAGAAGGGGTTAAACATCTTCTAACTTATTTTTCCTACAGTCTATAAAGCTGTTAACTTAATTGTTTATAGTATTATTGAAATTGTTTATAGTATTGTCACATTTAACATTTTGATAATTTTGTTGGAAATCACAATATATATATATATATATATATATATATATATATATATATATATATATATATATATATATATATGCAGTTTATAGAGCCTGTCGACGCTTTCCGCTCTTCAACTTTTTCCTCCATTCCTTTCTATCTTGGCACAGCTGTTCGTCCAATCCTCTCTCCCTGATCAATTTACGGATTCCTTCGCTCCAAGATCTCCGTGGGCGACCTCGCTTCCGTCGTTCCGGAGGTAAATACTCCATCGCTTGCTTAGGCAGTCTTGTGTCGGTCATTCTCTTGACATGGCCGTACCAGGTGAGTTGTTTCCGCTCAATGTCTTCAATGATGTTGTCTTATACATTAATAAGACTAAAATAATCACCATTTTCGGAAATATAATACATAATTACGTGTTTTTTTACCAATGTTTAGTGTTTATTAATTTATGTCAATAAGTAGCATTGATTAAATTTGAAAAAAATGTTTCATCTAGTTGAAATCAGGGAATTTTCACATTCTAATGTACCGTCAGGATAAGTATTAAGTTGGTCGAAAAATAATCGCGGTTTTTACGTATCGAGTATAAAGACGCATGTATCAGTTAAAAATTATATTTATTAATCAAAATACAGACCACTGGCCTGCACACATTTCTTCCAACGGGAAACAAGTTTGTTTATTCCTACAAGATAGAATTTTGGAGTCCTGGAATTAACGAATTCATCGAAAGCGCTTTAAGATGATGCTTGATCTTTGAAAACCTTCTCTCGTAGGAAATTACTCAAGTGATTAAAGAAATGATAATCTGTCGGAGAGAGGTCCCGAGAATAAGATGGGCGAGGTAAGGTTTTATAACCCGGTTCATTTAATTTTTTTAAAGTCTTGTGAGACGTGTGATCGGGCGTTATGAAGAAGAATTGGTGCTCCTCGATTGACTAACGCTGACCGTAAACGATACAAATTTTCATGCATTTTTTTTCAATTTCCTGCCAATATTTTTCTGCTGTTATTGTTTCACCAGGATTTATGAAGTTGTAGTGAATGAAGCCACTACCACACAGTGACCATAATCGTTTTTCATGAAGCTTCGGTTTAGGAAACTGTTCTGGTGCTTCTCCTCAGTCTAATCACTGTGATGAACGTTTCCGATTATTCTTGAGAATCAATTTTTCATCACATGTGACAATGTGATCAAGAAAGAGATCATTTTTGTTACGCAAAAGAAGTGCAGAGCAGATTTCTTATCACCGAATTGCTTGATGTTCGTTTAGTTCATACGGCACCCATTTATCCAGCGTTTTCGTTTTTCTAATTAGGCTCAAATGTCGAACAACTGTTGAATGATCAACATTCAATTCTTCTACCACCTCTCGAGTTGTTTTATGTGGGTCCGCTTCAATAATGGTTCTTCTATCATTATTGTCTATAACTGAAGGACTCAACGACTCTTCTCGTCATCAAGGCTTTCGTTTCCATTACGAATTTTTTCAAACCAGTGTTTAACTGTACGTTCACTAATTGACTCTTCGCCGAAAATAAATTTGATATTTCGAACAGTTTCTGTTGCTTTACGTTCCAAGTTAAACTCATACAACAAAATCGCACGAATTTGCTTCTTTCCATGACTAATTTAAGAGGTTATATCCAACAGTACTAAAGAATGAAAACAATAGACATGAGCTAAAATTAGTAGTGCTAATTTCATTGTTTACAATGATGTATCACACGACTATAACAAAAGATAACGGTAACTAGAAAAATCGGTGTCAAATTTAAAATGATAAAAACCGCAATTATTTTTGCACCAACCTAATAATAATGTAAATTACACAGTCGATTAAAAAATATCTACGTTGTAAAAATGAGGGCTTAATAAATAAAATTGTGGAAAAGACTGACAGAACATTTGGTTACAAAAATAGTCTTTTGCAACATCCGAGTAGCATCCCCGGTACCTCATTTCTGGATAGTGATAGTTAAAGATATAAATTCAATACACTCCAAAACGAAATTTATATTAAAGAATAAATAAACCACAACATTTATTGCTTCGATTTAAAAATAATAACAAATATAAAAGGTAACAAAATACAATGCAAGGTAAAGTAATTACATTGATAGAATTATTAAGAACTCATTTAATGTCGAAAAACATTTAAAAGCATGATGCGTCGAATTATAAACAACCCACTTAATAATATAAACTATACAAACGAAAATAATACGATTAAAAATGTAGCTATAAATAATAAGTACAATCAAAATTAAATACCATATATTACAATTGAATAACTGAAACTCTTGATATTTACCAATGAATGAACAAATATATATTTAATCAATGCTATCTATTGCCTTGAGTTGTTGTTCATATGAAACTTATATCAAAATGACTATAATTTTGGACATCACATTAAGAATGTATTGGAAATGTAATGCCAGAAAAAATAATCAAAATTCGAAATTTATGAATATATTAAGCATTTAAAAAGGTACAAGAAGTTGTAAGTGATAGAGCTTTAGAACGAACTGAAACAATAATTTTACAGTTTTTTTTATCAATTTTTTTGCATTTTTTAAACAATCACATAAATGCTTAAATACAATCATATTAATTATATTTAAATGTTATATTTGTAATAAACATTTCAAGAAACATGTTCATAAAAGCACATCATAAATTTCATTAAATATGCAATGGAATACATTTATAGCAATATTGGTTGTAACGACGTAATCAGTTGCCCATTTCGGTTTCCTTAAATATTTTCAGATGTAGTAACGTTGAATAAAACGATGCATTCGGTTGTACCGCGTATTTTAAGGTTTACACTCTGCGGAATATTCAATTATAACTGTAAAATTTATATTAAGTTATAATGACTGTTGGAAGTTGGAATTAAAATTTTTAAATTTTCTTATAAAAACTAACACAAATGATCGCGAATCATGGTGCATAAATTTAATGGTGTTCATCCATTATATTTAGAAAACACTAAATAGAAATTGTGCCAGTTTTTGTTTTATGGACTGTCTGCGTGAGTACTAAGACAGTTTGAGCTAATATTAATTTTATACATATTTCGTCGTATGTAATTATGAACTTGGTTGGCACCATAATGTACAGAAGTTCTTTTGATATAATTTAAGCACCAAAGAAGCAAATACGTGCCAATAATAGATACAATATTTGAATTAAAAATAAATGAATGAATTTAGGAAAAATCTTGGAAAAAAAGTTCATTGGCCCAAACATTGGATTGATTGATTCCGTATAAGTAATAACATCTTCATATGAAAAATATCTGGATAATCTGCTAGCATTAAATAAAGTAACTGTGAAGAATGACTCAAATCAGTAGTTGAAAATAAATAATTATATATAGTAATATCACGTTTTTAATATTGATGAAATCCAAAGTGAACAACTGATAAGTTATCTCTATCTTACTTTGTTTTGGTTGAGAAATATCAAAGTAATTTGAAAAATAAAATATTGTTGCCCAGGAAAGAGGTGTATATATATATATACACACACACATATACCGGATCTGTGCAAAAGTTCGTATATGTTTTGAAATTAAAACTCGGGCGATTATTTTTCACAGAAGAAGCTTTTATTAATCAATTATGTATTTACCATCGTTTTCTATAATCATTTTCAAGCGCTCAGGCAGCTTCTGGGTTCCTCGTTCGAAAAAACTACGCGGTTTTTAGGAAAAAAGGCGCTGTTCTGTAGCTACCGGAACAAATGATAATCCGAAGGTGCAATGTCCAAAGAATAAAGTGAATACGATATGATTTCCCGTTTCAACTGCATCAGTTTTCGCAGTCAGTTTTAATGTATGTGGTTTAGCGTTATCGCGGTGGAAGATGACCCTCTTGCGATTGGCTAAAATCGAACGCTTTCCTTTAATTTCTGAGTTCGGTTTGAAATTAGTTGTTGACAGTACTTCTCCTTAGTAAATGTTTCGCTCTGGAGGAGCAACTCAAAATAAATAACACCTTTGCAATCTCACCAAACACACATCGACACCTTCATCGCATGCAAGCCAGCTTTGGCGAATATCGGTAATTTAAGGTGTTTGTATAACATAATAAGAACTGTTTATTTATTAAGTGATCATAGTATGATTGCGATTTACTTTCATTTCATAAAAGCGTGAATAGGTATAGAAAGAAACATGTTGTTATTAAATAACTAGTATGTAGTCAGTCAAAATTGAAAGGGAAAATAGAAAGAAACATAGAAAGAAAAACTATTTATTGGTTTTTACAACATACTATATTTAAACATAAAAAATACCTAAGAACGAAACTTAATGAATTAAACTTGAAACATATCCATTGTGAAAATTTCCTTATACACCGCATTCGCTAGATGGCGGTGGACGGCCATGTTGCGGTTAAAGTGACGATAAACGTGGGTTTTTATTATTAAGAAAATATTATAAAGTGGATAGTGAAGGTGCAGTCAGTTTTTTAGTTAGTAAATTCGACAAATAGTTAAATACTTCTTCCAATCCAATAAACACTTCAATCGATGAAATGTGAACTTCTTTTAAAATCATAATTGACACTTTCATACATATGTATTTAATAGATAAAATAAACAAATTCAATAATAATCCGAAATATTATAGTTACGCTATAAAAATTCTAACGGAATATAGAAAAGCGTACATGTAAGTATAGTAGTTAATGTAAGTTTAGTACCATCCATAAAAAAAGTAATAAATTATTCCTGGCCGAATTCAATCAATTGAAACGAAATGCTTTTTTGATTCATACATGAAAACAAATTTACAATAAGTATGATGAAGGTCCAAATTTATAGGAAAGGTTATTTCAATCGTAAGAGGCGAAAAATAAATTATCTGTTGTGATTATGGCTGATTGTAAGATTTTTGCAGATAGTAAATCTAAATGTGAAAAATTTAATCGTAATTTTAATTCAGTTTTTAACGTTAATCGATTCGATTTCTTTCAAAATAATACAAGCCTCAATTCTCCAAAATAATTATATAACGTCTAATTTTACACAGATAAAATTAAACCACGTTAAAGATCTAGAATGGCTGTGATAGCTGAGATATTTATAAAAATAATTGAAGACAGATTATTAAATATCTCATATAATTGTTACATAAAGTGGTTACTGAAGAATATGTTCAAAATGATTAGAATAATATAGAAATCATTCCTATATTTAAAAAATGATCGACCAAATAACCTAACTAGTCAGATCTTTAATGAGATAAAGTGACGAGATAAATAAGGCTTACATTTCTATAACGAAAGAATGAACTTCTCTGGCACTAGTAGCTTATCTGAGATCGAAATTAGAGTACGGTGGGAGCATATGCGACCGTCATAAAAAAGCGTGTTATCAAATTCAAACACTTATTTACATTTACAACAAATTCAAAGAAAAGCAGGACGCCTTATTTCAAACACTTATTTCAGATTAGATAGTCCAAATCAAATGATTTAGGAAAATTTAAAGGATAAAAGAAAACAAAGAAAGAAAAATCAGTGAAAAACACCAATTCTTTTTAAGTCTGTCACTCCGATTGCAGTCATAAGCAGATATATTTACAATTATTATTATGGTCTTATTTTTGGATATTTACCATATATATATATATATATATATATATATATATATATATAAATTATGTAAACATATAATGATATAAATGATAACTATTATAAGCAGTTTTTTTAAGTCGTAATAATTTTTGTAATTTATAAATTGAGAGATAATTGTAATAAATATGTAGAATTGTATTAACAAAAGACTTCATTATATATGTTATCAACTTTTAGAATATAAAAATTTTATATATAAAGCTACAAAGTAAATAGTTGTTACAAGGTGTTGTTTCGTGCAGAAAATATATAACAGACACTCCCGGTTCTTCTTTAATTTTCTGCAATACTGATGTAGCATGTCACGTAATAATTAATTACTTGTATGTGAATATGTATGTTAGCATATATATATATATATATATATATATATATATATATATATATATATATATGTATATATATATATATATATGTGTGTGTGTGTATGTAGGGCTGTATATGCGAACGTTTATGTCTCTAGCATTTCGTGCAATTTAACATTTGCATGTAAATAGCGATATTGATTTTTCACAACAGGAAAGTAAAAGTAAGAATAAACATAACAATATGAAAGTAAAAATCATAAACATTAAATATTTAAAAGTGGAAACGATGTTACAAGTTGTATGTGTTGCGTGTGGGAGTAGCACTACCGACTTAGTGTGGTTTTAAGGAGTGAGAATTCGACTCCTTTTTAAATTAATGAAAAGGAGTCTGTTTTGTGTTTTTAACGTTTTATTTTCAACGATGAATACAAGATATTAAAAAAAAACTGTTGCAGTGTTCGGTATACTGATTTACTGAGCTTCTGACTGAACGATTATGTATTCATGGCTTCTGACTTCATGACTTGTTACTTCATGACTTATTTGACTTATCACTTGACGATTTAGTTCATGACTTATTTGTATCGCAACAAATTCAAATTCACAGACATTTTATTGTTCATAATTTAAATACGTGGCCTTGTGGGGCCGGTTTGATACTTAAATCTATTGCGATGCCTCTACCGTTGCCGCTAGTTATCCGCGGTTTCCTAATTGATAGTTGTGTGATGTGGTATCTGAAATTTTTTGATTGTCTTTAAATGTCTGTTATGCCCGGGATTTTTTTTTCAAAAAACCGTGAGTAAATTTATATCATCCAGCGTGGTCGGTTTATTATATATGATTTCGATCGGTATTCCAGGTATTTAATACTAATAGAAATGAATGATAACGGTTCAGGCCATTAGTTTGTAACACAATAAATACATATAGCTTAATGGCCTGACCTAATGAAAAGAGGCAGGGTTTTTCCGTAACTTTGAATGACTCAATTTTGAAACTGGAATTACCCTGACAATAATGTTATTTTAATACATTAGAATAAATATAATCATCGCGCTTCAACAGTATGCATTATTCATACATTTACGGGTTGCCACTTTGGCTTCAAAAATGTTCGTATGATTCATTAGTAATTATAATGTGCCTAAATTAACTTTCTCTTTTATCGTAGAAAATAAGTTGAATAAAGAAAACGCTTTTTATTAAAATTATTAAAAAAGAGCTACTTTTATTTACAATCAGCCAAGAGGAATGCATAGATTATTTGGAGCTTGGTGTTCTCAGTAAAAATTACGACTGATAATGTACAGCGTGGTATAAATGGCTTCTCCCTGTTTTAAGGCGTCTCTTGACTTGTAGAACTCGACCTGCATGGGTTCCACAGCTTTAAAATACAAACGTATGTTTTAACTAGACACCAGCACAATTAAACTAATTCGAATTTTGTGTGTGTAACACTAAATATTATAAACTAAATTCATTAAAAGATGTATAGATGGAAACGTCGCAATTTTGAATAAAAATTATACTATGTCTTCCGTTGAAAATAAACAAACTTACCGCATTCAATTATAATGTGCTTGCCACACTGAACAATGTTCTATTGTATTCTTATAAATGATTCGAAAGTAATTCAAGGTTCACAATTTTTATATTAGGCGAAATTCTATTAACAACAATAATTAAAATGTAATATCAATGGTTTGTACATACAGATTCATAATAAAAACAATTTTCTTTGCGAACGTAATATTATAACAGCAATTATATTAAGTTGGTGCAACAATAATTGCGGTTTTTACGTATCGAGTATAAAGACGCGTACATCAATTAAAAATTATATTTATTAATCAAAATAAAGACCATTCGCCTGCACACATTTCTCCTAACGGGAGACATGTTTGTTTATTCCTACAAGATAGAATTCTGGAGTCCTGGAATTAATGAAGTCATCGAAAACGCTTTAAGATGATGCTTGATCTTTGAAAACCTTCTCTCGTAGGAAATTACAAAAGTGATTAAAGAAATGATAATCTGTCGGAGACAGGTTCAGAGAATAAGGTGGGCGAGGTAAGGTTTCATAACCCGGTTCATTTAATTTTTTAAAGTCATTTGTGTGACGTGTGATCGGGCGTTGTCATGAACAAGAATTGGTTCTCTTCGATTGACTAATGCTGTCCGTAAACGATGTAACAAAAGAAGAGCAGAACAGACTTTATATCGCCGAATTGCTCGATGTTCGTTTAGTTCTTACGGCATCCATTTATCCAGATTTTTAGTTTTTCCAATCAGTCTCAAATGTCGAACAACTGTTGAATGATCAACATTGAGTTCTTCTGTCACCTCTCGAGTTGTTTTACGTGGGTCCACTTCAATAATGGTTCTTAAATCATTATTATCTATAGCTGTAGGATATCCACGACTCTGCTCATCATCAAGGCTTGCGTTTGCATTACGAAATTTTTAGAATCAGTGTTAAGCTGTACGTTCACTAATTGAATCTTCGCCAAAAACAAATTTGATATCTCGAGCAGTTTCTGTTGCTTTACGTCCCAATTGAAACTCATAGAACAAAATCGCGCGAATTTGCTTTTTTCCATGACTAATTTATTCGTCCATCTTATTCTGCGGGCCCGGCTCCAACAGATCATCATTTTTATAAACATTTGAGTAATTTCCTACGAGAGAAGGTTTTCAAAGATCAAGCATCAACTCCAAATCGCTCTCGATGAATTCGTTAATTCCAGGACTCAAGAATTCTGTCTTGTTAGAAATAAACAAACTTGTCTCCCGTTGGGAGAAATGTGTGCAGACGAATGGTCTTTATTTTGATTAATAAATATAATTTTTAACCGAATTATGCGTCTTCATACTCGGTACGTAAAAACCGCATTTATTTTTGCGCCATCCTAATACTTATAACTAATTCTCAATAATTGGACATTTTCAAATACCATTAGAAAAAGTCAAAAGAGTACGGTGGGTGATCCACCGATTCCCAGATAAACTTATTGGTTTTGTTTCTCCTGGCTTCTAGTACTTTCTGTTTGTTGGAACATTACAATATCCACTTTTCATCTTCAGTAATGAGGCCATTGCAATGTCTCACTCTGTTTCTTTTTTTTTGTAGTTGACTTCATTCGTCAGCTATTATGATGAGATAAACATATTCTCACATGACCTATTATTTTTTTTTAGAAAAAATTGATATGGTACTCAAATTTTCAATTTTGAGATGTTTTGAGATGATTTTCAAATGTTCTAGTAAATTAGTCTGATAAATGACAAATTGGTATCATATTTATCTAAATTTTAAATGAAAATTTATCTTACAGTGAAAACCATTTTCCACGGAAGAAAAATGTTTTGTTTAATATAATTATGTGGGTGTATCATCCATACTCCGTTCGGACAACACGTATTTTACAATGGAGACATATCCATGGCAACGGTTTACTAATTATTTTTTTAAAAAAGTTCAATGTATTTCATGGATTGGCCAAAATTACAGACTTCTATATTAATACCGACCATTTATATCTGATGGCAGAATTGGAAAATGTGTCCTAAACTAACGCAGCCTGAACTGAGAAAAATAACATAGCGTTTCTATAAATGCTTCAATTACATTGCAGGTTTATTTATTTTCTACCTATTATTAACATAGATTAATTCATGTTTATTATTATAATTATTTTATTGTACAAACGATATCGTCAACGTATTGACATCAGTCTTAATTCAATTTTATTATACTTAGTGTTCACTGTATTTCATATTGACTTTCTATATTTCAGACATATAGATGAAAAATAGGACAGTTGCGACCATTTTATCCGTGAACTTGTTACGCCCCCATTTCAATGTTAGAGCGCTTATATATAAAAAATAAGAACGCCAGTTAGAAACATTTTAAAATATATATTATTATTATAACAATTTTAATACCGAAAAATAGTTTTTTTTTTAATAATGCGTCAACGAAAGGATTTTATATAATTTATTATTGGAATCTGTGTTATCGTAAATAATTATTTCTATAATTGTAAGAGTGTTGTTGGAATTAGACAGTTTTTTTCCAAAAACATTCGTTGATGTAACATTTTACTATATTTTGAAAATAATAGTAAGATTATATTTTGTAAATATCATGTGATGGTGGTTATGAACACTTCATATATTAATACCTTGTAGCAGGCCCGTAGTCACAGGTGGGGAAGGGGTCATTGCCCCATTCGTTGATTCGTGCCCCCTCCCCTACCAAAATCTGCTATTTTGAAAGATTTGAAAATCATGGACAATTTTCCTAATGGGTTTATCTTGATAATTAAAAACGTTTCTACGCATGAAAAAAATCGTTTCTGTGAGCACGTTTCCATCAGAATCCCCAACAATTTTGACATAAATTTTTTTTGCGCCCTTTAATATGACGGTCTGACTACGGGTATGCCTTGCAAGGAAATACATCTCATACAGTTTCTTTTCACATAATATCAAAACTCCATTAATGACTTTCTAAATGTCTCTACAATCTGTTTTTACTCCCTATAATGTTCAGTAATAATGAAATCATTCTTAAGGTAAAGTCACACAGTTACCATTTCTCTCAGTATTTTGACGGCAGCTGCAATATATATATATATATATATATATATATATATATATATATATATATACAGTAAAACCGCAATATCTATGGGTTCAGTTTTCGCGGTTTCTGTTATCTTCTGTTTATTCCCGTCCGAAATAGAAATGAAAAATTCCAGAAGTAAATAATTTTTTGAGAAATGTAATGTAATTAAACTGTGTGTATACAATATATTTTGTATTGTTCTATAGTCCCTTGAGGGTTAAGATAGAACGTCAGAATCCCGTTCATGAGAGAGAGAGAGAGAAGAACGCAAGTATAATAATGTACATTATATATTATTATTATTTAATGTTGGTAATGTCTTATTGTGAGCAATTTATCAATTAAACTTTATTATAGGTATGCATGTAAACGAAAAACGACTTATATATGGGTTCGCTACTATCCGTGGTTTCGGGTATCCGCATTAGGACTTTGAACGTATTACCCGTGGATACGAGTGGACTACTGTGTGTGTGTGTCTATATTTATATATATATATATATATATATATATATATATATATATATATATATATATATATACACACATATATATATATATATATATATATATACACATATATATATATATATATATATATATATATAACAAAATTACTTATGCAGATAATAATATTTAATTTGTATATAAGTTTCTGTGTATTTCTAATAAATTAAAAAAATAGTTATAGTGTAATTAAAAATGTATACTTCTTTGATTTTTATAAAAATGTTGAACAGTCGAGACTTTATACTGTATATTAAATAGTTATACAATTGACACATTTTGCATTGGATATATATAAAAAAAAATAGAAACTTTTTTTATTAAAAGATATATATATTTTAAAACAAAATTTCAACTACACCAATGTGTTTACGGTTAGATATGAAATTGCCTTCACTATTCATTGTTTTTTCGTGCCCCGTGTATATGGTCTACGGCTTTTTTTTGCGCTACATTAAAACTAATTACACCATTTTAACGTACGTTTTCAACGTACCGTTACTATTCAAATAGTTTTCTTTCTGCATTCTTGCTATTTTTTAATTTTTTCGTATACCTTTTCCTGACTTTAAAACTCTATTCAGTAGTTTGAAACAGCAGAATCTGTAAAAATATCACGATATTCGCTATGAGGTATAGTCTGACCCATTTCAAGAGATAGTTGAGAACATTTTTTGCTAATTGTTTTTTTATAATAGCAACATCACCTTCAGAATCATTATCTAAAAATCATCATCATTTCAACAAAACTGATTAACAATTTACTGGCAATAAACGTAGAGTACACAAAACTATAATGGTGTTGCATATATGGTGTAGTTTCGCTAAAAGTTTCGTTAATACTATATTGTGTAATTTATTTTCTGTTGTACATACATGTGTGTGTATATATATATATATATATATATATATATATATATATATATATATATATATATGTATGTATATATATATATATATATATATATATATATATATATATAGAGAGAGAGAGAGAGAATGAGCTCAGATTTTATTAAACTTGATTTTATAGTCTACGAATCCCATTCCAGTTATTTTTTTTACTATATCTCATAATAGATCAAGGATGGGTAACTTCTTCGAAAATAAGAACCACATTTAATAATTTCATACATTTTTGAATGTTCAAGAGCCACAGAAAATATTATTTTAAAATTGTATTTATTAGATTGGTAAAAAAATAATTGCGGTTTATTACCTTAAAATTCGTATACAAAACCGCAATCATTTTCCTATCTACTATCTTGTTAAAGGTTGAAGGAATGCTGAAAAACTTCCATTTACACAGCATTATTTCAGTTTAAAACACGGTCACAGGATTGCAAAAAAAATTTTTTTAAACCACTTTCGCTCGTATTTAGAAACATTTTCACTTACACTGCTGTGCAAAATAATAAGTACGCACACACCACTGTAAAGAGATTCTTGCCTCAAATTACTGCAAATACTATAGGTGAAGGAATTGCACTGGCTAAAGAACTGGAAGCTTTCCTCATTGAGAATTATCCAAACGGAAAGAAGTTCAAAAGTTGGAAGGGATTTGCGTAATTGTTTAGCTCAATATCAGGAACTTTATAAGGAATTGAGTAAAGATTTGAAACAGTCTTTGATAACGGATTTTATTAGAACAGTTCCTGCCTTGCCGTTGGAAAATAAATTAGAGAAGTGAAGATGAAATTAACAAGTGAAGATGGTACAGAGTGAACATTTTTTTAATGTTTTCCGAATTAATGTGTAAAATATATTCCCTACTTTTATTAAAAATCATAAATAATATTGTTTCAATGCGGATTTGTAAAACCTATCCCTTGTTTTTAATTTGAGATGTGGACTCGAATTGCACGATTTCGTTTTACAGCCAATCGATTGTAAATCGAGGGTTAGGTGTACGTCTAACACAGCCATTACTTTTTGCAACGTTGCGACATGACATTCAATAGTGTTGTACAAAACCATGCAAATGTTATTGTTTATATTTATGTTTTCATGATAGTTGCATTTAGTCGTTTAACTTTTCAAATGATCGTGACGAATGAATTATCAAAAGTAATCATTTATGTCGACCGATAAATAAAATAAAACCAAGTTTTACTTTTATTCACTTTAATTAATCTATCCGAGGTTATCATCAAAAATAAACTATGTAGAAATGATACATATTTTTTACTTTAGATGAATTGTAATTTCAACCAACATTGTTTTTTCCAATAAAATTTTATATTCATTTTAACCATATTTATGAATTACACCAGTTCCCACGCAAACAATTTCATTTGATGCCATTTTGAAATGAACTAATTTGATTCGCTTCAACCTCTAACCAAAAGTGATTTTAACAATATATTGATCTTCGGAAGTGAACCATCTAAACACGACTTCAGGGGATATTTGGATTCGCTAGGGGCCCCTCAAAATTTAAAGATCTCACTTTTTAAGAACCACTGGTATATCGTATGATTTGAATATTTGAAACAATAAAACTCGATGACTAAAATGTGTATTCTGGGTAAAAAGTACGCTGGGATATAAGTTATTATAAATGGAATAAAATGTCATAATAGCATGTTGAAAGTAGCTTTTCTCACTGTGTGGATATTGTGTCAAATTTTAGATTTGTTTCTATTGCAATATCATTTTTTAAATAACTACATTTAGTATACACTTTCACATATAAATGTATACTAAAGAACTGTCAGAAAACGAAAATAATTATCAGTAGATTGTAGACCGGTTTTTGTTTCAAATTCAGTCTGATTATTTGAAAAAAATGTTGATGTCTTTACCCTGTACGAACGGAACTTCTAACTCGTAATGTATCTAAAAGTTGTAAAATATAATTTTTGGCAAGCGTATGTGCGCCGATTAGTTGTGTAACATAAATGATAACATGCGAATAAACTGATATCGTTTATAATAATTTCAACAACCACATATACATATCCGGGAAGTAAGTAAGATTTTAATCATGAATTACGTAAATTTTTTTACGCATCCTTTTTAAAATTGTTATCGAACAAATATTTTAAAACATATATATATATATATATATATATATATATATAATATATATATATATATATATATATATATATATATAATATACACATTCGTAAATATAATAATATATTTTATTTATAAGTGACAAGCGATCTAACCCTTATTTAACAAACAAAAGGATAAAGTTACACAAAAATTTATCTAAAACCGTGTTCGTTGTTCTAAAAATATTATTAGAAAATATTAGAGTTTAGTTACTTTTTGGTCAGTGGCTATCGTTGGTAAATATCGTAAACTACATTAAGTGAAAAAAATCATTCGCTTTGGGTATTTTTCCCAGATAACGAACCACAAGCGAAGGCTGACCTAGGTTACCATTTCATGAACATAAGTAAATTTCAAGATAGCTACTGGTTGTCGGGTCTCTGAAGACTCTTGGAAATGTAGCCACGTCCAAGGTACTCTTTAATTTATGACAAGCACCACCAAAAATTAGACTGTTAAAAAAATCGCTTCGGGAAGTCTAACTTCGATCTATATTTCTTCGAATTTTGCTTATATTGTAATCGGGGTTATTACATTTTGTACATTAATCAATATACTCTTTAATGACAAACTAAAATTCGTATTTACTTTATGTGTTTCAATAAACGGAAAGAATGAAATTCGTGGGAAATAATCATAAATTTATAAGCCATAAGCACTATTCAGGCGGAATAAAAAATTCCAAGATTTTGAAGTCAGAAAAAACATTTACAATATGTATTCCCTATCCAAAACTCATATTCCCAAAATATAAACAAAACTCAGCGTTATCTTCTTGTGGTCAGTTAAAAGGAAGATTTAGATATTCGAATGTAATAAGCGAAAAAACATTCGTCGCCGCCACTAAACGTAAGTAGATGTTGATGTCAGTTTTATGTTAGGTCTGCTCGATATGTACTCTAAACTTATTCGGGTTTTTTGTCGAACGATTTAGAATAAGTACAGAACAGAAGATTTTGACTCTAAACTTACTCCTGCTTTTCGTCAGAGTAACGTTTTAACTGTCAAACATATATTTTGGAACTTTCTTCAATGTTGGATATGATTTATTGTGTGATAAGCAATGTACAAAATTAAATTTATTGATAATTGTCAACACTAATTGACGAATCTGCTCAAATTCATCAAGTTGAACGTAGGTATACAAATAAAGTGTTGACATTAATCATATGATTTACTCTAAACTCGCTCTATTCCATAAAAAACAATTTCAGAGTAAGAAAGTCAGAGTAAAGTTATAAAACTCAAAGTACATATCGAACAGACCTGTTTTTATTGTATCTTAAACATTGAAAACGTATTAATAGACGAAAATAACTAAAATAATATTGATACAGTTGGATATTTTGTAATAAATGAAATCAGTAATGTAATGTTTCTGTTGTATATAAAATTAGTCTTAAAATTAATGTTGTATCTAATTTTGGATCACAAGTCTTCTTCGTCCACATAACTCATTTGTCCACTAGATATTTTAAGACGAAAATCTTCAAAAAATCAGAGAGTTTAAATTATTTTCATCCCTTTAAGCTATGTATTTTAATTTTGTGCGTACTTTCACGACTTAAGTGTGAATTTCCTGAAAAAGAACCGTAAAAACGGAGAGAAATGTTCTTAGTGGAAAAGGAAACGATAGGGAAGTTATACGAGATATATTATTGTTAAAAACAGTTCGAGTATATTTTGAAATACGCTGTTGAATATATTTTAAAAAGATAAAAAGCAAACATTAAACAATCACAAATCAACACCCAACAAAAAGACTATTTTTTATGAATTTTGTGAGCGACATACGTTATAACTCTATTATTATAGAAATTTCCAACTAATCGAATTCTGACAGTCGAAAAGTGAATATATTAGGTCGGTGCAAAAATAATTGCGGTTTTTATTTATCGAGTATAAAGACATATATCAGTTAAAAGTTATATTTATTAATCAAAATAAAGATCATTGACCTGCACACATTTCTCCCAACGGGAAACAAGTTTGTTTATTCATACAAGATAGAACTCTGGAGTCTTGGAACTAACGAGTTCATCGAAAGCACTTTGAGCTGATGCTTGATCATTGAAAACCTTCTCTTACAGGACATTACTCAAATGTTAAAAAAAATGATAATCCGTGGGACGTACAGGCTCGGAGAATAAAGTAAGTGAGGTAAGGTTTCGAAACCCAGTTCATTTAATTTTTTTAAAATTATTTGTGATATGTGTAGTCGGGCGTTGTTATGAAGAAGAATTGGTCCTCTTCGATTTACTAATATTAACCGTAAACGATGCAACAAGAGAAGCGCAGTGTAGACTTCGTATTGCCGAATTGCTTGATGTTCATTTAGTTCATACGGCACCCATTTATCCAGCTTTTTGTTTTTCAAATTAGGCTCAAGTGTCGAACAACTGTTGAATGGCCAACATTGAGTTCTTCTGTCACCTCTCGTGTTATTTTACGCGGATCAGCTTCAATAATAGTTCTTAAACCATTATTGTCAATAGTTGAAGGACTTACACGACTCTGCTCATTATCTCCTATCTCAGGCTTTCGTTTCCATTACAAAATTAGAACCAGTGTTGAGCTGTACGTTCATTAATTGACTCTTGGCCAAAAACAAATTCGATATTTCGAGCAGTTTCTGTTACTTTACGTTCCAATTTAAACTCATACAACAAAATCGCGCCAATTTGCTTTTTTCATGACTAATTTAAGAGGTTAAATTCAACAATACTAAAGAATGAAAACAATAGACATGAAAATAACAATAGAAATCAGTAGTGCTAATTTCAATATTTATAATGATGTATCACATGACTATAACAAAAGATAACGGCAACTAGAAAAATTGGCGCCAAACATAAAATGATAAAAACCGCAATTATTTTTGTACCGATCTAATATATAAAAGTAGGGTAAGAGGATATTACAAATTATTAAATTTATAAACTTTGTGCTGTTACCCATATATTTTATTTTTAAAATTCGAAAATTTGATCTTTTTATGCATCTGTAAATGCACGACAAACAATCTATTAATTTTTTTTTTGTTTATAGATAGTTGAAGAGTATGTTCATGAAATTAACACACTTTCTCTGTTCACAAACTGCATAAAATTTTATAATGATGACATTTTTGGAACAATAGTTTTTGCGTTTTTTGTCAGTATTTTTTTGCTATCATATACAACAAACGTACTTTTAAAAAACGCACATAATTTTGTCAGATCTAAATTTGTAGGTAATTATTAAATTTTTAATAACAGCGAAAAGTACATATTTGTAATTTAAAATACATTTCACTCATATACCATTTATTTGTATTTCAGAGCAAAAGCTTGAAATTTAAAATATAGTATTCGTTCGGAAAACAAGAAACTTAAGTTTTTAATCCCACTTAAGATTGTTATTCTTTAATGTTTTGCTTATAATAAAAGATTATTAAATTTCTAAACTTAGTTTCCAGAATCAATTGAGCAATATTTCAGTTATCAACCATTAGTATTTTCACACTCATGTTCCCATCTGTCGTCATTACCAACAACAATTCGTTATCAAGCAACTATATCGTCCTAATTACTTCATTATTAACTGACAGTTGCTAGTAACGCATTGAGTATAAATATTTAATTTTATTCTTTATAATTAATTAGCCAAACTTATTACTTATTCGTAATTATACATATATTAAATATCTATCTCACATCAATAAAAAGTGTGTTATTTTATTTATATTGTATTTTGTAACTAATATGACTACTCTAATACATTAAAGTATGTTTAATGTATTATTATCTATCTTACTTGTACCAACAAAAATGTTTAACAATTTCTAACAAAAATAGTTCATTTTTCATAAACATTACATTTCGTATTACCATCTTTGTTGCAGTTGTTTACATTTTAAAGGCGATAGATCTATAGAAAAAAATATCTGTGTTTTTCATCTATTCGGAGTTTTTTTTAGAATGAAAAGTGAGAATGAGAGAGACTGAAAAAATCCGAATAAAATATGAACACTTTTACGGCAGGTGTTTCAAATGCGGGGCTTATTATTATTTTCATTATCCTCGGGTACTTTTTGTAGTCGCTCAGGCGGCAGCAACCGATCTATAACGCATGTATAACTGATTTTACTCTCCTTTTTGGTTTTTCGAAAAAATACGCAATTGAAAAGGTATTGACCGGCACGATCTACATCTTTCATGTATTTATTATATTACACATGCCGGCTTATTTTGTTCCTTTCGGAATTTGCAACATCAATTATATTTGCAGAATGTATTGTTGATATCATATATAAGATCTTTTTTTTTGTCTTCTATGCTTGTACCAGGAGATTATTTTTTCTACGTAACATTGTAGCGTTTTCCTCTAATTTTAATTTTTTTAGACAATCTGGCACACCTCTATTTTTCCTTATAGTTCCACACACACCTGTTCTATTTTGTAATAATCGTTGTGCGACTTATACACTGTTATAGTAATTGTCCATAATAGATATACGGATAATTAATATAATATGCCATACATTTACGAATGGGTTTAATAATGAAAATATAATCATGTTCAGTGTATATCCTTGTGCACAATATGCTTCAAAATTGCAAATATATCCTGTGATATTTTCGCATCGACCATCGTACCAATATTATGTATTTTGTGATTTTGGCTGGATTGTATGTTCGAAATGAGAGTCTTCAAGTATCCAAAGTATGATGCTTTCTTCAAGGAACAGTTCTTTTTCTGGCGTGTATACTGTTCGATTTTTTTTGTTGAAAATGTGTAAGAACAGGTTTAATTTTGTCTAATCTATCTTCGCAATTGTCATTGTTGCTGAAGTGCCAGTATCGCCATACCTGGCGGAATCTGTCTCTGCTCATTGTATCACCGAAGATCGGTGTATGAAGTAATGAATCTGTGGACCAGTAATCATCTTTGTCAGACTTTCTCACAAAACCCACTAGAATGATAATGCGAATAATTTTTTTCATTTCTATATTACTGTTAGTCCAACTTTTCCTTTTATTCGTTATGCTGTAGAAGGATTATACTTACCACTAGTGATTGATTTTAAAAAAAAACATATGTTCGGTATAGATTGTCATGAGAACGATATTTTAGATACGTTTAACGCCCGCCGAAAGCCGCTAGCAGACAGTCGCGCATGCGTGACACGAGAAATGCAAACAAAAAATTCTTGTAGTGTCACATTTAGAATGTAAACAAGTAAAACTACTATTGGAATATGTAATGTAATGTTTATTAATAAACATTCTTTATTAGAAGTTTGATATATGGGTGATAGGTAAAAACAAAGTAAATTTATTGTAATATGTGAATGAAATTACAACATACAGCGGTTCCTATAAAAGAATACATTTTCTCCTGAAGAGTGAGATGATGTTTTGATGTTTCTTTGACAGTTAAAATTCGCTTTCTGTTTTAATTACAGACTTCGTATCTGCAACGCTGCTTTTACAAAATGTTTTTGATTACATATTAGGTTGAGTTATAGGTGCGTACATTTTTCTAGTAGTTACGATTTAAAACACAGTATGATTTATTCAGTAATGTAATTTTCGTCGTTTAGTACGAGGGTAGTGCCAAAGATTCTCAACTGAGATAGGAAGGAATGTGATATTTTTTTTTTAAAAAAAACAGATTTTACTATTTTTGTGTATAATCTCATTTAATTTCAATACTTTTTTTACAGGAATTAATTAAAAGTAAAAGTAAAAGTAAGCCCTCTTTTTCATGTTAAAGTGATCAGTGAGAATACTTGGTGCTGCGCTCGCACGATCTTTTTCTATTTAACAAGTTTTTCAGTTCTGTTTTTTGAAAAGACGGCGTCTTCAATGCAAAATAATCATACGTGATTTTCGATGCCTGCTTTTGAGATAGAATTTCGCTTGAGAGTATATTAAAGTAAATGGAATAAGCAGTAATCAAATGGAGCGATATATGAACTGAATTAAGTATGTGAATTTTACTGAATTGTGTATGTGGTATGCTTTCTCAATTTAGTTCTATTTGATATCATGATGCAATATTATTCATTTACGATTGATTAAATATCCACTCTTCTTTTGAAGTTTTTCATTTAATCTTTCTAGTTGTTGGCAGTACAGTCTTGAATCAATAGTATTGGTTTTCGTTTAAAATCTCGTAGTGAACTACACCTCTTATATTTTATTAATTACAAATCATAACTTATTTAGGATTAAGGCTAGCCCTTGATGTTGAATGGGTGTGCTTCTGAATTTAACCACTGTACTTGCCTTTCCACATTATTCTAGAAAATACACTTATCATCTCGAGTTACCATTCTATCCAAGAAAGTTGTTCGATTTTGACGATTTAAGAGATTAACCCAAGTCAGAATTGTCTAATGTTTTTTTTTAAAAAAAATAAAAGATATGGTTGTTAAATGCCGTACTTTTTGAATTTTCCAGCGCAGATGTCAGAATGCTGTAGATTGCGAGACCTCCATATTTTCTGTGAACTCGAGTGTCTGTCAGTTCTTGGGTCAAAATTCGTAAAGGCGGTGGAATAATCTTCTGAGTACGCGAAACGCATTTTTGACTCTGATTTGACTTCAAAGTTTAAATTTCCCGAACAAAATTTTAAAACTAAGTTTGACACGTTTTGATAGAGATAGAACATGTATAGATAAAAGATTACGACATAGAGATAGAACATTTCTTGCCGTATACAGTCATGGACATTAAAAAATAGACACCTAGTTGTTTAACATTAAAATATTAAAGCATAATTCTTAATGAGATAAAACTTCATCTATTATTTGAATGGATGAATTTAATACAAAAACGCGACTGTGTGTTTATTAAACATAATTTTATTAATTTTAATTTATTTCATTATAAAGTATTCAAATTCAGAAAAAAAAAAATTGTGGAAAACACTACCCGCCAAAAGAACAAGCAATTATTTTTACTTTGCA
>CM068320.1:2287500-2325000 GCA_034766995.1 Acanthacorydalis orientalis | reverse complement strand
AATAAATAATTTTGTTTGTAAAGAAAATTCTGTTTACATCAATATAAATAGTGTGTATGTTAAAATACCATATAACTTTTATCAATTATATACTTTCTAGTATAATAAAGCAGTACTGTGTAATAACTTAAGTGTTTTCATAATAGGTATTACCATGACTGATCTAATACGATAGATTTTTACTTACTAATATTATCATTTATAAATACATTACGTACTTAGTTTGATATTCCAGTGTTCCATCTGAGTCTCTCTGAAGTTCAAATTCTTGATCTGGTTTGATATTCACATCATCGAAAGTCATATGAGGTCTATTTTTATATCTATTAAAAAAAAAATACAAACGTACTGATAATTTTTTAGATATTATAACAAGCATTTAAATTATTTGTTACAATTTTCAAACATTTAGATTGAAAATTTAACACATTACTTATTGATTTGTAATTTGTAATCTTTTAATTTTGGTGATAATCAATTTTAATTTTGGAAGTCATTTTATGTGATTATATTACATATGAAAAATACTAAAAATTACATTCAGTTCTTACAAACATAGTATATATATCCACAAATACATACAACTTCATTTTTGATGGATGAGAATCAGAGTTGCCACCTAATACAACAATCCCTTTTAATTTTACATTCCCTGTAAATGGTATATTAAATAATAATTCTTCATCTGCATCACTTTCTACAAACTAATTTATAAACTTTTTTATTACTGTTTTTAAATATTTTATAGCTGGCATTACCAATTCAAAATTTAAACGGTCATCCCATGATTTAAATACGTTTTTACCAGAACCTTCCGTAACTTCATTAAGACATTCTATATTATTGGTGTCAATTTTTTGATACAAACTATACATTAAACCTTGTTCTGGTGTTTCATCATGATCATGATCACCTTCACAACTATGGCTGTGGTGAGACATTTTTCTACAAATATTAAGTATTCTTGTATCAATTTATTTCAAACTGATGCTGTATAATTTTATTTACTATCAGTATAATTTCATAATTATAATTTTTACAAACACACACACACACACATATATATATATATATATATATATATATATATATATATATATATATATATATATATAAGATCAGTAAAAACACATTTATCAATACATATAAATTAAATGTAAAAAAAGCAAATCTTCAATAATTTGGTGTCATGCTTTTAAAATATATGTTGTAAAAAAATTAATATAAATAAAATTGTCAAACAAAATTTTGTCAGTAATTATTTACATACTTTCAATTTAAAAATGTAAGTTTATATCAGTAACTGACAGCAAATTTAGTTTTATTATTGATTAATATCTGACATGATACAAAAACAGTTAATTTGTTTTAGGAAAAATTGTATTCTGGAAAAGTATGTACAAAAACAAACTTGGGCCGAATTTAATCAATTTAAAAACCAAAACCATTAACCTTACAATTAGAACAATAAAATAACCAGTAATTAAAAAAAAATAAATTATTTATTTCTTAAAATTACTGTTTAAAACTATTAAATTATTATTATATATGTAATTATTATATATTATATTAAATTATTTTATTATATTACATTACATTAATTGCAATAGCTTTTTATTACTATATTTTTGATTTTAATTGGAAACATTAATGAAGTAAACGGTAATAATTCAGCTGATCACTCAGTGAAATCTAACATTTCAGAGATATTGATGCTGTTACTTAACCTGAAATATCCAAAAACATTGATTTAAAAAAAGTATATTTAAATACTGCCATGTAATACATAAACATATAGGCATGTACATATGTACATCTGTATGGATATATATATATATATATATATATATATATATATATATATATATATATATATATATATATATCCAGAGATACTTTATCTATGTATATACATATATATATATATATATATATCAGTAGAGAGTGTTCACCAGACTTTGTGTACGGATACGAGCGACGTTCAACATGTTATCGTTTTTAAATCTACAATTTAAAAAAAGATGTATTTGTTATTGTTAATCGAAAACAGTATTAATAAATATATCCAATAAAAAAGGTAGACATCAATTTTAAAAATGAAATATACATGAAATATCACTACTTCGATTAGGATTTAAAACGAAATAAATGTGTCGGATTCAAGCAGTGCATAAATATAAGGATTCAATTTAGGCTTCCACATGAAAGTATTAAAAAAAGCAAAAATTAAAAAAACATGTTATTTTTGCGTTTTTTTTAATACTTTTATGTGGAAGCCTGAATTGAATTACCTATCTATACATTTGCAAATATGTGTCGTCACATATTAATGGATGTATGAGCGGATGCACAAGTGTCTTAAACTGATAAAAATGTAACTTCTCAACACAGGAACATTTTTGTAGAATTGCATTATTATTTGCAAAACTATTCTAGAAAAAGTAATTATAATTTTGATTATTGCATTTTTGTGAGTTATTGATACCAGAGAGTATATCAGACCCACGGTCTTACGTACATGTCTGGCAACAACGGTATTGAAAAAGATATCATTTGTTGGTCGAACTTTTTAATAACAATTTCCGCCAACACGCGACGCCACACGTAAAGGGATACACTCCCTCTTTTATCTTTCACCGTATAGGCCGAATTTTAAATATGTATTAACAAAAAAAATTGTTAAATGTGTGCAAGTCCGTGAAATTTATTATCTTTAATACTCTATGACATTTTATTATCTTTTAATACACAATTTCCATGAAAATTCGATTAGTAGAAAATGCTATTATTAGAATTACGTTATTATGAAAGCGCTGACAAGTATGTTTAGGTCAGGCCGGCCTGACCGGTAGCAATATATGTCGCTACGGTTGGTGCCACATAGTGGCGGAAATCGTTATTAAATGTTCGACGAACAAGCGATACCGTTTTCGCTATTGGAATTGGCATATAAATAAATAAAATAAAATAAAAATAAATTTTATTGATATTAAAATATAATACAGGGCCAGGTTGGCCTTTTGATTTTTGAGGTTAGTGCGGTGCCCTTACCTATATCGGTAGTTATCCGCTTTTGTGGGGTGTGGGTTGTGCTAATGTGATTTTTATTAATGTCTCTTGCGTGGTTTCTGGGAAAAATGTTCAAAAAACCGGGAACGGAATTGGTATTCGTTACCAGATCTATATATAAGACCGTGATAAAGACTCGTTTCTAAAGATAAGGCGAGTGTCGGTCGCCAGTTGTCTGATCCCCCTCCACTCGCTCACTGCCCCAGTAGCACCAAAACATCCGGCGAGCAGCGACACTGTCGCATCCCGGGCGAAGATTAACAATAGCGACAAGGTGAAGAAGAGTGCGGGCCGAGAGGCTATCCAAGACTCAGGTCAAAGTTAAACCGCTGAGCACGCTAGATTTGGCGAAAACTGGTCTACCGAAGAGGTGCATATTTCTCGACTGCAACCTGACCATGGATAGACTGCGCGGGGTACTCGATGTTTTCGAACAGTGGGTACAACAAACGCCCGAAGCTTTAGACGGCATGAAAGCGGCGGGCCCCGTGACCTTGCGTCATTGAGTGGCCTTCCAATCCCACTCGTGCGAAAGTACTGTTAGCAATGGCGGGTAGCAGACCGGTAAATATTCTTTACTGGAATGCAAACGGCATTCGCTACCAGTACGCTGAGCTCTGCGAAACGCTCGAACGTCATAAGGTTGATGTAGCGCTAATCTGCGAGACTCACCTCTCGCCGAGCACCAAGCTCCGGATACCGAACTACCGCACATACCGTGACGACAGACTAGGGCGTCGTGGTAGCGGGACAGCCGTGCTTGTTAAGTATGACCTACCGCACTACGACGTGCTTGCTCAGCCCTGACCACTGTCAAAGCGCCTACTGTTGTGGTACGTCTCGGTGGACGTGACGTGCTACTCGTTACGGTCTACAATCGGCCTGAACTGCATCTTGAAATGGGGGACATTTATGCTCTGCAGAACATGAAGGCATCGGCCATCCTGGCTGGCAACCTGAATGCAAAACACTCGGCATGGCACTCACGTGTTACTAACGCACGAGGGTGCACGCCGGCACAACATGCCATATCCTCTCGGTATGCTGTTGTGGCACCCACGGATATCACTCACCTGGGCTCTCGTGGCTTCGGCGACGTGCTAGACGTGGCAATCCTAAAGGATGTAGCCAGTGACTACGGACTGTGATCTTTGTCGGAACTCGACTCGGATTACAACCCGGTATTACTGTCGCTCATAGAGTTGGGTGTGCAAGATCTAACCGGTCCGCAGTTTAACATTCGGATCGACTGGGATCGCAAGCGTTAGTGAGCGAGTCAATGCGCGAATTGATCTCCGCGGCCACATTGGATCTGTATCAGAGGTAGAGAGCACCCTGGACCTCATGCACAGTGCTATTCGCGACGCGATCGTCGAGAGCCGAACTCAAACTCGAAGATTGCCACCATACCGCCAGCTATCGCATGAAGTGCGCGAATTGATTCGGAGAAAGAACCGGATCAGGAAGCGGTGGCAGCGTTTTCGTCACCCGGACGACCACAGGTTACTAAACTTTCTTGGCCGTTAGGACAAGGAGGAGATTACTCGGCCCAGGGATAACACTTGGTACGCCGAGACGATGGCCATGTCTACAGATGATTCATTGCTCTGGGCATGTACACGTCGGTTGACCAAGAGTCGATCCCGGTGCATTGCGCTCGTAAGGGCTGATGGAAGCGTTGCCACCGGCCCCCAGGAGAAGGCCAACGTATTCGTGGACAGCCTTGGAGGACCAGTTCTCAACTGATCCCCCAGGTGCCCCCGAGTGCGCTGAGTATGTCGAGGCGTTCGTTCGCCGATACCTCGCCATGCCACCGGCCCACTCTCCTGACTTTTTGACACCTGGGAACGTCACCGGAATCGTTCATAAACTAAATTGCAAAAAGGTAGCAGGAGACGATGAAGTCGGGAATGCTGCACTGAAACGTCTTCCTGAGAGAGCACTGGTGCTGCTGGCGAAGATCTTTAACAGGATCTATCGTACCGGGCACTATCCTCTCCGATGGAAACTTGCGAAAGTCATCACTGTGCTAAAGCCGGGCAAGTCGTTGAAAAATCCCGTGAAATATCGACCGATTTCCCTGCTCTCCTCTCTGAGCGAGGTGTTCGAGAAAATCCTTTTCAAGAGGATGCACGATGTTATGTCCGCTCGCGAACTTATCATCGACGAGCAGTTCGGATTTCGCGCTGGTCACGAGACGAGGCAACAGCTTGTTCGACTGACGGAACGCGTGACTAGCGGCTTCAATGAGAACCGCGCCATTGGTGTTGTGTTTCTAGACATTGAAAAAGCGTTCGACAAGGTCTGGCATGCCGAACTCCTGTACAAGCTCGTTTACATGAGCTTCCCGGACAGTACAATCTACTTGTTTGCGTCGTATCTGGAGCGGCGGTCCTTCTACGTGGGCGTGGACGGAGAGCGATCTACCATCAGATCGATAGAGGCCGGTGTCCCGCAAGGAAGTGTGGTGGGCCCTATGTTGTTCAATCTTTACGTCAACGACGTGCCTCGTGACCAGCATATAGCGCTCTTTGCGGACGACACTGCGGTAATCGTGCAATCTTGGCAACCGAAAATCATCCACCGTAAGCTGCAGGCTCACCTGCCTGAGCTCGAAACGTACTACCGTACGTGGAGAGTGAGGGTGAACACGCAGAAGACGGTGGCGGTTATGTTTTGCTCTCTCAATTCGGCGAAGCGCGAACCCGACACTACGACCCACGTACCTAGGTGTCAAGCTCGACAAGCACCTGAACTTCAAAATTCACGTCTCGTACGTGCTTGCGAAGGCTCAAGGACATCTCTGCAGGTTGTATCCGCTGCTGAATAGGAAGTCGAAATTGTCGCTGAGAAGTAAGCGTATGCTCTACCTGAGCTTCATTCGGGCGATCATGACGTACGCGGGTGCGGCTTGGGCTTACAACCTATCATCTAAAAAACGGCTGCAGGTGCTGCAGAACTGGGTGATGCGCCTCATCGCTGATACGCACTTCCTGGTGAAAAACACTACTCTGCATAGGGACCTCCAGGTTCCTACAATCGATGAGTTTGTTTGTGGACAGACTCGCCGACTGTACAGTCGAGCGGAGGCCAGCGACAACGCTCTAGTCCGTGTACTAGGTAAGAACGACCTCGTCGCCGAACACTGCCGTTTCCAGCGGCCTAGTCTGCTGAAAGTGTAAGTGCGAGGCGGCGAGCGGTCTGTAATTCGGCATATTCGACAAAAAATGAGTCAGTATGATGTTTGCCTTCGCCGGCCGACCAGGAGCTCCGCTGACTCTCCACCAGAAGACGGCTCCCTCGAGGGCATTGGAAAACTGCTCCACTATATTGAGAAGAATCTACCCTACAGAGCAACCGTCTAGGGTTATGAGCAACGCGAGCCGTGAGTGTACACGCTTAGAGTTCAAGTTACTGCGAGGGCCCATCAGGCCTGAGCTGCAGATCACGGAGACTCGTTTCTACAGTGCTACTGATATGATAGGCACACAGTAGCAATGCGAACAATTTTCGATTAGCAAACCCGCGTAAATATTGCATATATAGATAAAGATTGCATTTGAGTGGAGACCACTATATTACTACTAAGTAGGGCACAGTTTTTTGTATACTAAATGATTCATGCTTCACTGTCTTAAATTTATTACCTGAATGTTTATAGTAAATGAAGCGCGAAAGGCCACTGGATTGGGAACGTCCAGGTGTGTAGACCGCAGTATCTTGCCAATCCTAAGCGTTTCATAAAAATATTATTGTTTTATATAGATAACCGTGTATAAACGTAGTTTTGCGACACTACCCTTGTTAATTATATTATTAAAATGTATTATGTTCTAGTGAGCACTTTTTAAATGCTATTTAATTTCAAAATTATAAATTGTACAATGGAAATCTTTTTATGCTAACTTATTTATCATCAAAATTGAATGTTTGATTGCTATTCGGGACAGAAGTTTGGAAAAATACAGTGATAAAATTGAAAGAAAGAAAACATAGGAAGATATACCCATTTTTTTCTTTTATTTGCATGTTTTGATTATCTTTTTATTAATCATCGAAAAGTGACAACTTCGTTTTCGAATTCAATTTTCACCAGCATTGATACAAATACATATTAATTATAGAAAATTGCGCTGCAAAAACACACTCATGAACAACTTGCCTAACTGGGATGTTAGAGATCAGTCAAATAATTTACTGATTATTCGTTCTAGTTGTTAGAAAGTAAACTCGCTGGTGAGTGGTATATAAATTTGTCCTGATATTTTTTTATTATTTAAAAAGTGCAGATATTATAAATAACTATTTATCTAACATATAGTACATTAAAATTGTAAATTTTAAAGTTCGGTATATAATCCGATAGCTTTTAAGTTACTTGATACATAAATTGATTTTTATTTCTAGTATTAAAATTTCAGCTATTAATAAGTTATATATATATATATATATATATATATATATATATATATATATATATATATAATTTCATCAAAGTTTTAATAATTAAATGCCCATAATTCAAAAATGCAATTTAACAATTATGAATAAAAAACATAAAAGATATTTTTCTATTTTAAAAAGTAAGAAAAATATTGAAGTGCTAATAATATTAATATTATTATTTTATTTTATAGAGAGTGTTATTTAAATCGTTTAAATATAATTGTACTACTTAAGTTCTATATCGACCTTTAAGAATCGTAAATGTATCTAGTTTGAGAACTGATAGATATGTTTCTAGATGAGAATTAGTTTTCAATGGAGTGTATATGGTAGTGTACATCATAGATAAAAAACTCTCATTGTCTATGGTGTAAAGTGTCTATGTTAGTGGACTTCTATACCCTTATTAGTACTCAAAGAGTAGTAAACGTAGTTTTGCCATATTTTACATTATCGTGATTCGAATAAAATTAGATAAAAGTATGGCAAGTCGTGGAGCATCTCGTAAAACTCCTGAAAGCGATTCGACGATTGCTTATGTTCAATGCGATGGACTTGTAAGTAATCTTTATTGAAATGTTTGTTTTGTATGAGACTTAGGTTTTTTTACACGTTGTGGTTAAGAAACCGATTTTACTAATGTCAGTATTTATTATTTATCTGTGCTGTTTTACTTTATATTTTCTCATATTTCAGGCTGTTATGAAAATGGTCAAACATTGCCATGAAGAATCTTCGAGTAACATGGAAGTTGCTCAGGGTGCTTTACTGGGATTGGTTGTTGAAAATTGTTTGGAGATAACTAATTGTTTTCCATTTCCGAGAAATTCAGACGAGAGTGTTGATGAAGAAGAATATCAGCTTGCGATGATGAGGCGGTTGAGACGTGTCAATGTTGATCATTTTCATGTCGGTTGGTATCAGAGTGCAGATGTGGGTAATTTTTTAAATCTTCCACTTTTGGAATCACAGTATCATTATCAGACTTCAATAGAAGAATCTGTAGTTGTTATTTATGACACTCAAAAGTCAGCTAGAGGATTTTTGACCTTGAAAGCATATCGACTCACACCTCAAGCCATCGAAATGTATAAAGATGGAGAGTTTACCCCTGAGGCACTCTTGAAATTAAAAATTGGTTATGAGAATCTTTTCATTGAAGTACCCATTGTAATAAGAAATTCTGCTCTGACGAACATAATGATGTCTGAATTGGCTGAAATGGTACCAGAAGAAGAAGGTACAAAGTTTTTGGATTTAGGTACAGCGTCTGTTTTGGAAGGACAATTAAGGTGTTTGATGGATAGAGTAGATGAGCTCAATCAAGAAGCGATTAAATTTAACCGTTATCAACAGCTGGTCAATCGTCAACAACAAGATAAACATCGATATTTACAAAAAAGAACTCAAGAAAATGCTGCACGTGCTGCTAAAGACGAACCACCTCTTCCTGAAGAAGATATCAATAAACTTTTCAGACCTCATCCGGTGCCTCCGAGGTTAAATCCAATGATCGTTGCGGGACAAATCGATACTTACAGCAGGCATATAGCTCAGTTTTGTTCGCAATCACTAGCGAAATTGTATATAACACAAGCATTACAAAATGCAAAGGAATCGAAAACTAATTCATAATTTTTTAAATTAGTTTGTAGTGTGACGGTAAATAAAATTCTAAAAGTATTTGTTTGTAATTATTAATAATACTTATATTTTAAATATAGCATTGCACGTACAATATATAAAATGCTATAATATTCACATTAAAAATTACACATACAAATAAATATCACTTGTACAAAATAAAAAATTATTTATATTTACAATAAAACTTATTTACAATAAAGTTTAAAGGCAACACAAACTAAAATGAAAAAGTAAAAAAAATTAACTTTTTTATTGATCAGCTGTTAAGAAGATCGGAAAATTTTTTCCAATAACTGCTTCTTTTAAATAATCTTTAATTGTCAATGGTAAATGCAATTTTTCTATATTTTCTTTGGTTTTCACTCGTTTAACAATTATGTAGCGACATCGGTCCTGTAAGTTGATGAATTCTCTTCGCATACAACATAATGTCATTTCAGTTTTGGCAGCAGTCGAGCAAACTATGGGATATAACGGTTCACGAATTTCATTCAGCCCTTCGAACGCGAGTCCTAAACATTTTCCGTCTTTATAATAAGTCAATGTGCCATGAATACCATCAAATAAAATTCCTATTACCGTCGCTTTATTCTCTTGAAACATTTTCGTATAAGGACACCATCGTCCGGCGTGGCATAGAATTCCTTTATGCGAAAGACCCCAGCTCTGTAAGTCTTTTCCGAGAAGGTTTTCAAACGAATCGGAATGTAATCGAGCACGTCGCGTACCGATGCCGAACATCATGCTCGTTCCGAAAACTCTACCGGGCACTTTTATTTCCCAGTAATACCTTCCGTTGTTAAGTACTTTAGTTCCTCGAACACCAGCGGTACCGTTACTCCACGTAGGATGAAAACGAGCTATTCGTAAACCGGCTCCGTATAGACGTACTTCATGACTACGTTCTTTCTTATTCCACGTCCAGTAGTCGTCGCAGCCACTGTGTAAAGGTCGTGGATCACATGGTATATTTTTCGCATAGTTCTCACTGTAATTCATCATTTTTAAAGTTGAAGAAAAATTAAACAACATTTGTTAGTATTTTTAAATAAAACAATAATTATATAATCAATAAAATTAAATATTTTGATTTTTAAAATTAGTAATGTGTAATTTCATTAGTTTTTAAATAAAATCTAATATCACATGTTAAGAATATGACTAAAATTAATAGAATGCTAGAATGTGATAAAAAAATCAATAAAACTTTCCCCTTGTTAATACCAATTGAACTTTATAGGGGTGTTAAAAAGAAGCAAAAGAAGAAATTTTACAATGCAGTTTGGGGATAAATGTATTCCAAAAATAGTTTAAATGTAATGGGTAATTTTTCAACCTTGTTCACAAAATATGCCACTTTTTTCATTATTCCTTTCAAATTATAGGTATTAGGATTTAAATGTCATTACAGATATACCAACTTGAAAATCTTATAAGGGTTAAAAACTTACAGTTATTTTTCAGAACAATTATTTCTAGAGTGTAATATTTAAAATATTTGACAATTATATAACGTATATTTTTAATTGGTTTGTGATAGAATAGTCAGTGGAGCAATTATAGCGAGCGTTAGACGGTGTTGTGTTATATTTCGTTTATTCTTTTTTGGTATTTTACTTTATAAAAAAATTCAATAGTAATAAAAACAATTTACAAAATTAAATAATAACGTACTGTAAATTCCATTTTTTTAAACTGTATTCAACAAAGTCTATATTAAAGTAAATTTTACGTACAGATCGTGAATGTCCATAAATTAATGTAAACTATGTGATAAAATCTTGTGTGTTTTTTAATATATTAACATTCTAATTTTAGACATTTACTGCACTTATTCATTAAATATTTATCTTATTGAGACTATTTATTTATTTTTTAGTCAGTGTAAAAGATGTGGGTACACATATTTTTAAATATTTAAAGTGTTATATATAAAATTCTTTCAAATTTATAAAATTTAATCTGTGGAAAATTTAGAACAACAGTTAATTAATAGTGTTTTCGGCGTTCAGTTTATGTATGTTACGTAAGTAATTTTTATATTTTATTGGGTAACTTTTTTGGCGATAGCAATTATACTGTATGCATGTATGAAAAACATTATAGATACGAATTAATTTTTTTATTAAGATTTTAATAATACAGATTACCAGACAACGAAAAAATTTATTTATATATATACATACGTATATATATATATATATATATATATATATATATATATATATATATATATTTGGAGACTTATCGCCAGGCGATCAGTCCCCTAATTATTACTAGGGCGAGGACGAGGATCGTGGATGTGCAAGTTCTAGAAAATGAGTAGTTTCAGATTGATGTTGTAATTGTTTATTCCGGTCTAATACAAAAACTCGACAGGCGAGTCCCGAGGCTTAGCAGTAGCCGAGAGTGAGACGCGTGCTGCTCGTTAGGCGTGCTAACCGGAACTCTCCTCGAACTGAACATAGCGCTTTGAGCTGATTCTTGATCTTTGAAAACCTTCTCTCGTAGAAAATTACTCAAATATTTTAAAAAATAATAATCTCTTGTAGACAGGTCTGGAGAATAAGATGGATGAGGTAAGGTTTCATAACCCAGTTCATATATTTTTTTAAAGTCATTTGTGAGACCTGTGGTCGGACGTTGTCATAAAGAATTGGTCCTCTTCGATTGATTAATATTGGCCGTACAATTTCTCATGCATTTTTTTCAATTTCCTGACAATATTTTTCTGCTGTTATTGTTCATCAGGATTTAAGAAGTTGTATTGAATGATGCCACTTGCTGACCACCAAACAGTGGCCATAATCTTGTTTCATGAAGCTTCGGTTTAGGAAACTGTTTTGGTGGTTCTCCTCGGTCTAGCCACTGTGATGAACGTTTCCGATTGTAGTAGAGAATCTACTCTTCATCATATGTGACAATGCGATCAAGAAAGAGATCATTTTTATTACGCAGAAGAAGTGCAGAGCAGACTTCGTATCGCCGAATTTCTTGATATTCGTTTAGTTCATACGGCACCTATTTATCTAGCTTTTTTGTTTTTCCAATTAGGCTCAAATATCGAACAACTGTTGAATGATCAACATTGAGTTCTTCTGTCACTTCTCGAGTTGTTTTACGTGGGTCCGCTCCAATAATGGTTCTTAAATCATTATTGTCTATAGCTGAAGGACGTCCACGATCCTCCTCATCACTAAGGCGTTTGTTTTCATTACGAAATTTTTACAACTAGTGTTGAGCTGTACGTTCACTAATTGACTCATCACCAAAAAAATTTCATATTTCAAGTAGTTTCTGTTGCTTTACGTTCCAATTTAAATTCATGCAACAAAAACGCGCGAATTTGCTTTTTCCACGACCAATTTAAAAGGTTATATCCAACAATACTAAAAAATGAAAACAATAGACATAAGCTGGAATCAGTAGTGCTAATTTCATTATTTACAATGATGTATAACATGATTATAATAAAAGATAATGGTAACAAGAAAAATCGTCGCCAAACTTAAAAAGGACAAAAACCGCAATTATTTTTGCACCAAACTTATATATATATATATATATATATATATATATATATATATATATATTAGGTTGCTGCAAAAATAATTGCCGTTGTTATCATTTACGTATGTGTGTATATGTGCGTACAATAGAAGCGAAGTGATTATGGATGTAGTAAATAATTTGGTTGTGAGAAAAAAATTTTTTTTCACAATACCTAATGTTAATTTTGCTAAATCGTGAAAATGTTTAGATTTTGTTGATCCATTGTATTTTCGAGCAATGAAATTGAAAATTATGACAGTTTCTGTATCATCGTTTATCTAACCAAGTATGGCTTGAATACAAAAGAAACAAAAGTGATAATAAAAAGAAAATTGTTGCACTTGAAAACGATAAAATTGTGAAATTTCTCATTCAATGTATTAAAAGTTAAGTTTACTTGTTCGGTATATCTAAAAACGTTGTCTTAGGATTATTAAACCCCAAATAGCTACCGTATATCTTGGCGTATAAGGCGACCTATGTATAAGACGAGGTCGAAATTTTAAGATAAACTTTATACATTTATCTTATAGGGTTCGTCGTATAAGACGATCCTAAATTAAATACCTCTTTCACATGTTATAAAATAATTTAAGTACAAAATCAAAATTAGTAAAATTACATTTTTTTATATAAAATTTCAAAAATTAAATATTACTTTGTTTTGACATACTGTGATTAAAATATTATGCACGCCTTCTATCTAGAACATTAATGCCATAGATAAAGAGATACTTTATCTATGGTTAATGCTGTGTATTTTATTTTTTATTTTTTTAATTTAAAATGAATTATTCAATGAATTTATGTTATATACCAAAGTTTAAGTTATTTTTTTTTAAATAAAGAATTTAATTTCTATATAAGCATAATACATTTTTCGTGTTATTTTAAAGGTTCTGTTTTTGTACTGGATGTATAAGACGTGCCCCTATTTTTTGAGGTTTTTTTTTGGTTTCAAGGGTCATCTTATACACCGAGATATTACGGTAATTAAGTCGTCTCTGGAAAAATCGATGGAAAAGAATATAGCATCAGACAAACTAATAAAATTAATTTAATTTAATTACTAGCCAAAATAATGAGAAAATACGAGATAAATGACTAGTTCGACACTGGTGAAACCGATTTATTCCTTATGTTTTACCTAGTAAAACTTATGAATAAACAGTATTTTTCATCTTAAAATAGTAATTTCAAGTTTGATGCATTTTATTTATATAAGTTATAAAGATGTACCAACGGAAAGAATTAGTTCTCTGGCCAATATCAAATTTATTTTTGAACTGATAGATTCTATGCTCGGCTTCTACTTTGGAGCTATCTTTTGTATTAGGTTGGTAGGAAAATATTTGTAATTTTTGTTTTCTGAATTCTAACCAAAAATTTTTCACTGAAAGTTTATTTCATCGTGTTCATGTTAATATCATTTTAAAGTGTATTTTTCGGTTTATATTTTGGTGAAATCGCCTTTGGTTTTATTGTTAATTTTGCTTCAAATTGGGCTATTGAATGAAAGATAGAAAAGAAGTAAGTAAGAGCAATTTTTTGTATGAGTTCAAAACGTGTAGCAAAGCAGTATAAATTGCTCATAAACGAAACAATGATTTTGGTGTGGGTACAGTTACGGAACGTATGACGCGATGGTGGTTCCAATATTTTCATGCTGGGGATGGGTACTTTGTAGACGAAGAAGGTCGCGGGCGTCCTTCAGTTCATAACGACCAACTGATGCGTTAGTTGAATCAGAACCACGCACAATAATTCGAGAGCTTACACAAAAGTTAGGCGTTAGTACTGTAACAGCTCTGGACCACTTAAAACAACTAGGAAAATCAAAAAAGCCGCACGAACTGAACGAAAATAAAAAAAAATCGCCGTGATGAAGTCTGTTCTGCGCTTCTTTTACGCATCATAAACGATTCATTTCTCGATCGTATTGTAACGTACGACGAAAAGTGGATTCTTTACAACAGAAAGTGGTCTACACAATGGTTGGAAATAAATGAAGCCCCAAAGCATTTCGTGAAACCGAAATTACACCAAAAGAAATTGTGGAGATTATTTGATCGTCTGTGCTCTGTATAATCCACTACATTTTTTTGAATCCTGGCGGAACCATTACAGCCGAGAGTTATTGTCGAGAAATCGACAAAATGCGCCAAGAACTGCGACGTTTGGTCACCGCACTGGTTAATCGAAAAAGTCCAATCCTGCTGCACGACAATGCACGACCACACATCGCACGATTGACCCTTCAAAGTTGAATGAATTGGGCTATGAAACATTACCTCATCCACCATACTCACCAAACATTTCGCCAACAGATTGTCTCTTGTTTAAGCATTTCCACAACTTTTTCAGAGTAAGGTCTTCAACAACCAAGCTGCTGTCGAAAGTGCATTTCGAGATTTTATCAACTCCAGAACTTCGGAATTTTATACCACCAGAATAAATAAACTTGTAATTAATATGCAAAAATGTGTCGATTATAATGGTGCTTATTTCGATTAATAAAGTTAATTATTAGCTAAGAAAAATAAAAATGCATTGGAGGGTCATAAACCGTAATTATTTCTCTACCAACCTAATAGTTTGCGATGTTGTGTATTTAGATTCAAAGTAAGTTTATGAATGAAACTATTAGGTTGGTGCAAAAATAATTACGGTTTCTACGTATTGAGTATAATCGAGAATATATCAATTAAAAATTACATTTATTAATCAAAATAAAGACCATTAAGCACATGACTGCACACATTTCCCCCAACGGGAAACAAGTTTGTTTATTTCTACAAGATATAATTCTGGAGTCCTGGAATTAACGAATTCATCGAAAGGACTTTGAGCTGATGCTTAATCTTTGAAAGCCTCCTCTCGTAAGAAATTACTCAAATGTTTACAAAAATAATAATCTGTCGGAGATAAGTTCGGAGAATAAGGTGGATGAGGTAAGTTTTTATAACTTAATTCATTTAATTTGTCTAGTCATTTGTGAGACGTGTGGCCGAGTGTTGTCATGAAGAAGAATTGATCCTCTTCGATTGACTAATGCTGGCCGTAAACGATGCAACTCCACATGTATTTTTTCAATTTCCTGACAATATTTTTTTGGTGTTATTGTTTTACCAGGATTTAAGAAGTTGTGGTGAATAATGCCACTTGTCGACCACCAAACAGTAATCAAAATATTTTTTTCATAAAGCTTTGGTTAGGAAACCGTTTTGCTGCTTCTCCTCGGCCTAGCCACTGTGACGAACGTTTCCGATTGTTGCAGAGAATCCACTTTTGATCACATGTGAAAATGCGATCAAGAAAGGGATACATATATATATATATATATATATATATATATATATATATATATATATATATATATATATTGGGTCCTCTCATAAGTACTGCGATATTTTCATATAGGTGAAAATGGATGATGCAATACTTTGTAATTATTGCAATAATGTATTAGATGCACATGTTGCTCAATTTTACATAATATCTTCTGACAAGGGGGGATACGACCTCAGAAATTGACTTGGGACCAAACTTCATGCAGTGGTAGGGTACCCCAAAGGTATTAATATAGTAACGTACGAGCTCGCACTATCCAACTATTTTCGAGAAAAAAAGGTTCCAAAGTTTCCACATCAGGCTCATGAGAGAAACATTTTTTAACGTTGACAACTAGCTTAGTAGTTAGGTGGAAGCAAGCCAACGTCAGTGTCTAACGTGTCAGGTTCGAATCTCTCTATATTCATGCAGTTTTATTTATCACTAAATTATTATTTAATGCATTTAATGCATTTTATTCAAAAAATATTAAAATAAAGATGAAATAACATTTTCTTGCAATTTTCTTTCGAAAAACGCTCTTTTTTAAACTTTTACAATTTTATTTCAGAAAATGATTTTTTCTCAAATTTTATTAATTTTTAGCATTCACAAACATTTTTGCAAACATATTCGTATATTAAAATGGTTATGTTTGCAAAATAATGCAAAAAATTTAAAATAAGTAGTGAATAAATCTTTTTCTGAAATAAAGTTGTAAAAATTTAAAAAGAGCATTTTTCGAAAGAAAATTTCGAGAAAATGTTATTTCATCTTTATTTAAATATATTTTTTTTAATAAAATGCATTAAAAGCATTAAATAATTATTCAGGTGAAGGAAAAAAACTGCATAAATCGAGTGAGATTCGAGAACCTGACACGTTAGACAATTCAAGATTGCGCGTTACCGCATAGCTACGAAGTTAGCTGAATGTAAAAGAGATAATTTCTCTTATAAGATGCAGAAACTTTGGAGCCTTTTTTATCGAAAATGGCTGGATAGTGCGAGCTAGTACGTTACTATATTAATACCTTTGGGGTACCCTACCACTACACTAAGTTTGGTCTCAAAATCAATTTTCTAGGTTGTATCCTCCCCTTGTCAGTTTTATCGTGGAACATTAACAGTGATCACGCAAATTTACAAGAAAAAATATTAGTTATCATGAAAGTGTTAAAAGATCATATTATCCATATTTTGATTTGGGCGTTTCGTCAGAGCAGCAACGGTACAACTGCAGTGAAAAAACTGTAGTAAATTTATGGTTCAGATGTTATTAGTCTTAACCAAGGACAAAGATAGTTCCAACGATACTGGTTCGTGAACTAAAGCCTTGAAGATGATGAAGGATCAGGACGTCGTCAAGAGTTTAATGATGAGATCCTCCGAACACTAGCGAAACAAAATCCTAGTTCAACGATAGAAGAATTAGTCAAGAAGCGCAAATCAAAGCATTCAACTATTAATCGGTACATGAAAATGATTGGTAAAGTTTCCAAGCTGGGTTAGCGAGTTCCGCACGAGTTATCAGATGTTAATATAAAATAACGTATGAACATTTGCACTTCTCATCTATGCCGATTGCAAAATTTTCCATTTTTGAATAGAATTGATATTGGTGATGAAAAAGGGATTGTTTATAACAATATTAAACGTCAAATACAATGGGTTAACCGCAACGAAACATCATCTTCAATACAAGAATTGAAGCCAGTAGACCGTTGCTGTGTCAGAGATTTGTTAATTGGATACTGTAACAACACGGGTTTTTTTTTGAAAAAGTTATCTTTAACGATAAGGCTCATTTCGAACTCTCTGACTACGTTAACAAGCAAAACTGCCGAATTTGGAGTGAAGAAAATCCGAGGGTGATCGTTGAGAAGCCACTGCATACAGAAAGGGTGACTGTTTGGTGCGCAATTTGGTCCGGTGGTGTCATTGGTTCTTACCACGGTCGTGTATACAGGTCTGGTAACGAATAGCAATTTCAGTGACGAAAACGGCACCGATTAAAGGCTGAACTTTTTAATAACAATATCCGCCAACACGCGACGTCACCCGTAGCGGGATACACATTTACCTATGCTTCTGCCTAATCATAGATAAAGTATCTCTAGATGACAAGGTACGGGTTGAAAATCTATGGCATGAAAACGATCGACTGGGGGAGGGGAGGGGTGCGGGGTATTAATTTTACAGACTTAATTAGATGGCACTGTCCGCGCGATATTTGTGCGGGAGGTTTGAATACTTCAAATTTAAATATTAGCGCTAATGTACATTCCCATTCAGAAATGTTTAATTTTAACACATTTAATAATAATTCTAAAGTAATGAATTCGATATAAAATACGAAATTCAATACTTTAAAATTATTATAGAATTGTGTTAAAATTAAACATTTTTGAATGGATGTGAATATATTATAAATTTAAATTTTCATGCATACTATTGTATGATGCTGTTTACAATTAACAAACGACAGTTATCTATGTAACTTATTTATTTTAAAACTATTCTTAATACTAACAATAAATAATTAAACACCAATATTAAATAATTAAACACTAATAATAAATAAATAAACGCCAATAAAAAATAAACAACACTTAATATCCAAACAGAACGGTTTGGAAAAGATTTTCAAAAGTCTAGGAATATCGAAATAGCTAAAAACAACCTCAGAATTATTAATTTGAATCTGCAATATCATAATATAGGAGTGGACGAACTATGAAGATTAATTTAATTTGGATAGTTTTCTTTCTTTATTTCTTATATCTACCAGTTTTCGATTTCCACATTTGCAGTACCATGGAATTGAGATAAAGCAAACACCTTTAATTATGCACAACTTCACGGTTTCATTATGAGTTGAACATAAAAAGGAAAAATCTACAGCAGTGTTGATTATATCTGACAATTGTTTAAATATGTTCGCTGTATTTGAAATAAGTGGTAGCATTTTTTCAACAATAGTGACAGCATTACCGACAGTAATCACAACATCCTCAGTTGGATATGTGAGACTCGTCTTGCCGTCTTTATATTCTTTCATCTCAATAAATTGATGGCACAATGAATCTGTACAATCAGATATTAATGATTTGATACAAGACCCACAATTTTGTTTTTTTAAAATCCGTCTAACAATAAATCCAGCGACGTATGCCACCGACAAAATATGATATTCACCACATAATGTCGCCGATTCAACACTCGGAAATACAGTTGCTGAAAAATCAGAAGACGAATTTTGTACTAATGACTGTTCAACAACTATATTCAGATTACATACATCCTGTTTGTTAGAAGAATTTTGAAAAAAAAGTGTCCGAAAATCCGCTAAAAATTGCATTTTATCATCTTTGCAGATAGAACCATTAATTCCAAAATTAGTTGTTATATACAACACAACTTTTATATGCAGATTCAAACTGTTCTGCGGTAGGATGATCGTTACCCCCTGAGCAAGAGCGAATCAAGCCAAAGAAATTCTGTAAAGGATCTTGATTGAAACTTCTTGTCCGAAGATAACAAAATACTCGAGTTTTTAAAATTTCCTATATTCCCCGGATTGCTCGCAGTGTTATAATCCATCCATTTTGTGAGGGAGGTGTAAGGGGCCTTCCTGACTTTGTCAAATACATCCAGGAATTTACAACTGCTTCATTTTTTTCCAAAACCGTATATGCTGTGAAGTTTTTGAAATGCAGCACCAGAGATCTTTTCCATTCTCAGGAGAAACACTGGCTCCATTAAGACTGTCGACAATGAGTCGACAGTCTTTACAAAAACTGCGGTAACCAGTGTTTCTCCTGGAAGAATTCCGCGAGATATTAGGCTGCTAATAGCAGCAGCCACCGAATGATTCATCACCTGTGCTGCTAAAGACACCTTCATACTTCGCAATTTGGGCAATTGTCAATAGAGAATATTGCCCATATCAACTTCATACAATTTTTGAATACGAGTCCATTTGACTTCAGCGAAGAAAGAAGTGTCCGCCAATGTAACTTCACAGCGTATGTCGTGTTTCATGAGCATATTCCGGCATTTGAGTAAATGGGGTGGATCGAACACTGTAAAAATTTCTCGACCTTCGAAACTAAAAAGGGTCTTCTTTTTTCAATTTTAAGGAATTAAATGCTTTCACATTATTGCATCCCATATCGCAAACCGTGCACACAACCCGAAGTCCAGTTGACTCTACTCGCCGAATAACTTCAATGATCATTCGTGACAAATGATCTGAAGTTAAATTTCGACAAAAGTAGTAGGCAATTGGTTGCTTCCAGCTACGTCTCACACCTTGCAACATCAAAAACCATAATGCTATTTGCATACTCCTTCCCTATGAATACGGTGTCCACGTCAAAATGCTCAGTAATTCTATCAGCATGTTGGTCATATGACAACCCCTCGCGAATTGACATTTCATCAAACACCAATGAGCAGAAGTTGTCGTTGACCTTTAAATTACTGACCATGCTTGTTAGGTCGGACATGATGTAGTCGTTCACATCTGGTTTCAAAGGGATCAACCTCAAAAGAGTCCTTAAAGTATTGATCGATGGTAAAGCAATTAATTTCCGTAATGAACGATAACCTTTTGGCTTCTTTTCCAGAAAGACAAACACAACAACTTTTCTTCTTCAGTCCACCGGCTGCCTGATTGCGTCATACCCCTGACACAAAGCTATAAAAAATATACATATGTTTATTAATTTATGAACGACAATGTAAACATTTAATAATTTGAAAAATTAATACCTGTGAGGCCAACAACATTCGGGCTGTAGCAGGAAGATCTTTGAAAACTGAATTCAAGTGATCTGTACTGCTTCGTAACAACGCCTTTATATTTTTCTTATTTTTTGCACAAACACGTTTCAGAGTACAGATATATTTTTGTTTCCTTTTTAAAAGTTTCATAAATTTATCTGTACTCGACGTGTTCAGCATTTCTTTCCTAATATCTCGAAGAGATATTAGTTGTTGGTTTCTAAAATATAAATAAAATTAATAGATTTTGAACGTCAGATGTATAAATCATGCTAAAGAATGACAACTACTTACACGAGATTTTTTGAAAGGAACAGCTACTAAAGGCGTTGCTTCATTGTTGGCACTCGTTTCAATAGTTTGTATGGAGTGTGGTAATTTCTGACGGCTCCTACAAAGTTTCGATCTAAAATGTACATATATTGTAATTTATTATATAATTTTGTACTGTTTTGAATTACTAACTTAACTTATACGATCAGTGTTTCCATTTAAAATAATAATAGAAACATTGCCGAGGGTGGCTACGATTTGAATAGTAATTATAATAGAATTTTTTATAATTTTACAAAATTATTTATAGTATAAATAAGAATATTAAACTTGTGAATACTTACATGTATTGGCATATCGATCACATCTGCAACGGTAGGAGCGATCAGTGTTTCCATCGTACTTGTTGATGGAAACACTGCAGACGGTGGCTAAAATTTAAATAGCACTAATTATACAAACGTTTATTGTTACCCAGAAACAAATTATGTGTTTTCGGATTATTGTATCTCACATAGTATGGTTTTGAAAAATTGTTATTTTTCAAAGCCATATCTATTAAACCACTATTTATTTTTAATAATGTAAATTATGTTAACAAATAAAAAAATATTTTATACCTGTCTTTCCAAACCCAAGGAGGGGACCGCTGATTTGATTAAGCGGTTTTGTTGGGAATTGGTGTAATCGCATTGTTTGAAATGCTGCCGGCATAATTTCATTATCCGGCATGCGGTATTAAAATGTTCTTCAACAATTCCCAGTGCTTGTTGACAAAGACGTGCTCTGCAATACAAAGATTATTACACTTAAATAATTATTAACAATGAAAGTTAATACAATTAAAATGTAACTCACCTGCTTCTGTTCTCTTTCTGTGTAAACACCTGAAATTTTTGAAAAGGGTTTTTCCGAAATGCACTTTTTCTTTGGCCAATAAGAGACGATTTTGTATGTTCATATTCTCTGCCAATAGTAAAACGATATACAAAATGACTTATACATCGAACAACAAACGCCATCCCAGCGTGTCAACATTACTTAAAAAAGGTGTTCAAGGTTGCCTAAGTTACTTTGACCGCCCTGACCGTGGTCATTTTCTGGAGAATTGGTCTGTTAAAGCGATTATTGTGTATGGAGAAAAATACTGAAATGTGATAACCAATTTTTTGTAGGACATGTGGCTTCATCAGGATGGCGCAACAAGCCACACACCTGGTGAAATGATTTGAGGGTGAAATTTCCTAATCGTGTTATTTCCAGAAACAGATATTAATTGACCACTGAAATGCTGCGAATTAACATCATTGGACTACTTTCTTAGGCGTACATTAAAGGACATGTGTACGCCAATAATCTTAAAACAATTTTCAACCTAAAGAATGAAATCCGAAAAGTAATTGGTGAAACAGATTCTGTTATATAGCGATGTATTGAACATTTTAACAAAAGAATGGTTGTCACGATATTATTTTTCATTTAAAAATGGCAGACTATACATTTTTTTCTTCATATATTGTATAGCAGCCTTGTTTTGAGTCGACTGTGGAACATATTTGGAAATTGCTTCATTTAATGTTATTTTAAAAATGCTATCAGTTCATTAAAATCATTACTTTCTTTTATTGTATACAAGTTTAAGAATACTTTTATTAAAATCTTTTTGGACAATGGCATTAGATTATCAAAAAAATGTGGAGTAAATTCATAAATAAAATATTTTTATTAACCTTCTCATCTCACCACCACTAGTTTTTTTTTTTTGCTTTTAACATTAGTCTATTTTAGCTGATTGAGTTTGGCACATTATTTGCAATGCTACTTAATATTTGCAAACATTAAATAAAGATATAACATTGATACACTTATTACCTTCTGGCACTCCTTTTTTCTAAGTTTTAAATAGATGCATAAAATTATAGTGACAAACACTTATATTTAGTCCTACATATTGATTTATCTTTTAACTTATTCATTTGATTAAAATCAATATTAAATCTACATGAAAAGTTTGTAATATTATTTTAATCAAGTTCTACAATTAATAAATCCTGATTGCAAAATCAAAATTTTTTAACAATTTTTGTTTATTCATTTTTATATCAACATAATTTCATACAAAACAGTATCACTTATACAGAGTTAAATTTTTATTTACAATAATGAATATTATCTTTTAATAATACAAATATTTGCAATAAAAATAAATAATTTTCATAAAGAAAAAAAAATATTAATTCACAGTACATAATTATTATATATTTATTGTATACATATTTATAAAAATTGTGTTGAATAAATTAACCATAAGCGTTTAACTAATTACCAATCTTAATATCTGTGAAATCAACACAGCGAATTCTCAAAAAGCCTGCTTGATAACCAAATGCTAAAAACTGATAACTATCTGGATTTGGGTTCCAAGAAACTTTATTAATAGATTCAATAGGATAAGCACCGATGCTCGAAAGTTTTTTATTTTCAGAATTCGTTGCCATTTTTTGTGTTCTCTCCAAAATAATAGAAGGTGAAACCTAGAAACACAAATTATAATATAAAGTATAACTTTGTTTTAAAATTATGCACATACCATTTTATAGTCTTTAAAAATTATTCCAAAGTTATCTTTTATGTCATTATAATTTTGTAAAGGCTCTTCATGATCTTTCGAGTTTTCTTTGGATCTGTCATCATTTTTTTTACAATCTGTTAAGTTTTGTGTATCTTTCGAAATTGATACACATTTATCGTACTCTGTATGACCAATTATCTAAAATTAGACAATATAATTATACATTTCATTAACTGACTTATCGTAAAACTTAAAAACACTAACCCAACATTTCCTTTTTGTAATATTATCTGCATCCACTCCAAAAAATAAATGATTAGGAAAAATTAGTTGTGTCTCACCTAATGAAGAACACTGTACCATTCCATTCACCCACATATTTTGTGATAAACAACCAACTGCTGAATTAGAGCCATAAAACTGAATAGTTTTAAAGCCCCATTCTCGTACAGAAGTCAGAGTCGATCCAGATCCCACTTAAATTTTAACAGGTCACGTGAGCAATAAAATAAACAAAAAGTGAAATACTTTTATATTTCAATAAATAATTAGATATGTATGCATGTGTCCACACACACCCATACCTATATATATATATATATGTATGAGTGTGTGTGTATATATGTATACAAGAAGGAAGGCAGGTTTGAACACTAACATATTTTTACATTCAAATTGTTTTCAAATCGATCTATATTACACATATAGAATTCTATAATGTCTGTTAAATAAGATGTCTCTAGTTCCTGACAAATTACAGATATGTTAATTTGTGCATTTTGATGTGAAAAAAGAAAATTATTTGTTCTAGTTTCTTAAAGAAAAATACTGTTTAAGATAAAATTGCTTTGCAATACTTGCACGGTGAGTTAATTCACTTTCACACTTCATAAATCACATAGTTTTTCTGATCAAAAATGTTAAACACATGATTAATAACACTTTACGATTGTTGCTCATGCGCATTTTGATATCGATGCAATAATTTGCAATTAAGACAACACCAATACACAAAAAGTCAACACAAATATAATTCATTAATTATTAATTCATAACACTTGCAAATAAATTGAAAAAAAATTATAGGTTCTAGTTTGGCTTTGTGCATTAGGGAGCACATCTTTACATGACAAATAGGGAGGGTTTGACCATCTTCAATTGTGCTTCTCAAATGATTAACATACATTACTCCTCAAGATACTTTCAAGTTTTATGTATTTCATTAGTTAAAATGGTTCATAAAAATACACTTACAAAATACAATATAAATAGAAAAATTCACCTCAATTAATTATATATTAATATTCACGGATAATCATAAAAACTCCATGTCCTTTAAATGCACTTTTATTGTTAAAAAAGAACAGTATGATGCTAATTTTTTCACCCAGTTCACCACTTCTCATTGTTAGTACATACTACACATTTCTGTCTTCTATTTAAAAACAAAAATTTTTGTTATTATGAACAAATGAATGTTCATTCCAAAAAGTAGGACAACTACATGATTTATCAAGCCTGGTAAATTTTACTTAAATAGGTACATTCACAATAAAAAATAGCATTTATAGGTTTACAAAAGTGAGAATTTAGTTTCTTAATGGACTTTTTTTTAAGTACATTTTGATTGTGGTTTTATAACAGACAAATCAGAACTTAATAAAAGTCGAACATAAACCTTATATTAAAAAGACATGTGTTATGAACATTTTATATTACAGAAGACAATAGCTTTTCTGAAAGTCAGTCCTCATCAAAAAATGCTAAAGGCAGAAAGTAAGATTGAGGATATTAATAGAATCTCTTGAGAAAAATAAAACAGAACAAGAAGCATTAAATAGGGAAGAAAGGATCTGAGAATAATAAAAAAGAATACAAAATTACAATGATAAGAATAAATAAAAACAAAATAAGATGTTACATAAGATAAAGATGTGGAATATGAACTTCCTTACGTAGATTGAAATGACAATTGTACAGTCTACAAGAAAATGTTAACTTAATGAAAATAATTTTGATAATTTTTAAATCAGTATTAATGATTAATGTTAGTAAAATTTTCATCCAAAACAAATTAAATTGTCAAAAAAATTGATACAGTTGTTGAAATGCAAAAGTTTAAGAAGCATAAAGTTTTTAAGAAGACATAAAACTTAATATATTGAAAGTTTATTTTTTAGACACTCTTTTTATGATATAATTTTAAAATTACCACAAGAAAATACGATAAAAAACAACTCAAACAGTCTTTCATACACTTTTCTCTTAATTTAATGCATATAATGTATATTAAGAAAGTGTTCAAAAAAAGTGTAGTGTTTATAGTTAACCCTGTTGATGTAATTATAAACAAAGTTACGCAGAGTACCATTTAGTCTTATAATAATTTAAACTAAAAACCAAATATTCTACTTTTAGTCTAAAATTTATCAGTTCACTAAATAAATATATTAATAATTATAATATATGCAAATATCAAGACTGTGCAAACCATATAAATAAAACATACATGGTAAACAAGAATTGTCATAGCAAACACAATAACAATTCCAATGAGCACACCAAATTGCATCTGTAGCAGTAGCTTTTTTATTTATTGACACTGGTACTGAAAGATCTTCCAAATCCCAAATCTTACTTCCTACATCTAATGCTGATGTAAGTAACCATCTGTTTTCATGGAAATATGAAAAATGTAAACCTAAAAACAATATAAAATAGTTCTATTTACATGATTTATTTTTTTTGTTGTTAATTGTACCTGTGATCATTGTTTTATGAGGATAGAATAAATGATATGGTAATAATTCTATAATACCATTTTTCTCTGTTTTCAATAAAGGTGACATTGACTTTAAATTCCATAAGCACACTAACCCATTATTAAAACCACCTGCTAACAAATTGTGATCTCCATTCTAATCAATAAAAAATATATTTATAAAACTAGTAAGAAAATGTTAAATTACAAAAAAACATACTTTGCACCAAGTCACTTTTGTTGGCTGTATACTAAAATCTTCTATGTTTTCAATAGTTCCAATGGTCAATTTAAAAACTGGCTGGACTGATATGATACTTCCTTCACTACAATATAAATGTATTTAAATATCATAATGTATTTTTTTTAAAAAAAAAACATGAAAACATTAATAGGTGCTTTTTTCAAATTTTATTAGAACTTAGAAATTTATATTTAAATAATAACATACCTCAAATCATCTGGCGAAGGAACAGATAATACATACACAAAACCATCTGTACTTGTAACTGCTAACAGACCTAATCTTTTAAAAACCGAGTTTGCTTTCTTAGATTGATAACATCCTCTAGGACACCATTCCATACACCATATGGGTCCATAATTATGAGCAATACCAAAAGATAACATTGGTTCATTTAAGTTATTAATGCTAAAAAACACACACACAGGTGACTAGTCATAAATAATACATAAATTAATAATACTATTATAATTAAAAAGTATTTTCAGAAATTTAAAATTTTGCTATAAATAACTTTATAATTGTTATAGCATTATTTTAGAAATTACCATTTTTATTAATTTTGTTTATAACAAAAGTATTGACACTATTAAAATTTAAATAATATTTAATGCATTGTTGATAGGCATTTTTACTTTATATATTTTAATTTACTCTTCATTAAATACATCTATCTTTAACACAAACTTAAATTATTTTTTTAATTTTTTGTTAAAAGTATAGTTTTCAAACCTTTTTCAAATTTATTTCAGTTAAAATAGAGATCACGGAGAATGGTTTAAAATATAATATTATACCCATTAACAAATTATATGCATTGCGTACTTAAAGTCATAGGTCTATTGAAAACAAATATTATTTCATAAATATGATTTTTCTGATTTTTTCAAAATTTTCAAATAGTGTTATCTATTGCTAAACTTCCAACAAATATGAATATACTTATAACTACCATGTAACTACCCATACTTTTAATACACTATCTTTATTCTTCACTGGTTAATTAATATTTTTTTTATCAAGCTCTAGACTTTGTTTTTCCCAACTGACTGAAAAAATACATTTTCTTCATTAAAAAATGCAACTATATCAAAAATACTATTATGCTTAGCCAAACTATTATTAAAAAATGAAATGAATATGGATTTTATTTATGTACGGTTTTCATTAAACTATTCTGAAATTATACTTGGTATAATTCAGTATGCATCATATTGTCTAGGAGTGCACTTCTATATTAGCATATTTTTTTAAACTGTATTTATTTTATTTATATGATTGAAATATTATTTATATAATGAAATATTATTTTTAAAGCTGCATTTTATACTTTTCTCACCTTTACATCTCATTTTTATCATTTTGTTTTTTCAATACTTTGAAATCCTATAAAGTGAAAAAAAAAATAGTAATCAAAGACAAAACTTGATCTATTTTTAAGTACTCAATACTAATATTTTGTTTTAATAAGTAGAAGTTTAAGCGTGTTAATATTTTTGTTTTCATATGAAATGAACATATAGCATTTTACAGTTTTTACATTATATTATACATACCTGTTGTTAAGTATTCCAAAATTCCATATTTGTATTAATCCTTCTTCACGATATAAACTTCCTACTTCATGAAATTTATCCATATCTCTGTTACAACTAACAGCTAAATACTGATCACTATTTACTTCCAACATTGGTACCCAACCTAATGCCCATACTGGGCCTCCACAAAATATTATACACTGTTTATTGTCAGTCTCAGATTCAAATAAATTTAATTTCCTCCATTTTAAATCTTTTTTTAACACACTTTCTTTCGTTCCATCAGAAATTAAAGTTGCCATTTTTATAGATTCTTTTGTAGATGGTAGATATTTGTATTCATCATCAATAATTTGCCAAATTGAAGCTTGCTTGATAAATAAATGTTCCAAACAATTACTATAACTGTAAAAATTCAAAATAAATATTGAATTAAATTTGTTTTTAATAATTTTATAACTATACATATATATATATATATATATATATATATATATATATATATATATATATATATATAGAGAGAGAGAGAGAGAGAGAGAGAGATTATATATATATATATATATAATATTCAAGCTCAGTTACAGTAATATGAATATAAAAAGTTCATTGTTATAATGAGTAAACATTTATATACATTTTGGTTCACACAATCTATACAAGCACTCAATTGTCAGATATTATATTTATTTGTTATTTAATATATGCATTATTTTTCAACATAACTTGTAATCATATTACTTGAGTTTATACAGAAAAAGATTATATTTAAATGAAATTTATCAGTAATTTATAATGAGTAATAGTTATATGGAGGAAATATAATCATTGCATGATTTCTATAACTAAATTCAGCTGTATAAATGTATGTTTGTTTGTGTGTATACATGCATCATGTATCATATACAAATACAATTAAAAATATTATCCTGGTAATCTTTATCCTTTTGATTCACATGAGCTTTAATTTATATAACTAGTTTTGAAATATGGCTATTTTTAGGTAATTATATGACCAGAAATATTAGTTACCTACATTTAAATGCAAATAATATGTGCTAAAAGTACACATAAAAGATAAAAAAATATGTTATTCAAAAAGAAAAAGACTACCAGGGAAACATATTAACAATATACAGATAAAATACAAATAATTATAAAAAAAATGTTGATAACATACTATTCTTTTGTTTTTTTATATACATAAGAAGGTACTTCATATTGATTTTTAAAAGGTAATGACTTGTAACATTTTAAATTAATATTTGAACCTAAAAAGGAAAAATATAAAGTAATGTACATACTTATTAAATAAAATAATTTTGTACCTGGTTTATTTTTTTCTTTTTCTACTTCTTCCTCTTCAGATTCACTCTCTTCAAAATCATTATGCTCTTTAACATGTGTTATTATTTCTGACTCATTATTTGCAATAAACTTACACTTTTTACAAGAGTAAGCCCTTTTTGAATTGTATATGCATTTTATATAATGTTCTTTAATTTCATTTATAGTATCACCTATAAATTCACAATTTTTTGAACGACATTTAGCTTTTCCTGTCAAATTCAATTCTACTTTCCATTTTGATAGAAATACACTAGGAATTTTTTTAACTTGTGAAGGAGTAGTATACATCAAATCCTATAAACATGAAATCAAAAGTTGAGTAAATATTATTAAACTTCAAAATCATGCTTATTATTATTTCTAACATATTTTATAACTAACAAGGGGAGAACACTCCCTTGGAAATTGAGTTTGGGACCACACTTCGTGTAGTAGTAGGGTACCCCAAAGGTATTAATATAGTAATGTACTAGCTCCCACTATCCAGCTATTTGTACTAGCTCGCACTATCCAGCTATTTCGAGAAAAAAGGCTTCAAAGTTTCCGCATCGGCTTATGAGAGAAAGATTTTAACTGTTGTCAACTAGCCTGATAGCTAGGCGGTGAAGTGCTGGCTTGAAATGTTTGAGGTGTCAGGTTCGATTCGTGCTCGATCCATGCAGTTTTTTTTCTTCACCTGAATAATTATTTAATGCAGTTTATTAAAAATCATATTTAAATAAAGATGAAATAACATTCTCTTGTAATTTTTTTTTGAAAAATTCTTTGTTTTAAATTTTATTTTAGAAAATGATTTTTTCATGATCATATTCATATATTAAAATATTCATATGGTTTATTCCACGGAATAGTGTACAGAGAAAGGTATAAAATTCTTTCATGGATATACCAAGTGATCATTTTAACAGGACAATGTACTACATGAATACTTTAACAGGCGAATATTTTTGTAAAAAAAATTAAAAAAAAATTGTAAGAAATTATTTTCTGAAATAAAATTATCACAATTTAAAAAGGAGAATTTTTCGAAAAAAACTGCAAGAATATGTTATTTTATCTTTATTTAAATTTGTTTTAATAAAATGCATTAAATAATTATTCAGGTGACAAAAAAAACAGCATGGATTGAGCAGGAATTGAACCTGACACCTCAGCCACTTCAAGTCAGCGCTCTACCGCCTAGATATCAGGCTTGTTGACAACGGTTAAAAATCTTTCTCTCATAAGCCAATGTGGAAACTTTGGAGTCTTTTTTCTGGAAAATGGCTGGATAATGCGAGTTAGTATGTTGCTATATTAATACCTTTGGGGTGCCTACCACTACATGAAGTTTGATCCCAAACTCAATTTCCGAGGGTGTATCCTCTCCTTGTAAGTTACCTAATTAGATATTCAACACTAAATTCAATGTTTGCACAATAATCAAATCAAATAAAAAAGAATACATTTAACAAACAATCATGTAAGTATATAAGTATATCTGTACATATATATATATATATATATATATATATATATAAATTTATTTCAACATTTTTATTACTAACAATTTTTTTAGATTAAAACAACAAAACTATCTTATGCACAACATATCACTCAATATATTGTTTATATTAGAAAATCATGTAAAACTAAGTTAATAATATCTAAATCGAATGCTTAAAATTGTAAATCTAGTATTCAGGTATAATACAAAGCAAATTCTTTTGATAAAAATGAATAATTTTTATAAATGACCAGATTTTTAATGAGGTATTAATACCTACCAAACATATTTTTTTAAAAGTGAGTAACTACTGAATTATATAAAATAAAATTATTAAACATATAATATAAAAAATTTACTAAACAGCTAAATGTGAAATTATAATATTATAAATAATATACATTTTTTAATTCTGATTAGTGTTAAAATAATATTTTTTTAGAATTGAATAAAATTGAACAAAATTTATATTACATACTGTATCTCCGTAATTAACATTATCGTCTTCCTGTTTATCTGCTTCATCATTAAATTCTTTAAAACGATCCAACGCTCTAAAAAAAATTAATTTTCATAGTAAAAATATGAATCGGTTATGATTTTTCAAACAAATATAAATAACTATATACTAATTTTCTTTTTTATAAAATTGATTTTTTTAATAATATTAAAGAGCAATAAAAATTTTATCTTAAGAATTTAAAATCTATGAACCTTAAAATTCTTTTCAAAAAAATATATAAATATATAGCGTACAAAATATCTGTTTTAAAAAAAACCTTACGGCATGTCATCTTTGTATAATAAAGTAATCTTAGACAGATAATTACCAAAAGAATTAGATTTTAATAAAAATCTGAATTAATGTAAAAAAAATGTATAAATAATATATTACTTTGTTGCAGCGTTACGTTTCCCTTTATCCTTTATTATAACATCATTGTCTTGTTTATTTTTATTAACAATTTTTGGTTTTTGGTGTATTTTCATATGGGTTTCAAGACTTAATGGCAACAATACTCGTTGGCATAGACTACACGTTACTTTAACTGCAGAAATCTCCTAAAAAATGAAATGTATGTACACACACTCACCATCAACATTTAACAATGCTGAATAAATCAAAAAGCATATGCAAACCTCTATAGTTTTTCCACATTGGACCTCATGTGAAAGAAGACCATAAACAGATAATTTTTTCTCTCTACATTTCTCACATCGTAAACTTTTTTTTTTTTTACATAATTTTGTTAGAATACATTTCACAAGGCACTCATCATTGAGATTCTAAAACCAAATGTAAATGTTAAGAATATGAAATAAACAGCAAATGGAACTGTTTTCAATTATAAATTGATTAACACACTAATAAAAAAAATATAATGAAACATTTTAATAAGATTAAAAAAATAATAAATGTATGTATTACAATAGGCGTTTCTCCTTCTCTCCATGATAAATTATTATGAAAATTTTGATTATGGTTTATCCATTCTGCATTAAAAAGATATTTGTTACATTTTACACATTTAACTACACTTTTCCCCGTATTAACTTTATCGGTTTTCCTCTTTTTATTTTGTATATTTGATTCGACACAATTATCCATAAATGATTCATTATAAAATACAGGTTTGGAGGGTTTTGTATATATGAAATGTTTTTTTGGTCTTCCTTTTTTTGCTGTATATGATTTATTAACAGGACTGTTATTTTCTAAAGGTTTATTCAAATCTACTGATTCATTTGTTTCGCAGTTACTTTTTTCTTCATACTTAATTTGTTCAGTTGGAATTTCTAATTTTATATTATTATTTTCAGAACATGTTAAATTAATTTGTTTGCTTAACCTTCCCCTTTTCTTTTTTTGTGGAACTATAGTACAAGAAACATTAGTTTCACAGCTTTCTGTTACAAGTTTCCTTTTGGGAATATCAGTATCTACACCAGTTATATTCTTTTTAAGTCTGTTTTTTTTTGTTTTTGATGCAACATTTAAACTTTCAAGATGTTCAATTTCTTTTGAAATGTTACTATCTAGAGCACCAACTTTTGTATCTGAAATTTGTAATTCAGCTTTGGAACATTCTAATACTAGAGCATCTTTCTCTTCAACATGACTTGAATATTTACAGTTTCGTTTCACACTTGAAATATTGTAATGCTTTTTCAAATTATTAACCTCTAATTCTAAATTATCTGTTTCTGTACTTCTTAATCTTTTTTTATTCTTTTTCACTTTTTTTAAATCAGTATCTATATGTTCAGTATTTAAATTTATTGCATTTTTCACACAAATTGTATTAATTTGTTCTCTATTTTTAAGTGAAATATTGTTTATTGTACGTTGTTCACAATTATTAACTGTATCAATATTTTCCAATTTACATTTAATTTTACCATCATTTAAATCTTTTTTTAAAATTTTATTCATTCGAGCACCAGCATTTTTACGACCACTTCTTCTTGGATTTTTATTAGAAAAGTCAACATTTGAAACTAAAGCTGAATCATCTATTTTATCATTCAAAACATTTTTCTCCATTTTTTTTGATGAACGTCCTTTACTTTTCATCATGCCATTTGTATCTTTATTTTTCTTCATTATATGATTATTTTCTTCTTCATTAATTCCTTTCTTCATAATTTTTTCTACATTCTCATTTTCAGTTGTTGTATTACTTTTATGTATTTCATCATATATGCCAATCTTTTTCAATACCTCTGGTCCAACAACTAAAATTCTATTTGCCTTTAGGTTATTTGTATGTTGAGTTTGATTAGATATGTTTTTCTCCATTTTTTTTGAACATCAAGTCTGAGAACTGCATCATATGCTAATTTTCACTATTTTTGTAAGACCTTGTTATGCCCATATTATATAATTTTTTATATAATCTGGAAAATAAAAGCATAACTTCAAAAAAATATGTACATGCTTTAAGCACATAAACTACTAGAAGTACATTTTGTGTACATAATAAATAAAATATTTCACATTATTATTATTATTAAGTATTGTGAACAAATAAAAAATTAGTAAAGCATTAATTATTCTAAGATTTTATTTAAAAATAACTCTTCAAGTGTAAAACAATATAAAAAGGTTCAATAATCGTATTCTTTGGAATGTGCACTGACGTACTTTTATTATTCATTGAAAATAAAATTTATTGTTAATATGTATTCATTATTTTAAATTTTTTAAAAACATGATACAAATTATACTGAGTTAGGTTAGAGAATTATATGAAAGTTTTTCCACTTAAGCCACCTATTACTAAATTATGAATATATAAAAGAGTAATAGTATTACCCATAAAAGAATAGTAATACTTAATAAAATCTTAAATAAATACAAAAACCTAATAAAACATTTTTTTTACATATCACTTACTCCTTGTCAGAACATTTGCGTTCCGGCAGGCATGAACTATATAGAGAGAAATAATCTTTTAGATTGGTTAAGAGGATAAAACCTTATATGAATGCGTTCTATTTCTATAGAAGAAATTGATCTAAACAATAATTTAAATTTGTTAACAGTTCTAATATTTCGGGCTTTTTTAATGTGACTTGTTTAGTTGGAATGTTTATCGTTGATTGCATGGTTTATTTGTTTTATTTTTTCATCAACAATATAATGAAATATATTACGAAATTTAGTTTCTGTAGGTTGGAAGTCATTAGATTTTAAAGAAATATTACAATTAGGTTGTACATGATTATTATGGAATATTTAGTGCAATGTTAAAATATCTGTCAGTTTTTAGTATACTATTGTAATGAGTAAACGTTGACATTTTTAATTTAATTGTAAGCACTAGTGAAAATAAAATTGATTATTTGAGTCTTTTTAAATATAAGGTTAATGTCACACTTGAGTATGCTTACATCATGTATACATGTGTATGAAATAAACATATATATATATGTGTATATATATATATATATATATATGTATGGATGTATGGATGTATATATATATATATGTGTGTGTGTGTGTGTGTGTGTACGTACATATGTACGTATGTATGATGTATGTATCTTTATATTTTATAGAAATAATGAGTAATACAAATACTGGAGTTGGTGGAAGCAGTTTAGGAACGACAACTGAAGATGATGAATTGACTTTGCCTAGAGCTAGTATTAATAAGATGATAAAAGAATTAGTGCCTTCTGTGAGAGTAGCAAATGAAGCTAGAGAATTAATTTTAAATTGTTGTACAGAATTCATACATTTATTAAGTTCAGAAGCGAATGATATTTGTAATCAAAATCATAAAAAAACAATTAATGCTGAACATGTATTAATAGGTAAATTCATGGAGTAATTTAAATCACTAGTGTTTATGTATGTTTTACTAAATGTTATGAACAATTTAGCTTTAGAACGACTTGGGTTTGGAGATTATCAAGCTGAAGCCGAAGCAGTACTTAAAGATTGTAAGGCTGTTGCGGCGAAACGAAAACGACAAAGTACTAGGTTAGAGAATTTAGGAATTCCGGAAGAAGAATTGTTAAGGCAGCAACAGGAATTATTTGCTAAAGCTCGTGAACAACAAGCTTGGGCAGAGCAGCAACAATGGCAACAATTACAAGCTGCTGCTCAACAAGCTCAAGCATCTGCTTTACCATCTAGTAATGATGAAGAGGATTATTCATAATTGTAACATTTTTCCAATAAAAGTTATGCAATTCATGTAAATTTATAGATTTATTGCAATATATTTATAAAAAGTGTATCTAAATAAATTAGTACCCATAAGTCAAATTAAAAATAATGCTAAGAGAGTTCATAATAAATTTGAAAGTTGATTTAAAAGTAATGATCACACAACATTTCTGATGTGGATAATTCATTTTCAATCCACAAGGCACACCAAAATTTTTTCAATCAAAAATGTTCAACAAATTATTGATTATTTTTGATTGTCACTTATGTACATTTTGATGACGACACCATCATTCGCAGAGCAAGAGGCACAAAAAAATCTCAAAAATTAGATGTTTCTACACTTTGGCACTATGAGGGTAATGGCATTGCTATCAAAATACACGTAAGCAAGAATAGAAAATAATTATAGGATATTTTTGATCGGAAAAATTTTGGTGTGGCTTGTGGGGGAAAGCAATTCCTTTGTGAATGTTAGTTAATGATTTTTCCACAATAAAGTAATGTGTTTTTTTTTGTTAGGAAAATCAGAAATTGTATTTATAAAAAAATAAAAATATGTGCAGAATGATGGTCAGTAATTATATATATATTTTTTAATGCAATTTGACAAATATTCATGTTTTTTATTTTTTTAAAAAAAATGGCAGTTTTATTAGAAAAAAAGTTTTGCTAGAATTAGTTAACAATCAAATTTATTTTCATAATTCCATAAATAAATTAACATTTCAAAGTCTAAATTTCTTTTGACAGTGTCTAATGATCAATTGTGTATTTGAATGTGCATTTTGATGCCATTGACATTGAAATCTATATGAGTACGTCAAGTAGACAAGTATTAGGTATTTTGATAAGAAATTGTTTTGATGTTTGCTATGTTAGTTTGGTTTTATTTTATTTCTATAATTTACATTAGGTTGGTTGAAGCAGTTTTTGTTATATTGAAATTATTTAACTATGTCAAAAGATGAAGTATTGGGTGAGGTCACCTGTAAGTAATGTGGTATTTTCATATGGATGAAAATGGATGATGCAATACTTTTTAATTATTGCAATAATGTATCAGTTGTATGTGCTGCTCAATTGTATATTATATTTTCTTAGTCTTATCATTGAAGATTAATAGTGATTATGCAAAAATTGTGGTTAATTTATGAATTAGATGTTTAGTAAAGAGTTTTAGTAAAGAACAAAGATGGTTTCCATGATTTCGGTCTGAGAACTACACCCTTGAAGAAGAGGAAGGGTTAGGAAGCCCTCAGGAGTAATGATGAGATCCTGCAAGTACTAGTAGAACAAAATCTTGTTTAACAGTTGGAGAATCAGCCAAGAAGTTTAAATCAACACAAGAAATTATCCTTTCAAGCTATTATTAGAGGACCAAACAATCACAAAGGAGTTGTATACTGAACAACTCTAGTATAGCTAAAACAATTCATTGATGAACAATGACTAGTATTAAGCAACTGAAAAAATGTACTTTTTCATTACGACAGTGGCTTGTGAAACCCTTCAAAATTTGAGACAATTTGAATAGGAAGTTATGGCTCACCACCATATCCCTTGGTCTAGCACCATCAAATTATCATCTGTTTTAAAGTCTCCAAAATCTTATCAATGGAAAACGGTTTAATACAGAGAGCGATGTCCGAAGAGAGCTTGATTTCTTTTATGCAAAGCCCAAGAAGTTTTATCATCAGGGTATTGAAAATTTAAGATTAAGATGGAAAGAAGTTGTAAATAATAACGCAAAATATATTTTGGATC